>NQII01000345.1:651210-778288 GCA_002778355.1 Clitarchus hookeri
GAGAGAGGGAGGTAGAGGAGAGAGGGAGGTAGAGGGAAGGAGAGAAAGAAGGAAAGAGGGAAGGAGAAAGGGAGGGAGGGAATGATAGGGAGAGGGAAGGAAAGGGAAGAAGTGAGGTAGAGATGGAGGGAGAGGGAAGAGAGAGGGAAGAATAGAGAGGGAAGGAGAGAGGGAGAGATAAGGAGTGAAGGAGGGAAGGAGAGAGAACCACCATTCCAGACGCTTAAGGACGAGAGTCCAGTCACCTTCGAGAGGATGCTCATCCTCTGCGCCTGTGGCTCAGGCTAAAAGGGTGACTGGAGGGAGCAAAACTTTACATGACATGGGCATCGTCATTACCCATTCTAGTCTCGCCAAAGATGCCCCCTCCCCTAAGAAGAGACATTATGCCTCAAGTCCAGGGTTAGCTCGGTCCAGCTGATGCATCCTGTTGGACCACAACTCACTTTGCACCACAGTACGACACCTACTCAATCGGCCGCAAAAGGAAAATGAGCCGCTGCCTTCAGCCATAACCTGCTACCCCCACACTGGCCATGTGCTCTGAGTATATATAGAGGCCGTAGCCCGTAGTTTGAAAGTGCCTGAAGCAGTTCAGTTGTAGAACATTACTCTGCCCGACCACATACTCACTTCTTCAAACGCCAACTGACACTCAGAACTATCGTAAGGTGCTATCTGCCTGGTCACGCACCGGCGCCACAAGCCTTCACTCACCACTAGCTGATTCTTATCGTCAGCCTTGATCATCACGCTGCCCAACAGCTCACTGAAGCCTCCCGTGCTTCTCAGCTACCTAGTAGCTACGCACCTAGTCAAGAATCTCAGTACCGTACGACTGGGGTCACACTCGAACCCCGCGTTTACTGAGTCTAGGCGTCACTCTGGTTGGCATCCTAGGTGTGGCTCTTCAGACCATAGTCAGAGTACAGGCTTGTTTGTGTGTTTACTGCTCTGGCAATTAATAGACATATTTCTAAATTTGCTGAGTTATAACCTCGCAACTTATTATTCTTCTCTACCTGCTCCCGCTATATCTTTTTTCGTCTACAGAACCTCCAACCCATTCTTGCAAGTGTAGTCACATGCCACAACCTCTGTTCCTACCTCACCTTTAGGGAGAACTGTCTCTACATGATGCTTGGATCTATGGTGATGTCCAAACTTCTTTAGTAACAAGAGTTACTTACAGGAGACCAACAGACAAACCCCTGCTAGGGAGCTCCGTTTCTTCATGATGCTTCAATCTATGGCAACGTCCCGTCTTATGAGAGCAGTCATCACTATCCTGCTACAGACATGTTCTGCCAAATACTTGGGTCAGCCGGCGAAGTCCTGCCCACCAAGTCACTTACTGGAGACCATTAGTCAGGCCTACCTACCCATACTTCCTCTCAAACCATGCCTACCCCTAAAGTACATCCACTATCTACCCCTTATACCTCACCACAGGGCTAGGCGAGATAAAGTGGACAAACAGAGATTAGCCATGGTTGGAGGCCTGGAAGGTAATGTACAAAGTTTCAGCACAGCATACACGTGGAAGATAGACGAAGCTCCTCAGTAGAGGGGAACATCCACCATCTACACTGGAGGGAGCAGCAGCATGCTCTGGCACATCCCATGTACTGTTTCGCCATTACCTCCCATGCCACAGAAGAAACCAGTAGCACAAAGTAGGAATATACACAGTTATGTACAGAATTTATTAAAAATAATTTTATATTTCTATATCTGAAGTGTTGAATCTGTGATCAGAGTTTTTCCCTACTATCAAAATGCTTGACAGCATGAGAGAACTCCTGAACGAGGAGTCCTTTTCGCGCAACAAAGCATTACAACATCGGTACCCTGCAGTTTATGCAAGGCAATACATTTAAGGAACGCACCGAGATCTGCAAGAATTCGTCTACTGGGAGTCAGAAAGTGTTACAACTAATACCTAATGTCGTATCAATAGGTACTGATTCCACACACGATTATGATGAGAGGTAATGTTGAAGATGGAATGAGTGCAGTAGTCGGTTGTAACTTGTGCATGAAATCGATAAACTTCAAAATAAACTGCAAATAGCTCAAAATACTGATAACCATACAACTTCAGCTACAAAGAAAAGTAGATTTAATATAGAATACAAAACAGGAGGTTAAAGATGACTCTGAGAACAGCATTGATGAAAATGAATATAAAAGCAGTGACGCTGCTGAAGAAAACTGGGATTTGTTTTTATGCTTTGACACACCCATCTAACAAATTTACCGCAATGAGTGTAGTGAAGAAGGCAGAAGATGCTGAGAACTCTCGNATGCTTTGACACACCCATCTAACAAATTTACCGCAATGAGTGTAGTGAAGAAGGCAGAAGATGCTGAGAACTCTCGCTACATATTTCCCAAAGACTCCAATAAACTTGTTGATACACTCATACATTAGATTGACCTGCAAAATCGTGGGTATCTCTCACACATTGTTGACATATCTGCAATCATTGATGAAGGATCTGGGTTATATTGCATGACNAAAATCGTGGGTATCTCTCACACATTGTTGACATATCTGCAATCATTGATGAAGGATCTGGGTTATATTGCATGATGTGATAAAATGCTTTCTTCTGATATTGTAAAGCACAAAAATAAGCATAACATTTTCAAAATAAAAAATTTTGTATTNGTGATAAAATGCTTTCTTCTGATATTGTAAAGCACAAAAATAAGCATAACATTTTCAAAATAAAAAATTTTGTATTAATTTTTTGGTGCTATATTCTTTTAACTATCAAAACTTTAAAGTGGTGCTGTGAGCACTAATGTATTAAGATAAAGATCAGCAAACAGAATATTAATGAAGACTAAGTATAAAAATACATGGATAGTGGACAGCATACAAAACATGAAATCAGTCAAAATGTACGATTTGGAGACAGTTGGTGAATGAATGTAATTTCTATAGGTATGGGTGGGTACAGACAACCAAATTAAAGATTGATAGAAGGATAGGGATTGATCAAAGGATTGGTGAGAACTGCGGAGGAGGATTGCTTATGAGGACTGAGACAGGGTGTATAAAGAATTTTCATTATTTNATATTTTATTTGAAAATTACATAGTTCAATTAAATTAATTTATAAAGTATGCAGTTTTTTTTATTGCTGGATTGTTGGAACCTGTAACTAATAAGTAAAACTAGACTCCAGAAGATAATATGGAAAGAGGACTGCATATCCTCACTATTGTACACTGAAGAGTAAAAAAAAAACCTGGTACACCTGCCTAAGATCGTGTAGGGGTCCCTCCAAGCATGCAGAAGTACCAAGCATCATGTAGAGACAGTTCTCATGATACTCTAGCAAATAATGTAATTTAAATTTAGCTACAGTAATCCTACCGAACACAGGTAATAAGTTGACTACTACATTACATAAAATTATTCTTTTTACTAAACAAAGTTACGTTTCCTCCGTACACTAACAAATTTATCCAGGAAGTATTCATCACTTACATGAATGTCCCATTGAATGGATAGTAAATCAAGTCCATTTAATTGTGATTCACACATCATATTCCTTAAATATGACAACCGTCTTAGGCTAGGAAAACTTTTTTCTGCAGTGACTGTTGAAACCGGACGAATAGCTAATATTTTTAAAAGAATAAAAATATTTGGGAAAAACATATTGCCACATGATGCCATGGCATCAACAGTAGTTTTTGGGATGTCTTTAACTTTTTAGAGCCCACTTTTCTTTCCTCATTCAGAACACATTGTAACAATACAATTATTATTTTGCAAGTGATCCAAGTGCAGTGGAAAAGTCATGATGGTAACGCACACTGACAATTATTTAAACTAGGGATGGGTCGAATAACCAAAAATGTTGATTCCAGTTCCGGTGCTGATTCTTCAATTTAAATATTGGTTCCAGTATTCGGTTCTATGTATTTTGAATACTTACCTTTTGCTTGCAACTTTATTAAATCATGGCCGGTAAAATTCATTAAATGTTTTATTTAACCTAAGGAAGAATTGAACAATAACAAAGTGTGAAGATAAGTTTTAATGTATACAGATAAACTTGTTGTATTAAATTTATTTAAGGTTAGTAAATTTGTAAAAAATTATTCTTTTTTTACATTAATATGTGGTGATTGTGATATGTTTGGAAAATACTTTAATTAAATAATTTATGGCCCTCAAACCAAAACATTGCGCAGATAAAGAGAGAGAAGGGAGAGGACTGTTGATGTAAGAGGGAGAAATGAGATAACAGACTATTCCCATACCCTTCCCTCCAAACATCACCGAACAGTTTACGACTACCACTCCTTAATTGTTTTTCCGTGCTTGCATGCACCCCAGAAATTTTTTCCTTTATGTTGGGAAAAAGTGCACGCTATACCTGAGTAAATACCATAGTTATTTTTGTAACAACAGAGTTTTGCCATTGCTGTGTAGAACCAAGTAATTGTTGTTAACCTAAAACCAGTTCTGAGTCAAACCTCAAGAACCGGTATAAATTGTAACCAAAGAACCGAACCGACCCATCCCTAATTTAAACATGACTTCGCCAAATCTTCACGTGTCATCATTTCACCCCAGACAGGGTTCGAACCCGGAAACAACTTGCAACCAGAGCCTACCAGCATGCCCCTAAACGTGGGGGCACCCACGGACACGTCAGTCAAAGTTCGTTTAGCCTTTATGTCAGATGCCACGCCAACTCCCCCGTGTGATAGAAACCAGCCAAGCAGCCCATCTAATCGCCTGAGCTCGCGCAGCTAATACAACCCTGCATGACAGGGACGCCCGTTTTCGCCAANCCAAGCAGCCCATCTAATCGCCTGAGCTCGCGCAGCTAATACAACCCTGCATGACAGGGACGCCCGTTTTCGCCAAGGACAGAGAGATGGTGCATGGGAGCACAGCTCTGCCCATGGGAGGAGGAGTTCACCCCCGCACCAAAGAGAGCCTATGGGTAGGTGGAATATATGTCCGTGCACTGCCGCAGCTCGCTCCACCACCTCGTGTGCTGGAGCTCNAGAGAGCCTATGGGTAGGTGGAATATATGTCCGTGCACTGCCGCAGCTCGCTCCACCACCTCGTGTGCTGGAGCTCCCTGCCAACTACAACGTCTTCGCAACCTACCAGAAACACATCAAGACTTTCACTAGCAACCCCCGTCGAGGTCTTCCTCCCTTCACGCACTACCCTTCTGACCTCCTTGTAGTGCCACCAGAGTCCCTTCTAGAAAACAGTATCGAGTTAGTTAGGGTCAGAAGTACAGTGAAACCTCTATTTTTCATGGGACCTACTGAAAAAAACTCAGCATGCGGAAAAACTCAACATGTAGACCCCTCTCCTCAAACAGTAAAACCTAACCTCAAAAAAAAAAATATTTTCATCCTTAGGCATACTGAGTTGATTGCCTATAATGAACAGTGGGCATATCTTAAATACTGGATGAAAAAATATATCTCAATCATTCAATATAAGTATTGTATTATAAAATATTGAAATGCATTTAATTTCGAAAATCTGTCTNAAAATATATCTCAATCATTCAATATAAGTATTGTATTATAAAATATTGAAATGCATTTAATTTCGAAAATCTGTCGAATGTTTACATAAGATTCACTAAATTTCTTAAAATAGAAACTTGCTAAAAATTGTTGAGTTTGACATCATTTTTAGACTAAAATACTTTAATATAAACTGAAGCGATTTTTAAGCATTGCCCGCAAAATGTTTTTAAATATCGCCAAATTAAACAACATTCGTCATATTGTGTGACAAATGATATCACTGCATTACTCTTAAAAAAAGTTACTAGCATAATTTTATCTTAACAGAATAANAAAATATATCTCAATCATTCAATATAAGTATTGTATTATAAAATATTGAAATGCATTTAATTTCGAAAATCTGTCTAATGTTTACATAAGATTCACTAAATTTCTTAAAATAGAAACGTGCTAAAAATTGTTGAGTTTGACATGTAAAAATCTGATTTTATGAAATTATATTTGACTTCGCTAAAAATTCCATTGCCCGCAAAATGTTTTTAAATTTCGCCAAATTAAACAATATTTGCCNATTTGACTTCGCTAAAAATTCCATTGCCCGCAAAATGTTTTTAAATATCGCCAAATTAAACAACATTCGTCATATTGTGTGACAAATGATATCACTGCATTACTCTTAAAAAAAGTTACTAGCATAATTTTATCTTAACAGAATAAATCGGTGAAAACATACTGTTCCCCTTTAATGCTTGTAATTTACTTGGTTATTTACCGTACTGACCTAAAAATTATTACGTTTCCATTGTGGAACGAGAGTAAAGTTCAAATCCGTTCCGTCCATTATGAATGTCTGGTTCTGGTCTGTACCACAACCATTATACATATGTGTTTTATTTGCGTGAATATTCGTTTGCCGACTTGAAACAAAGAAATGCCTGCAATTATTATGTTTTACCTGTTTTTTGATGTGAGTTATTTAAGAAGAAATAGTGATTGAATTATCAAAAATAAATTACGTGGTTGTTAACAATTGCAACGTTTCACGACAACTAGTTGTGTATACTAGCTTTTGAGGTTAGGGAGTGTCCGTTTACCTGCTCTTGGCGCTACTGAATTTTCGTAGTACCGGTTTTAAGATAGTTTTTTCACAGATAAACAATAGTTCCGAACATATTTCGATGGATGCGGGTAAATTAATGATTTAAGGCCGTAGCATGCTGGTTTTTTTAACATTGTTTATATAGGATATTTGTTGGGATCATCCAAAAAAATCAACTGATACGGGAAAATGATATAAACGGGAATGCAACAATGAGGTTTCACTGTACTATAGCTACCTAGCCGCATCAGCTCATGTCTAGTTAAGACCCAGGTTCCTTTCACCTGGTATTCATAGTATACTTCAGTTTCAATTCTTGGTTAATAGCACGTAGTATGGGCCATCGTGTCTATACTTCACGGAATGAACATGTTTTCTATCAAACCTCAGAATACTAATTCTAGGGTGACTGTGTCTTTTGTCCCGAAAATGTAAGCCCATCAGGGAAAAGCAGGAGTAGGCGTCATTTATAAACCCAATTGCCAAACCTAGAGTAGGACTGCGGGCGCTCTTAACAGGGCGCACGTGCGTTGCAAACACACCCATTAGACGGCCACCTATACTGTGCACCTGGTGTGCAGTACGGTAGAGCCACAACCACTATAGAGACAATTCACAAGGCGACTAGTCAACCAGCCCAGCCAATTCACTCCATCCACTGCGCTGAACTGTTACCTGAAGGAGTCGTAAGAATGGTTCTGGAGGTTTTCCAACCTTTGGACCACACCTGCGTCGCTGTCTGACATCCAGGGTAAACCCACCGCTCTAACCACTGCACTGAACTGTCACCGGTTGGAATAATCGGATACGACTCTGGTTGGCTCGGCCTCGACTTGGCTATACACCTAGCCAGGTATCGTCGCCTGCTCTTCCTTCGTGGGGCAGACTTAAGTACCTACCTTTAAGCCGGACAACTATATTCTCTGTCTCATGTAACTTGGCAAGATTTTGACAGTTTGACGAAAGTAGGACCAATGATTACTTTTCGTTTATGTATCCTTTTGCCATCAGCTGGTGCATCAAGTGGAGGCTGTATATTTTATCAACACGGTGTCAGCTAATCCACTTGCCACTGTACTGAATTGCTAAACAAATTTTGAGGTATTTTAGACTGACATCTGTCTAAAAAAATTTGTAGGTTATAAATGTAAAAATATAAAAACTCGGAAAATTAAATATTTGCTAACTCTTTTTTAATTGTCAGAGACAGCGTATTTCGGTTAACATTTATGAGACGGTAGTTGTAGTTCTTATCAAACTTAGGACGTCATAGCTAATATAACTAGAACTAAAGTAATTCAGGAAACTTGATTGATAAGACACTTTTATTTGACAACAACTCACCAACGACTTATGTAAAGCAGTAATTCTACTATTACTGATACTAAACAGTTCGAGTTGGAAATATGTGGCATGGAATAACGTAAGTATTGCTTAAAAATCATTCACGCGCATCCCACTTTCTTAGTTTTGTTAATGCAATAAATACAGTAACAACACGGAAACAATTAAATGAGTTTGCGGGAGAACATGGCATGTAATGGATGTAGACAAACTATTAGCGGCCCAATAGAAATTACTAGTACTCAAAATCGCTGTACACAAAATATACGTCACTTTAAAAACTATGCAGTTTTTGCGGAAAAATTAAACTATTGGTAGCGTTATGTAATTTTAGCGATCGCGCATAAACGACAATTAATACAAAATTTAGTTTAAACGTGAAATATGGCATATCGGACTTTAATGCACTAAAAAAATTCATATTTTAGAGTAAAATTTTCTTTATAGTATTGCAAAGTAAACATACACTCACATTTTAACACTAGATGGCGAAACACTGTATTTCGACATGTATAGGCTGCACATTTTTACAAAAAAAAAAAACTACCACAGAAAGTGGGCTAAGACTTATTTACGAGATATTGGCATTAAAAATTTTAAGTGACTGGGCCGAAAGATATTTTGATTGATGCAATATCCGATAAACGATATGAGCGGCAACTTGTATCATTATTTGGAATTTTGCCAGGACCACTTACAATTACGGTTTAGTGGTACGAGGATTTTCGGTACATCGAGAGTCCACTGTATTTTGTTTCTTTAAAACAAATGTGATTATTATTGCAGAATATAACAGAAATACAGCAGCTGGTAAACTATTTGAAACAGATAAATCAAACTTGGTCCTCCGGAGAGAGGTCGGTAATGCTATTATTTGCTTCTAAAAGCACCATATTAATATTTTACGGAGAAAAAAATATTTGATTTGATAGAAAACCACTAAACTTCAAACTTCCTTCAGAAAGTAAACTTCCTACCTATTGAGGTGGTGGTTTAACCTGTGACCACATACGTATATAAATAATTATTTCCCAGGATTTTCCCCAAAAGATTAGGAGCAGTTTAGATATGAGTAAATACTGTAATCAACAACCAAGCATATCAGAGATAATACTTTCCTTTCACGACAGGAAATTAACACACACACAGAGAAAAAAAGCCTTGAACAAAAAAGGTGGGTGTAATTATATCATTTCCTGCTTTCAAATCAATGTAAAAATTTAAATAAACCATGGCAATATAAATTTATGTATTAAATGTAATTAAAATAATTCTATAATAGACTTAGTAAACCGGATACTTTTGATCACGTAGTGTACGTATGTTGGATGTACGCAAAATCCAGTTTGTGCCAATAATGTCAATTTTAACCATTATACTATTACACCAACTTAGGACTGACCTGTGGACCCTTAGGTGCACCACCAAACACACATGTGTTGCGCACTTGGGTCTCCTCCCCAAAGTCACTGGCCACCTGCTGTATCTGCTGAGCCAGCTCCCGGGTCGGGGCGAGCACCAGAGCAACGGGTCCGTCACCCCGGCTCAGTCGCGGCTGGTGATTGATGTGAACTATTGCTGGCAGAATGTACTGGTAAACAAAAAATGCTATCACTATTGTGGCCCAACACAAACACTCTGGGGAAACATTCTCAGTGTAGCAATCTCTCTTTGTTAGGGTATCAAAAAAGACTACAAGAAAATTGCTACAAATACACATCTTAAAAATTCTGGAAGCTTATAAAAAGTTTGTTATAAACAACTTGGAAATTTTTTTGACTAATTTTGATTCATTGAAAAACCCATACACAACAAAATTTGCCATTTTTTTTTTGCACAGTCAGTGTTCAATAGTCTCTAGCAGGATTTTAATTTTAATTTTAATTTTTAATTAATCATACTTTTTTTTAAATAAACAGACAAGTGAAAAAAAAAATTAATGAAATAAGTTAAATAAATAATATTTAGAGTGAGAAATATAAATAACAACAATTATTAAATTACTTTCTGTGAGAGAGATTTTAAGCTTCTCTGTGTTAGTGGTATTCCCTTGGTGTGGGACAAATGATTAACAATTACACTTGCAATACACAAACACTCATAGAACATATAATATGAAACACTTGACAAGGATAAAGCACTCAAGATTAAATTTTAATTGCTACTAATAAAATGAAAGAAATATTCATTTAACTTGCATTTATTAAATGAAAAATAAGTAAAAACTAATTTTTTTGTGTGAAAATTAATGTGTTGATTCTGAATCAAAATGTAATATTGCCAAATTAAAACTAAAAATTGGATAAGGAGTCTAATAGCTCCAACACCATCTCCACAGAAAGTATTTCAGTTTCAGCAATACTTAAAAGACATGCTATGCTACTTTCAACCAAGTATATGGCCCAATATTGCTCACGATGTCTAAAAATAAGTAAAATATTTTGGCATTTGTTGTTTGATTTGCTTTTCACTTTAAAAACAACATAACAGATCTGTCCAAAGTTTTCAACTGAGAAATTTTTTTTTTTTTACTATTAACACATGGTTGGCAACTAACCTTGTCGCACATTTCGCAAAACACATGATACTGAGATACATTTGAAAAAACACGTGCTAAAAGAAAGATGTTTCAAATCCTTTAAATAAGCCTACCTTGAATGAGTTCAATTATGTTTGCCAACATACGATAAATGGAAAGTTATTGTCGGTTGTGCTCATAGAAAATATATTCTGTCTCATATCCTAAGAAATGTATCTGGCACATTACATGTTTTAAAAGTCACAATTTAAATGTCTTTGGTTGTAACTTTTGGTAACCTATCAGAATTCACAATATCCATTTTAAACGAATTCGTTAGCAAATGGATGGCATCACACAACATAAACACACGCCATTTTCATGTCTCGACTTTCATCGTTCGATACTCTCAAATCTTGTTTGTCAAAAATTGATTTGGCTGCAACTACTGCAATCAATTTCACATCCAAAGACGTTTTCACCACTGTACATGGTTAATATTATGTTTCTTTACCAATTTTGCCGATAATTTAATAATTTAAAGCAAATACGAGAAATCGCGCAGCTAAGAATCAGATTTCAACACTTATCGCAAGTATAATTTAGAAAAACGTATGCAGGAAAACATATTTTGTAAAATTAAAAACGTAAAATCCTTGTTATTTTATCAACGTCCGTAATTCCATAGCGAGGTCAGGAAATCCATAGTACTTGGCACCTCTGCATTACTGTCCATGAGAGATTACTTGTACAATAGCTGCTCTCGTGAAATCATACTTGTAAAGTTGGATCGCAACTGCACAGCTACGTGATGCAATTGCTGCACCAACTATCAGAGTGAGGACACGCATTAACTGTCGCTGGAGTACACGAACACCACGTAACTACTCTCGCAATGTTAGAAAAGCAAGATACAGAAGCATTTTGCTCATTCCCATACAGTGAAACCCCTATTTTACACTTTTCAAGGGAATGGGTAAAAACATTGTGATAAGCAGGAAAGTGTAAATAGAGGGAAACTTATGCTGTAAAAACAGAAATTGGGACCAAAAAAAGTATGTGTAAAATCAGGGGATGTAATACAGGTGTTCCACTGTAACTGGCTTTTATGATACTCACAGCAAGTGTCTTCCCAGATCCTGTCTGGGCGATGCCCACCATATCACGACCACTGAGTGCAATTGGCCAGCCCTNAAGAATTGCTTAAAAATCATTCACGCGCATCCCACTTTCTTAGTTTTGTTAATGCAATAAATACAGTAACAACACAGAAACAATTAAATGGGTTTGCGGGAGAACATGGCATGTAATGGATGTAGACAAACTATTAGCGGCCCAATAGAAATTACTAGTACTCAAAATCGCTGTACACAAAATATACGTCACTTTAAAAACTATGCAGAGTTTGCGGAAAAATTAAACTATTGGTAGCGTTATGTAATTTTAGCGATCGCGCATAAACGACAATTAATACAAAATTGTCGCAAAATTTAGTTTAAACGTGAAATATGGCATATCGGACTTTAATGCACTAAAAAAATTCACATTTTAGAGTAAAATTTTCTTTATAGTATTGCAAAGTAAACATACACTCACATTTTAACACTAGATGGCGAAACACTGTATTTCGACATGTATAGGCTGCACATTTTTACAAAAAAAAAAAACTACCACAGAAAGTGGGCTAAGACTTATTTACGAGATATTGGCATTAAAAATTTTAAGTGACTGGGCCGAAAGATATTTTGATTGATGCAATATCCGATAAACGATATGAGCGGCAACTTGTATCATTATTTGGAATTTTGCCAGGACCACTTACAATTACGGTTTAGGTGGTACGAGGATTTTCGGTACATCGAGAGTCCACTGTATTTTGTTTCTTTAAAACAAATGTGATTATTATTGCAGAATATAACAGAAATACAGCAGCTGGTAAACTATTTGAAACAGATAAATCAAACTTGGTCCTCCGGAGAGAGGTCGGTAATGCTATTATTTGCTTCTAAAAGCACCATNATTTGAAACAGATAAATCAAACTTGGTCCTCCGGAGAGAGGTCGGTAATGCTATTATTTGCTTCTAAAAGCACCAAATTACTATTTTACGGAGAAAAAAATATTTGATTTGATAGAAAACCACTAAACTTCAAACTTCCTTCAGAAAGTAAACTTCCTACCTATTGAGGTGGTGGTTTAACATGTGACCACATACGTATATAAATAATTATTTCCCAGGATTTTCCCCATAAGATTAGGAGCAGTTTAGATATGAGTAAATACTGTAAACAACCAAGCATCACAGATAATACTTTCCTTTCACGACAGGAAATTAACACACACACAGAGAAAAAAAGCCTTGAACAAAAAAGGTGGGTGTAATTATATAATTTCCTGCTTTCAAATCAAGGGAAAAAAAAACGCTAATAAAAATGTAAATAAACCATGGCAATATAAATTTATGTATTAAATGTAATTAAAATAATTCTATAATAGACTTAGTAAACCGGANTAAATAAACCATGGCAATATAAATTTATGTATTAAATGTAATTAAAATAATTCTATAATAGACTTAGTAAACCGGATACTTTTGATCACGTAGTGTACGTATGTTGGATGTACGCAAAATCCAGTTTGTGCCAATAATGTCAATTTTAACCATTATACTATTACACCAACTTAGGACTGACCTGTGGACCCTTAGGTGCACCACCAAACACACATGTGTTGCGCACTTGGGTCTCCTCCCCAAAGTCACTGGCCACCTGCTGTATCTGCTGAGCCAGCTCCCGGGTCGGGGCGAGCACCAGAGCAACGGGTCCGTCACCCCGGCTCAGTCGCGGCTGGTGATTGATGTGAACTATTGCTGGCAGAATGTACTGGTAAACAAAAAATGCTATCACTATTGTGGCCCAACACAAACACTCTGGGGAAACATTCTCAGTGTAGCAATCTCTCTTTGTTAGGGTATCAAAAAAGACTACAAGAAAATTGCTACAAATACACATCTTAAAAATTCTGGAAGCTTATAAAAAGTTTGTTATAAACAACTTGGAAATNAAAGAAAATTGCTACAAATACACATCTTAAAAATTCTGGAAGCTTATAAAAAGTTTGTTATAAACAACTTGGAAAATTTTTGACTAATTTTGATTCATTGCAAACCCATACACAACAAAATTTGCCATTTTTTTTTGCACAGTCAGTGTTCAATAGTCTCTAGCAGGAAAATTGCATATTTTTAATTAATCATACTTTTTTTTAAATAAACAGACAAGTGAAAAAAAAAATTAATGAAATAAGTTTAATAAATAATATTTAGTGTGAGAAATATAAATAACAACAATTATTAAATTACTTTCTGTGAGAGAGATTTTAAGCTTCTCTGTGTTAGTGGTATTCAGTGTTGGTGACATTCCCTTGGTGTGGGACAAATGATTAACAATTACACTTGCATTACACAAACACTCATAGAACATATAATATGAAACACTTGACAAGGATAAAGCACTCTACTAATAAAATTAAAGAAATATTCATTTAACTTGCATTTATTAAATGAAAAATAAGTAAAAACAAATTTTTTTTGTGTGAAAATTAATGTGTTGATTCTGAATCAAAATGTAATATTGCCAAATTAAAACTAAAAATTGGATAAGGAGTCTAATAGCTCCAACACCATCTCCACAGAAAGTATTTCAGTTTCAGCAATACTTAAAAGACATGCTATGCTACTTTCAACCAAGTATATGGCCCAATATTGCTCACGATGTCTAAAAATAAGTAAAATATTTTGGCATTTGTTGTTTGATTTGCTTTTCACTTTAAAAACAACATAACAGATCTGTCCAAAGTTTTCAACTGAGAAAATTTTTTTTTTTACTATTAACACATGGTTGGCAACTAACCTTGTCGCACATTTCGCAAAACACATGGTACTGAGACACATTTGAAAAAACACGTGCTAAAAGAAAGAGGTTTCAAATCCTTTAAATAAGCCTACCTTGAATGAGTTCAATTATGTTTGCCAACATACGATAAATGGAAAGTTATTGTCGGTTGTGCTCATAGAAAATATATTCTGTTTCTCATATCCTAAGAAATGTATCTGGCACATTACATGTTTTAAAAGTCACAATTTAAATGTCTTTGGTTGTAACTTTTGGTACCCTATCAGAATTCACAATATCCATTTTAAACCAATTCGTTAGCAAATGGATGGCATCACACAACATAAACACACGCCATTTTCATGTCTCGACTTTCATCGTTCGATACTCTCAAATCTTGTTTGTCAAAAATTGATTTGGCTGCAACTACTGCAATCAATTTCACATCCAAAGACGTTTTCACCACTGTACATGGTTAATATTATGTTTCTTTACCAATTTTGCCGATAATTTAATAATTTAAAGCAAATACGAGAAATCGCGCAGCTAAGAATCAGATTTCAACACTTATCGCAAGTATAATTTAAAAAAATGCATGTAGGAAAACATATTTTGTAAAATTAAAAACGTAAAATCCTTGTTATTTTATCAACGTCCGTAATTCCATAGCGAGGTCAGGTAACTAAAAACTCAGAAAATCCATAGTACTTGGCACCTCTGCATTACTGTCATCATGAGAGATTACTTGTACAATAGCTGCTCTCGTGAAATCATACTTGTAAAGTTGGATCGCAACTGCACAGCTACGTGATGCACCAACTATCAGAGTGAGGACACGCATTAACTGTCGCTGGAGTACACAAACACCGTAACTACTCTCGCAATGTTAGAAAAGCAAGATACAGTTTGCTCATTCCCATACAGTGAAACCCCTATTTTACACTTTTCAAGGGAATGGGTAAAAACATTGCGATACGCAGGAAAGTGTAAATAGAGGGAAACTTATGCTGTAAAAACAGAAATTGGGACCAAAAAGAGTATGTGTAAAATCAGGGGATGTAATACAGGTGTTCCACTGTAACTGGCTTTTTATGATACTTACAGCAAGTGTCTTCCCAGATCCTGTCTGGGCGATGCCCACCATATCACGACCACTGAGTGCAATTGGCCAGCCCTNACAGCAAGTGTCTTCCCAGATCCTGTCTGGGCGATGCCCACCATATCACGACCACTGAGTGCAATTGGCCAGCCCTGTGCCTGAATAGCAGTCGGTTCAGTAAAGCCCTGTCTCCTGCAATTCACAATGGTTATGTTAAAACTGCTGTTCACATTTTCCATTTAAAGGAACCAAGAGCACAGCCAAACTAACACAGTACTGAATATTTCTGTGTAAAAAAAAGACTGACAAACACCAGCAAGTTTACAAAATCCTTAGAAATACTTCTGACAGGAAAAGTTGAAGCATAGCTTCATGTGACAAAATGACATGTAGAAGACATAATTTCAAACTGTTAAACGCTTCCTTCATTAACTAGTCTAAGACATAAAATCTGGTAGAATATTTAATAAATTATTATCTAATGGCAACAGAAATGTACCTTTTTTTATTATTAGTGTAAATTACAAAATTTTAGAAATATTATAATGCAAAAATGCACAAAATAAAAACACCCTGACTACAAAAAAGTAAAAGAAAAGTAGTTTCAACAAAATCAATAAAGGCCACGTGTCAGTGGTCTTCTTCCAAACAATTCAACATGAAAAAAGAAAACAGTTTTTTCATTTCCAAAAACTTCTGAAGCACCTTTACCTGATCTCATTCATCACATAGTCTGGGAAGTTCCCTTCCTCGAATGTCAGGTTGGGGTTTGGCACATCACGTCCACTGACTGTTATCTCTTTGCTAGCTCGGTACCGAATGACTTCTTCCATTGGTCTGAGAAATAAGAAACACTACCTTTCAACTTCAAACTACACAATACCTGAGCTGTACATTTCTTTACTATTGATGTAGCTACGTCACTCTCAACCTGAGTGTTTCCTTGGCACTTTTGTTTCATTGACAAGCAACGTTTGAGTAAATAATTATAGTAAAGCACCACATTTCGTAATAATTAACAATTGAGTATTTGGATGCTTATAAGTAAAACTTTATCAGACATGTATTTCACTCTTTACTACATGGTCTCACTTGCATAGTTAAAAAGTTATAACCTTTTTAAATTGGATTAAACTGTGTGTGTGTGTCTGTGCGTGCATGTGTGTGTGTGTGTGTGCGCACGCACGTGTAATATTAAAAGTCTGTTTACTTTGAACAAATTTTAAAAGTTGGATCAGTGCTACCACAAAGTAATCAAAAAATAGTAAATTTATTTTATTAAAATCCAACATTGCTGCTTTGTTCATTTGCACTGCTGGTCCTGTGCTGTAAATAACCATAATGGCTTGGTGTGGTGGTGACAAGGCAGGAACCGAGGGAAGAATGACAGCAGTCAATTCTGTTTAGTTACTGCGGGGAGAAAAGGGAAAGGAAACATTGTTGCTATAAAACTAGAAAAAGTATCAGTAAATGCTGCAGGGACAGTGACAAGAGATAACAGCTGGAACCACAATGTGGGTTATATGGCTTTCCATACTACATAATTGTATCTTCCCCCTTTGTGTTTGCCAAAACCCCAAGGCGAAACCCTTACCCGAGGTGGGGAAGTTGTCACAAACATTGAATGAAAATGAAGGGTAGGGAAGAAAGGGTTTATAGTTTCAAGTAGGTGGAATGGTGTCACTGCGCTGTTGCCAGATGTATACTAACTAGTTGCCAGTTCCAGTATCTCCGCACCCCCTTCCCCAGCATCCATGAAGCCTTGTTCATAAAAAATGCTCAATGACTTTACTATAAATCATGTTTGATTGTGGATGTGTTCGTGTTTCTTTCTGCAGAAGAAATTATTATTTTTTTGTGTTTTCTCTAGTTTGTCCCTCTCACATACAATAACATCCAACNTTTCTTTCTGCAGAAGAAATTATTATTTTTTTGTGTTTTCTCTAGTTTGTCCCTCTCACATACAATAACATCCAAAATATTTTGTATAGTCATATTTTATCAAAACTCATTTACCATTATGTGCCATAATTAATCACTCCTTAAATTCAACTAGACGTCTGCAAATTTTTCAAGATCCTAGTTAAATTTTCTAAAACTGATGCAGATATCAANCTCCTTAAATTCAACTAGACGTCTGCAAATTTTTCAAGATCCTAGTTAAATTTTCTAAAACTGATGCAGATATCAATTGTTACATACCTTACCCATTAAAAAAATTTGGTAAGTATTGGAACAGTACACTAAAAAGCAATTCAATAATCTTAATATAATACCTCATTTTTACTAGCATAGCAGATATAACTGTTTTAAATTTATTTTGACTATGAAATAAACATTACAATTTATTCACAAAGTATAATTCAAAATTTTCTTTTTTAAATTTTAACAGCAGTATAATAAAATGCCTGTGATATACATATAGTTTAAATTAGCAGACAACAAAGTGCTTGCCTGTGAAGAACATTAGGGTGCGGGACGTAGAAGTCTTTCCGAAAGGGCTGCAGAGAGCTCATGTCCCAGCGTGGCCGGCGCAACCTCTCGCCAGGCTGCTTGCCCTTCAGTCCCCCNCCTGGGCGCCCGCCACGGTCCCGGTTCCTGCTGCGGTCACGGAACCTGAAACACAACACCACACAGCTGTTACTCAGAGCCACCATCACTGGCTCTCACAGATGAAAAGCAACTCTCAGCAAACTATGATTTTTTCTCTGATGTTGCACATGCAAAATAGAACATTTATAACTTTGGCATGTGCACACTGCCAAATGTTTGCAAATGATGCCATAGCAATATAACAGCACACAGTACAGGCTAGCAAAAAATTGTCCAGGCACAACGATAGAAAATTTGAATTAGAACAAAATATGTAGTTATCTGCACTTAAGGTAGTCACCCAGTGAACGCTATGTTTGTGTGGGTGAGGCAAAAATCGAAGCACTTTGAACGATGCAAATATCCATAGGTATATAAAGCGGTATCGCCTCTACGCACAAGGCACTCATCTGGCATGCAGTATTTTCAACGGCAACTTGCATGAATATGATTAAGAAGTAACACTACAATAATGGACACAACTCTGTTGCAAAGTTCAATACACATCTGTATCATAGTTTCACATGTGTATGGTTTGTATATTTTGAGATGCAGCAGTCTTAAGAAGCCATTTTTAGCTTTGTTGGAAGGCATGAAAATATGTTTCCAATGTGCATAATTTCTTGAAAGTACCATTCAGCAAGGTGGCTAGCAGTAACCTTACAGCAAATTCCTGAGATTTCCCCAACAAACTTACGCTGCAAATATTAAAAATATTTTTATATCTTTCCTAAAATAAATTACAAATTTTTTATGGGTAACAATGGCATAGCCTTCATTTATGGACGCTTTCCTATGCAGAAACAAATATTTATAAATTAATTGTAGGTACAAAGATGGCAAATGGAAAAAGGAGAAACAAAGGTTAAATACTAGCATTCTCATATCCAGAAAAGAGTTACAATACACAAAACAAGACACAATATAATTTACCAATTCAGTGAGAAACACTGAAAGAGTTAGAATAATTTTTGAAATATTGAAACATTTACTTGCAAAATCTTACATCTATAAACATACTTCCAACATACTTTCTTGTGAAAATCTATAATTATTAGCAAATATTAATTTTAAATTGGATTTCATACTGAAAATGGATGTGACTCATATATTAAATTTCAGAGCAATAGAAAATTTTTTTCTCTCTCAAAACTAATAAATTCCAAGACCATCATTAAGTGAAAGAAGTCTAAGAGTTCAGATTCAGACTATTACTTTTCGATAAGATCTTCAATAGATAGTTCATATTTAACTTGAACAACTTGGTGAAGCAAAATTTCATTCCGACTAGCTTTAATAAAAGGCAGACTCAATCACAGGACCTCTGGGTCAATTACTAAAAAAATAATTAGAAATTCTTCAAATCAGGTTTTTTGTTAAAATCAGTTTAATGATTTTCCAAATGCAAAGGAAATAGATAAGGTTAGTTTGCTCCTACCCAACCATAGTCTTAGAAATGCTATTCGGCCAATGGTAGTATCAGCTTTCCTNTAGTTTGCTCCTACCCAACCATAGTCTTAGAAATGCTATTCGGCCAATGGTAGTATCAGCTTTCCTTGGGTATATTCATCAATCTTGAAGTAATACAAAAATTAATAATCTGGTGCTTTTAGAGTGCTTCTATAGCCTGCGCACATTTACCAGACTTGCGATGGATTTCATCCATCCCCCTGCCTTTAAGATGGGCAGTCNCTTGGGTATATTCATCAATCTTGAAGTAATACAAAAATTAATAATCTGGTGCTTTTAGAGTGCTTCTATAGCCTGCACACATTTACCAGACTTGCGATGGGCAGTCAAAATTAAAGATTTAATTAGAGACNTCCATCCCCCTGCCTTTAAGATGGGCAGTCAAAATTAAATGAACTGATAGTTGTCACGTCTTGAGAGAGTCTCTGGGCTTGCTAAATGCAACCCTTTCCTGCTTAACAAAATCAAAGAATAAATTTCCTCATAAGTAAATCTTCTCTACAAAAGATAAAATTAGTGATCTGCTAGGATCTAAATTAACAGTATAAAATAATCTGGTTTCACAAGGAGAAATCACATGAAATAAAATTCAGTAATTACATAAATCTTTGACATTAAAATGTTAAATTACTTAAAATTCAGGAAAAATAATGTCAGATAATAAAAATTAAACTGTGATAAAATTTCTGCCATCATTTTGACTGTAAATAAACAGAAAATATTAAACTGACACATGTAAATATTGAAGTGAACTCAAAATATTTACCAATATACACAGTCAAATCACATTATTATGACCACCTGATAGTATCCAGAGTAACTGCCCTCTGCAGCACAGATAGCAGCTAGACGAGCTCGCAGTGACTCAGTCTGGTGCTAATAGGACCCCATGGGTATCTTGAGCTATGCTGTCTACAGTACGTCCCACAACTGTTGAAGGGTGCGTGGCGGAGGAAACAGATGGCGAACACGATCGAGATGGTTCAACAGATGATCAATTGGATTGAGATTGGGACTGTTTGGGGGGCAGGGAAGAACTTTGAAGTCTTAATTGTGCTCTTCCAGACATTTGTGGACACTTCTAGCCGTGTGGCAAGGCGCATTATCGTGCTGGAAGATCCCATCCTCCCGAGGAAAGACAATCATNCTAGCCGTGTGGCAAGGCGCATTATCGTGCTGGAAGATCCCATCCTCCCGAGGAAAGACAATCATCATGTATGGGATTGCCGAGGATGAATTCATAACCAAATCGATCAAGAGTGCATTCCACACGGATGATGGGACCTACAGAATAGCACAATAACATTACCCAGACCATAATGCTGCCCCCACCGCCTTGTGTTCGTCAAGCAATGGATGCAGGGTGTCGGTTCTCAGACGTTTCTCACCGGACACACTGACATCCATCCATTCTATACAGCTGAAAACGTGACCCGTCAGAGAAGGCTACCCGTCGCCAATCATGAGCTGTCCAGTTGCCATACTGTCTAGCAAATTCCAGTCGTTTTCGTCAGTGCACCTGTGTGAGCATTGGTGCGGTCACCCTCAATCTACTCCGGAGCCCCATTTGCAGAAGGGTTCGCTGAACTGTTACGGTAGACACGTGTCTAGATGCTNCACCCTCAATCTACTCCGGAGCCCCATTTGCAGAAGGGTTCGCTGAACTGTTACGGTAGACACGTGTCTAGATGCTCCCTGGTTTATTTGGACGGTCAGCTGTTCTACGGAAACCTGTCAATTGGCCTTCACGCACCGCCGTTATCGATGTTCACCTCGGATAGCAATGGCACGTGGAGCTCCGTAGTTTCCACAACGGTTATTCACAATGGTGCCATTTGCCACTCACGATACAGCTTTAACACAAGAGGCACATGAACNTAGTTTCCACAACGGTTATTCACAATGGTGCCATTTGCCACTCACGATACAGCTTTAACACAAGAGGCACATGAACAATTCACAAATGTCGTCGTTTCCAAAATGCTGCCCCCGTTGGAACAAAAGCTTATGATCATCCCTTTTTGCAATTTGGTTAAATCGCTTCCCTTACCCATGACAGCAGAAAGTGCACTGTGTACACCCAGCCTGTTGGTCGCATTATATACCTGCTTCACCAGCCCACGTCACAGGCCATATGTCATTGGCTACGCGCTGCAGATGGCACTTCTAGCAGGTGGTCATAATGTGATTCGACTGTGCAAGTGTCAATGTGAAATGTAATGTAAACAAAGGGCAAATTTTATTTATATCCCCACAATGTTAGTGACGAACAAACGTGATTTTAGTGATATAAACTTGCATGGATTTCTATAAAAAAAAAAAAGTGTTCAAGAGGTTGCAAATTTTACAAACAGTAAGTTTGGGTATTTTGTAAATAATGTATTTGTAAANCATAAAAAAAAAAGTGTTCAAGAGGTTGCAAATTTTACAAACAGTAAGTTTGGGTATTTTGTAAATAATGTATTTGTAAACCATTATTATAATTATTGAAATGCATGTGGCCTGAAAATCACACTTTCAACACTTTTATAGTGTGTAAATAATATTTGTTTATTTACCTATATTGTAAATTCAACTAGTGTAAGGTTAACTTCTGTCAAATTGTGTGTGTATTGCTGCATCTGTACGAATACGAACGACGTATGTATTGTGTTTTGTTTATTCATTGAAGTTAAAAAATTTTAAGTTTTAATAATTTGAATGTTATTTCCATACGAGCCAAATTGTCCACTGCTCCATCAAAACAATATGCAACTCAAAATGCTACTCTCTCATAAGAACATCATAGCAATGCCGTCTCACGAAAGACGATAAACTAAAGCCCACTCCCCTCCCCCTAACTTTCCTTTTTCCCCCCTCAAAATAAAATTTACACAAAACCAACAAACTTAACTTGGCTATTACAAAAATAAATCAGATTGGGATGCCGAACTAGCTATAAAATTTTACATTGATTACTGGATGTAAATTAGCTAACATCAGTCTTTCAGTGTCAGCCATGACAGGAAACACGAGGAAAGAGGAAAATGCACGTGTGCATTGGACTCAAGCATTTGTTTACAAGAATCTTTTTCTTNGACAGGAAACACGAGGAAAGAGGAAAATGCACGTGTGCATTGGACTCAAGCATTTGTTTACAAGAATCTTTTTCTTCTTTGAGAAAACAGCTGTGATGGAAGAATGCATTGTGGCTGTGCTACTTTTCTAGAACTGTCAAAATTTACCCCACCTAACCACGTTAAATGTAAGAAGACGTAACCTAACTCCTAACTTCACAATATGTGATTACAGGGGGAGAGAGTGCCAACACGAGATAGTGCGTTAGAAAAAGTATAATAAATAAGCTCTTGTCAGTTTGTCCACCCCCTGTGATTCACCTATTGTGAAGTTAGGTTTAATTTGGTTTAAGTCTTCTGCATTTTATATGGCGAGCAGCAGCAGTACGTATAACCTTAAATTCCCACAGCCATACGCAACACTACAGAGTACAATTAACTACACTTATTTACCATGAAAAACTAGATTATAAATTAAGTTACCCACGTAAGCGGCGTATATAGCTCTTTTGTAATCTATTCCTGATAACACACGTATAACACATGTTAACTGCTATTCAATTTGTGTACNGCGTATATAGCTCTTTTGTAATCTATTCCTGATAACACACGTATAACACATGTTAACTGCTATTCAATTTGTGTACTACTGCAGAATAATTATTTTATAAGACTTCACATGGAAACAGTTGCAAAGAAACATACGTATTTCTGCACAATACTTAGATTTAACATGTCCCTAATCACAACTAAACATGTGTTNGCACAATACTTAGATTTAACATGTCACTAATCACAACTAAACATGTGTTACAGAACTAGTAAATCACAAGCTTCACACGGTCAAATTCACACAGTACACAACAGTCATATGAAATAGGTAAAAATTAAACCGGATGACCACAATTGATGCACATTTGTTTCCTGTCTCTGTGGATTGTTTTTTAACAAATATATTGTGGCAATACAACACACTGCATGTTGTAATGACGCAGTAGTCTTAATTTACGGGACACGTGTTTCAATTTCGTTCGTTTTTCTTAAGCTTTGCTAAGCTTCGTAATATTTTTATCAGGTTTGAAGTTAAAGCAGTGGTGGTTCATTTTTCCGTGGTAGTTTATCGGGCAGACGTTTGCAGTTTTATGTTTATCAGGAGCCTGTTTACCATTTCGTTTCGAACGTTGGAGATTTCAAATTCAGTAGCGTTAACATTAGATTAGCTTTTTTCCAACTGCGTCAACAAGTTTTGTTGTATGAGAATGTTGTTTATCTGTATGTTGACGGCGCAGTTTTAGTGTGTACAACGAAGTTTCGTTAAAGTGTCCGTTTCGATAACATGTGAGAGCGTGCGTGGCCAGGTCCTTATCTCAGAAGAGGGGGGGTGACAGGCAGCACAATGACAAGTGTGCCTGTCGCCCTTCAAGTCACTTCAGGTCAGTCGCCCTTGAGGGCAGGTCAGCGGCGAGGTCCGTTGGAAGGCAGTCGTCCTTAAGTCGTCTTACAATGCTCGCCTAGGCCGCGTCGGGTGTGACGAGAACCCCCACATCGGCAACTAGACTTTGCTATTTTATTTCTCTGCTGGTGTGGGAGGTAGCCGCATTTCATATTTCCTGCGATGCAAGTTTTGAGACATGAATAATCTGTAAACGACGGTGGCGCTGTTCTGCACTTGTATGGTTATCTGTGAACGTTCGTACTCTGCATATTCTGAACTTCGGCTGTGAAATGTGTCACTTCAAGATCAAATAAACATATATAACAAATACTCTGGAACTTGAACTTATTTCTTAATAAATCGGCGTCCATTTTACTGAGTTTTGTGTACTACTTCTGAGCTGGCCATGGCAACTTAACGTATAGCGGTGTAACTGTAGCGGCCAACGTTACAACGTCTTTTTGTATGATATACTGTTTTTTTTCCCCCTAATACTTATATGTTACGTAGTACAATCATCTCTTGAATATCACGAAGGTAAGCCCTGAAAAATTCAACAGAATTAAATTATGACACTGCTTGATTATCGTGGTTTATATATGTATATCCTTAGCGTGTCAGCAAAAACACACCCTGTGAATAACGTCTTGAAATTAAAGTTTGGTTTCCAGAGACATTCTTGCACTTAACACAGTTCAGCAAGAAATATAAATATATTTGACATAAATTTTATATGTTTTATTGCAAAAATATACCAATCTTCATAATACACTTCATCATATATCATGGTACCTATATACTGCAAATTACGTGATCCCCCAATGAAGTTCGTATTAAGTGTGATTAGTAATGCCCATATGCACACCATGTGCAGGTATCATTATGTGCCGTAATTCTTAATAATTACCTTGTCAGCAGTAAATTCACTCTCATTACTTACACATATTCAATCTGCCTATTACTATCATTCTTAATGTCTAACTCTCACGCAACCAGTTCAATAGTCATGCCCATCAGTATCTCTTCAACTGTCATCTCAGAGGCCCGTCGCAGCTTAAGTACCCATGCTAGCTTGATCTAGAAGGTTCCCAGCACCTCGAGTCTAGCTGAGTGGGGCAAGGGTGTCGACCAGAACATTTTTTCAAAGATAATACCAGAAATTCAATTTGCTTGACATCAGGAGTTAACAAATCCCAATATGCTTATTACAGCGGCACACAGTGGCTTGCCTTTGTAAATTTCTGCCTGCTCCTCAGGTTACTAGCTAGACCCTTACACACTTATCAGAAGAAGGATGGGGCAAGGGAAGCGATTCAGACCTGTAACATGTAACAATATATTTGATTGAGACAGAGCACAGTATGTGCTTTGTGGGAAACATCTATTTCCCGTAGTATTTGTGTGTTAGACAAACAAAAGGGATTTTTCCTACTTTTTTTTCTGCCTACAGCATGATGGTATGATACATTTGAAGATTCACGCTGTGGTCCTTTCTTCTGTAATTATTCAGAGTATCAGCTTTTCTGAAGGAAATGCGCTAGACCCACAAAAATAGCATACGTGGGTTCTGTAGAGCTTACCTTGTTTATATTCAGGAGGGTGTTATGGTTAAATAAGTAGAACGCACTAAATAAAATAGATAAAGGTACAAGCAGTTTGACCCTCTTTGAGTGGAAATGTACCACACTCTGGTTTTTTTTTCTTCACAGAAAAGTCTCTACTCTGAATAATTACCATTTCTTAATTTGTGCGTGTATAACTAGAGAGAAAAAAAAACATTACATGCAGATGCCTTAATGGGTTATGTGTGCATTTGGAATTTTCACTAAATTTTTTTTTGAGTACTTTAAATTACAGTGAATCCTTGTAGTAGCATCCACTGTTATAACATTTTCCTGCTTAATAAGCTGCTTTCTCTTGGTCCACAAACATGTTTTTCAATACAAAATTACCCTCCTATAAAGTTTTCCTTTATATATGGCTAACATTGCTTGGGGCCCTTTATTGTTACAATATCATATTAAGTAACTACTGCTGCCATCTAGTTGGTTTGTACTCTTTGGTTCGTTGAATATATGCATTTAATCACTAGTCAGTAACTAGTACGTTTGTTTCATTTTATGTTATGGGCCCAGACCCATAATTACAGTACAAATAAACGTTAGAAACTGTATTTCTCGTGACAGTATACGACAGTGCTAGAAGTTCATAGTAATACTATTTGTATTTGTGTAAGCAGTAAATATGGCATCGAACTATCTAGTCAACGTACCTAAGTTGAAGGGTCGGGAAAACTACAGTGAGTGAACTTTCGCAGCGGAGAACTTTCTAAACCGGGAGGGCACGTTGCATTGCATTAAACCAGTTACCGGGAAAAGTGTAGAAGCCACAGATGACGCGAAGACCAAGACTATGACGCGAAGACCAAGGCTGATCATGACCATCGACTCGACGTTATTCGTTCATATTAAGAATGTGATGACCTCAAAAGAACTGTGAGACAAGTTGAAGGCTCTCTTCGACGATGCAGGTATTTCTAGAAGAATAAGTTTACTGCGGAATTTAATCTCGATTTGCATGGAAAGCAGCAATTCTATGACGTCGTATGTAGCACAAATGGTAGTAACCGATCAGAGATTATGTGGGACCGGGTTTGACATCAGTGACTAGTGGATCGGATGTTTATTGCTAGCCGGATTGACGGAAAAATATTCCCCTATGATTATGGCCATTGAGCATTCAGGAATTCCCATCACAACAGACAACATTAAATCAAAGTAGTTGGATATGGAAACTGATATGAACGTAAAAGATAGTAATGAAGATAGCGGTGCATTTGCGAGTTCGCAGAAGTGGCAACCTAAGAATAATGTCAAGGCAGGGCCTTCGTTTTAACCTCCTTTGCGGTTTCGTGTACAGTTTACATACAAATGTAAACAGCTCGGTCATTACAAAAAAAACCAGTGTGCAAATGATTCTGGCGGCTCAAATGACAAGAAGATGTTACGTAAACCAACTAACGCATTCAAGGGCAGTGTTTCTAAGCAGGAATTTTGGCAAAGATGAGTGGCACATTGACTCGGGTGCAAGTGTGCACTTGACGGCAAACGAAAGTTGGATTAGAAATGCTTCATACCTAGAAAATAAAGAAATTATTGTTGCAAACCATAATAAAGTTTGGGTTTTGTGCACCGGCGACGTCGATATTGTAACGAAAACTGAAGAGTGTGAGTTTGAGGAGTCAGTGAAAGGCGCATTCTGTGTGCCAGATTTAACAACTAATCTGTTGTCCGTGAGCCAGTTAATCAGCAACAGGAATAAAGTACAGTTTACCAGGAGAGNCCAGATTTAACAACTAATCTGTTGTCCGTGAGCCAGTTAATCAGCAACAGGAATAAAGTACAGTTTACCAGGAGAGGTTGCAATATTTACAATGCAAATGGTGTAATAGTGGCCACGTCTTCGTTAATAAATGGAGTTTACAAGTTGAGAAATCCAAAAAGTGTACTGGCTGCATCCATGGTGTCTGCAAACACATGGCATCACAGATTAGGTCATATAAACAGCAACTATTTGAATAAAATGAAAACTGCCACAAAGGGTATTGACCTTGATGAAAAAGCTGAATAAGTAAGTCATATTGCACAGTTTGCTGTGAAGTTAAGCAAAGTCGACTGACTGCTTTTTGCTCATGTTGGTTCAAGAAGTAATGAGATACTCGGAGTAGTTCACACAGACATTTGTGGACCTATGGAGAAAGAATCCATTGGTGGTTCTAAATACTTTATGCTGTTTGTCGATGATTATAGTCGCATGATATTTGTATATTTTCTAAAATACAAAAGCGAAGCCTCGACTTGTTTTAAGGAATTTAGAGCAAAAGTGGAAAATGAAACTAACAAAAGAATCAAAACATTGAGAAGTGACAATGGAGGTGAGTTTTGTAATAAAGAATTTGATACATACTTGCTAAAGGAAGGGATTAATCATCAAAAAACAAACTCTTCCACACCAGAGCAAAATGGATTATGTGAAAGCCGTAATCGCACAATCGTGGAGAAAGCGAGGTGCCTGTTGTTTGACGCAAACTTAGGCAAAGATTTTTGGGTTGAGGCGACAAACACTGCTGTTTCTCTTCAGAATCTAATTGTANCGCACAATCGTGGAGAAAGCGAGGTGCCTGTTGTTTGACGCAAACTTAGGCAAAGATTTTTGGGTTGAGGCGACAAGCACTGCTGTTTCTCTTCAGAATCTAATTGCAGCATCGGTGTTGGATGGAAAAACGCCATTTGAAATATGGACAGGAAGAAAACCTGACACAAATCATCTGAGAATATTTGGCTGTACTGTGATGGTTCATGTAGTAAAGGAAAGAAGACAAATATGGGACAAGAAGTCAGAGAAACATATATTGATGGGATTTCCAGAAAATGTCAAAGGTTACAGGCTTTACAAAAGGACTATATCTATAACAACTAGCACAGATGTCATCGTCATGGAAGAAGACGCTATCATACCGGTAAATGAGAGCACATCTAATGCTGAACAAAAAGAAGAAAGGTTTGATTCAGTGGGGGACACTTCTGCAAATAATGAGAGAGTCAGTGGTAGAATCATCTGATGAGTTGTATATACCAAGTGAAGGTGAAGACACTGATGATACTACTGAAACGACTGAACCAGAAAACAGACCGATGAGGAGCAGAAAGAAATCAGATCGTTTAGGATTCTCAGATGTATGTTAATTAAAATGTATTTGATGATGCGAGCGGCTTATCTCCGGAAGAAGCACTAAAAGGACCTGAAAAAAAGCAGTGGTTAAAGGCTGTGAATGAAGAACTTAAGTGTTTTGATGATAATAGTGCGTGGGAGTTGGTAGATGCTCCAAAAAAATGGTACAGTTGTGAAGTGCAAATGGATTCTAAGAAAGAAATATGACAATGATGATAATGCCCGTTATCGTGCTAAGCTCGTGGCGTGTGGTTATATGCAAAAACAAGGTTTGGACTATTCAGAGACATTTTCACCTGTTGTTAGGTATACAACACTGAGATTGTTATTTGCATTATCTCCTCAGTTAGGTTTAAATATAACACATCTTGACGTGACTATGGCTTTCTTGAATGGGGAGCTTGAGGAAACAATTTATAAGCAAAAACCAGATGGTTTTCCTGTAACAAAAAGTTGTGGAAAAGTACTTAAATTAAAACGGGCCTTTTATGGTTTAAAACAGTCTTCAAGAGCATAGTATGGTCCATACGGTACAAGAAGGCCACTTTCTGACAGTCAGTGAGTGGCAACTTAACGTTTACGAAACAAACAAAGTGCCATTTACAAAATCCTGTATCAGCTGATGCACGAACGAACAAAAGTTAAAATTACGTTGGCTATTCTGAGTGCACTGCCAATGCACATCACAAAAGCAGAAAATACGCGGGTAAGAAAGAGTTCTTACATTTATTAATGCATTTTATTTTACAAGGACACAAAACAATGGTTGTTAGTGTTAAAAACTAAACTTCGTGATAATGTAGTTATGTATAGGTGTTCAAAATGAAATGTACAATAGAACGGTACGACGCTGAAAAGTTTTCCGAAGTTGTGCTAACTTCAGAAAGCTTTTTCACGTCGTATCATCCCTCTCCAACCTTGCTTTCAACACGTCCTTGATATTAATTCGAAAAGCATATAGAAATATTGCATAATATTGTTGAATTATTTTCTCTAATAATTTGACAAAATATTTGAAATACGTTTCTTTGCCAGCCAGTAATAGAACAACAGTCTACTTTACAAAGGCGCCATCTATTGTCGAAAAATCTGTTGTGCGCACCACCTATCATCTCTTTTGCAAAGCATACGCCATATTGTTCTCTGAAAACCCATTACCTTGCTTACAAAGGAGTGGGATACCGCACTCTCACCGTACCAGCACGCCATATGTTGCACTCACGTCTTCCCGCTGCTCCCCTCTACACGTTCCTACCCTTCCAGTTACATTACGTTTACGAACTGCCGTACAAATGCACTCCAAACCCCGTTTCGAGACCTCTTTCGCCACCTGCCGTGCCACTCAAGGAGTTTGTCAATTGCTGCATCAGGCAGCACCTACTGGACGCGCTTACTCGCCTGACCAGTTATGTGGCCGATCAACTGATGGCGGAAGGATACGTAGTCAGATGTAAACAGTGGTGCTACTTTCGCCAAGCTGTCAAAAAGTGGCCTTCTTATATGATACAGAGTATAGTCTTGTTTGTATACCAAAAATATGAATAGTCGCAGAACAATTGTTACACTTTATGTCGACGACTTCTTTATTTTTTCTAATGATAATGAAACTATATGTTTAAAAAATGCATTAGTGTCACAGTTTAAAATCAAGAACTTAGGAGAGGTTAAGCAATGTCTTGGAATGAGTGTAAATGTAGACAAAACTAAAGGTGAAAATATGTTGACTCGGAAAAATTATATAGCCCTATTATTAAAAAAATTCCATATGACAGAATTTACAATTGCAGATACTGCTTTAGAGACTAAATTAAATATTAATAAAGAGGAAAATTGTAAAAACCAAATGCCATACCAACAGCTTATTGGAAGTCTTGTGTATTTGGCGGTTTTAACTAGGCCTGATGTAGCATTTGCAATTAGTTACTTAAGCCAATTTAATAACTGTTATAATCAGGAAACATGGTTGTAAGCTAAGCGAGTGCTGAGGTACTTAAAGAAAACAAAAGCATTTTGGTATCAAATATAGAAAAAACGAAAATACGCAGTTAGAAGGGTTTGTTGATGCTGATTGGGGAAATAATGTTATAGATGTGCAATCTCATGGGAAACAAAGAAACGGAAAACCGTAGCTTTATCAAGCACAGAAGCAGAATATATGGGTGTCACAGAAGCATGTATGAGAGCAATATATTTGTGCAACTTGTGTGAAATAACTGGAGATCTATATCTTATAATTGTGTTTAATGACAATCAAGGGGCACTTAAACTCTCTGAAGATAATGTTTACCATAAGCGAACTAAACACATCAATGTGCGCTATCATTTTTGTAGAGAATGTGTCAGTAATAAAATTGTAGAACTGAAATACTTGGAGACAAATGAGATGCCAGCTGACTTGTTAACCAAGAGTTTGAACACTGTTAAACATTATTACTTCATGAATATGTTGGGTATTCAATTTGCTTAGATTTTATGTATAATTTAAATGTGTATACTTATTTGATATAGTGGGGGTGTTGTTATAATATCATAATAAGTAACTACTGCTGCCACCTAGTTGGTTTGTAATCTTTGGTTGGTTGAATATATTCATTCAATCACTAGTCAGTAAATAGCAAGTTTGTATCATTTTACCCGTGAGAAATGTTATAAAAGGGGTTCTACTGTATTGCTGCGTCACTGAACAGCACTATAACAAAATTTACTTCTGCTTAATTGCATGCAAATATTCAAATTTAAAAAAACAAAGCTTGGCGCATATCTAAACGTAGTAAAGAACAATAAAATACAAGGCAATCTGCAACAAAAGGTACATATTTTGTATGTGAAGATTATATTAGCATTAAATAAATGTATTGCTTTCTCACCATAATTGCACTGGCCTAATTAGTAACACTGTAATGGATATTTTAAAGGCAGTGCCTGTATGGCCAATGAGAATTTGCTGTTAAGTTTCATAAAAATTGTAATTATTAAGTATAGGGGCTTTTCTGTAAAAAAAAAAAAAAAAAAAAAAAAAAAAATATTTACGGAAAAAGGTATATTTCCACTCTACTAATGATGCAGAACACTAATATATGAGGGGGTATTAACGTACGACTAATTTCTTAAAATGTGCCCACCTAACATCACAACCTAACCCCACAATGGGTGAATCACTATTTTACATTTTTAAACTAACCTAGGATTGTAGGGTTTTTAACTATAGTCCATACTGTATAAGAGGGCCACTTTCTGACAGGTCTGCGAAAGTAGCGCCACTGTTTACATCTGACTATGTATCCTTCCGCCATCAGCTGGTCCATTAAGTCGGGACTGTATTTTTTATCAACACGCTGTCAGCTAATCCACTTGTCATTGTACTGTATGCTAAAAAAATTTTAAGATACTTTAAGTCTGAACCTCTTTCTAAAAAATAAGTAGGTTATGAAAGTAAAAATATAAAATGTTGCAAATAATTAAATATTTGCTATCTCTTTTTTAATTTGTCCGAGATAGTGAATTTGGGTTAACATTTGCAAGACGGTGTTGTATCTATTATCACGCTTTGGACGTTATAGCTAATATATTAGAGTTGGAAATATGTAACGTGGAATAACGATAGAATTGCTTAAAAACTATTCTGCCTGTCTCACTTTCTACGGGAACAAGGAGATGGGTTTCAAGAGAACAATATGGCGTATAATTTACCAAGATGAACAATTACCGGCTGAATATAAATTACTTGTACTCCAAATCGTTGTACATGAAATATATTACTTTAAAAATTATGCAGAGCTCGTAGCACAATATAACTATTGGCATTTGTTTGTAAATTTCATTATATATCGCTCAGGAAAGTGGTTCATTTCTGGCTGGTAAAACCTCGCATAATGTCCAACAGATGGCGCGCACAGCGCATCACGGCAAAGTTTGAGCCGCTGTTTTTGAATAACAGATAGCGTATTTTTTAAAGTTGATTGTTCTTATATTACGGGCTGAAATATATTTCAAATTCGTATCGTTTCGTCAAATAATTAGAAAAAATAATTAAACAATATTATGCAATATTTCTGTATGCTTTTGGAATTAATATCAAGGACGTGTTGAAAGCGGGTTGGAGAGGGATGATATGACGTGAAAAAGTTTTCTGAAGTTAGCACAACTTCATAAAACTTTTCCACATCGTATCGTTCTATTGTACATTTCATTTTGAACACCTATACATAACTACAATATCACAAAGTTTAGTTTTTAACACTAACAACCATTGTTTTGTGACCTTGTAAAATAAAATGTATTAATAAATGTAAGAACTCTTTCTTATCCGTGTATTCTCTGGTTTTCTGATGTAAATCGGCAGTGCACTCAGAATAGCCAACATAATTTTAACTTTTGTTCGTTCGTGCATCAGCTGATGCAGGATTTTGTAAATGGCACTTTAGTTGTTTCGTATACGTCAAATTGCCACTCACTGACTGTCAGAAAGTGGCCTTCTTATACCATATGAACCATAACCTAGGATTTTTGGGTTTTACACTAACGTATGATTGTAGGGTTTTAAACTAACCTAGGATTGTAGAGCTTTTAAACTAACCTAAGTTTTGGGGTTTTACACAAACCTAAGTTTTGGGGTTTTACACTAACCTAGGATTGTAGGGTTTTACACTAACCTAGGTTTTTTGGGTTTTACACTAACCTACGATTGTAGGGTTTTACACTAAGCTACAATTTTTGGGTTTTACACTAAACTACGAATTTAGAATTTTAGGGATTAAAAGCAACCGTAAAACACACCAAAAGAATATCAATTTACTCACCTGATATAATTCCTCTGTCAACGGCCAATTCAACCTTCCCTCACTCGACGGAACACCGTGTTCCACAAATCCGGCACATACGCTAATATAACGCACTGAATCAGTAGTTTTCAGCCGAATATAACACAATGAAACACTCGTTTACAGTAAAATATAACTCACAGAAGCACTCGTTATTGCTTTCTCCGTTTTTAAATCAGTCGGATTGGGACAGCACAACGAGACTCGGCAAAGACGCTATGGCTAATGATATTTTTTAAATTGACCATTAAAATGCCCATAATGACATCCGTGGCCGCTAGGTAGCGTGGAATCAGCAATGCATGGCCATCATTAATGGCGGTAGACGTTAATAGACTTTAACAAACCAAAAAAATTGCTCATACATTTCGCAATTTTTTTAAATATGTGCTACTTATTTTAACATTACGCCCTTGTGAATATGAACAAGGTAAGCTGTGCAGAACCCATTAATGCAACTTTTGTTGGTCTGGGACGTTTTGTTCAGAAACTTAAACAAACTGGCTAAACTGCTCATTTCGCAATTTTGTTCAATTTTTTTTTAATATGTTGTACTTATTTAAAGATACGCCCCTAGTATATTCGTGTTCTACGTGATTAGTAGAGTAGAAATATATAATAATTAATTTTTTTGGTAATTATCTAGTTTAGGGGCTTTTCTGAAAAACACAATAAAAATTTAAAATTATGATATATTTCTGCTCTACTAATGATGCAGAACACGAATATACTAGGGGAATCGCTTTAAAATAAGTGCAACATATTTTAAAAAATTGTACAAGTTTGTGAGATGACTGTTTCTGACAGTTTGTTTACGTTTATGAACGAAACGTTTTATGCCAACAAAAGTTGTTTTAATGAATTCAGCATAGCTTACCTAGTTGATATTGAAGCAGTCGTAGTGTTAAAATAAGTAGAACATATTAAAAAAAACTTGCGAATTATGTTTGNAGCATAGCTTACCTAGTTGATATTGAAGCAGTCGTAGTGTTAAAATAAGTAGAACATATTAAAAAAAACTTGCGAAATATGTTTGTTTGTGTCTATTAACGTCAGAGGAATTATACCAGCCCCCTACCTAGGTGAGTCAATTTACATTCTTTTGGTGTGTTTTACGGTTCCTTTAAATCCCTGCAATCCTACATTCGTATTTTAGTGTAAAACCCAAACATCCTAGGTTAGTGTAAAACCCAAACATCCTAGGTTAGTATAAAACCCAAACATCCTAGGTTAGTGTAAAACCCTACTATCCTAGGTTAGTTTAAAACCCTAACATCATAGGTTAGTGTAAAACCCAACTATCCTAGGTTAGTTTAAAAATGTAAAATAGTGATTCGCCCATCGTGGGGTTAGGTTTTGTTAGGTTAGGTGGGCACATATTACGAAATTAGTCGGACGTTAATGCCCCTAGTATATTCGTGTTCTGCATCATTAGTAGAGTAGAAATATATCATAATTTTAAATTTTTATTGTGTTTTTCAGAAAAGCCCCTAAACTAGACAATTATTTTTGTAATTATCTAGTGCACAGGCTTTTCTGTAAAAAAAAAAAAACCCAAAAAGTGGTATATTTCCACTCTACTAATTATGCAGAACAAGAATATACTAGGGGCATTAACATCCAACCAATTTCGTGACGTGTGCCCACCTAACCTAACTGAACCTAACCCCACAAGTGAATCACTATTTTACATTTTTTAACTAACCTAGGGTTGTAAGGTGTTAATCTAACCTAGGATAGAAAGGTTTTAAACTAACCTAGGATAGAAGAGTTTTAAAGTAACCTAGGATAGTAGGGTTTTAAACTACACTAGAATTTTAGTCTAACCTCTGATTTTAGGGTTTTACACTACGCTAGGCTTTTAGTCTAATCTAGGATTTTAGGGTTTTAGTAACAGTTAAACACACTGGAAAAATATGAATCAACTCACCTTGGTAGGCGACCCATTCAACTGCTGTGCATCTTAACTCAATCGATAAAACACCAAGATCAAATAAAACATAAAGTAACACCCGCCACATAGACGAATAATACGCGCAGAAGAACTCGTTCTTGCACCCTCCAAACTTAAATCAGAAGCCTTCGCACGGTACGGCTTCGGATGTCACAACTCACGATCGTAAAAAAACACATCCACACTATCTGGCTTCTGAACTGATACTAATGGCTTGTCAACATAAAATCCCGTGGCGAAGACGTATACAGTAAACAGCCAATAAGGTGACAGCACAATGCGCATTTGTTCACATCACTAATGCATTACTACTCCAAATATTAAGGCGTCCGACGTAAAAAAAAGAGGCGGGCCTCTCGTACTATTAACTACTTATTTTAACATTACGCCCTCCTGAATATCAGCAGCCGGTACGTAGCGTGGGGAAACAGTGATGCGCAGCCATTAAAATGGCGACCGACGTAAATATAGGGGCCTAAGTGCTTGTACCTTTGACAAATTTTTTAAATATGTTCTACTTATTTTAACATCAAGCCCTCTTCAATATTAAAAAGGTAAGCTGTGCAGAACCTACTAATGCTACTTTCTTTGTCTAGGATGTTTCCTTCAGAAAAGCCGTGGTACTAGATAATTACCAATACAATTAACATGTTGGGCACCGGTTGTGACCAAGGTTGGCAAAATGCCATCAATTTTCAGTAAATTCCATGCCACTGGCAATATCTTGGTTTATATCGGAAGGAAATGGTTTTTAAAAACAAACATAATATAATTATGTACCCAGGTGTGTAACAAAATCAGACAATTTGTTATAAGTCATTGGTTTTTAATGAAAATTTGCTTTTACTTATGAATACCAAATAAATAAATCAGTGTCTCATTGTATACAGATTTGTGTTTCAAAATGATAAATCAACATTTNTGGTACTAGATAATTACCAATACAATTAACATGTTGGGCACCGGTTGTGACCAAGGTTGGCAAAATGCCATCAATATTCAGTAAATTCCATGCCACTGGCAATATCTTGGTTTATATCGGAAGGAAATGGTTTTTAAAAACAAACATAATATAATTATGTACCCAGGTGTGTAACAAAATCAGACAATTTGTTATAAGTCATTGGTTTTTAATGAAAATTTGCTTTAACTTATGAATACCAAATAAATAAATCAGTGTCTCATTGTATACAGATTTGTGTTTCAAAATGATAAATCAACATTTNACTTATGAATACCAAATAAATAAATCAGTGTCTCATTGTATACAGATTTGTGTTTCAAAATGATAAATCAACATTTTCAAACTGTAATTCTATAAGAATTATTCCCTTCTATAAAATTACAAAAAAAATGTTATGAGCTTTGCAGAAACTACCTCTCTAACAATATTTAAATTCTGGAGTAGGGGGGTAAATTGTTCAATACGTAGCAAACTTGTTTCTCAGAGGATTCAAAATAATAAGTAATTATACATTATAAACTTCAAATTCATTATTTTTACATTTCAAAATTAGTGTTCCTGGATGATTTTAAGGCTAGCAAATGGGGTAGAAGAAAAAATGATTGTTCCAGTCACTCGGAGAGTTCATGAGGCTCTTAAACAGTATAAATACAATAAATGCAATACTTACATGGCTTCCCACAACAAAAACCACAAAAGATGAGGGTGAGAACGACGATTAAATTGCAACTACCTACTTCGTTAAACAAATCTAGAATTCTTCAAACTACTGAAATAATCACACCCGATTACACAGCTCTTAAAAAAGCATAGAAATTTTAAACAGCAAAAGTAACATCCGCAAAATTTTTAATATTTTTGGGAACGACTACGTTATCAACGTTCTTGCTTTGTCAACCCTAGAATCCAAAGATAAAAAATATATATGCATATACCATGTACCAAAATTTAAGAAAAAAAACTTTTACAAGTTCAAAACAAACATTAATAAAATAAATAATAATAAGTTTTAAGTACTTTTACTGTAACTTAAAAGTAAAATCATAACTAACTTAAAATACTACTTTTCACCGCGGATGAATATGTCTAATCAATAAGTGGAAGGATACAAAAATACCCAAAGAGATCATAATCTATGGGGAGACCGACCCTTAGAAACTACCTCAGACCAACACAACTATNATACAAAAATACCCAAAGAGATCATAATCTATGGGGAGACCGACCCTTAGAAACTACCTCAGACCAACACAACTATCATTGTCGTACAAAATAGGGGTTTATTCTTTATTCTACGTAGAGGAATATTGTATGATACTGGACTAGTCATTTGGGTAATTTTCTAGATTAGGGGCTTTTCTGAAAATAATTAAAAAAACTCCAGAAAGTGGTATATTTCGACTCTANATACAAAAATACCCAAAGAGATCATAATCTATGGGGAGACCGACCCTTAGAAACTACCTCAGACCAACACAACTAACATTGTCGTACAAAATAGGGGTTTATTCTTTATTCTACGTAGAGGAATATTGTATGATACTGGACTCGTCATTTGTACAAAAGGATTAAGAAAAGTAAAGGATACACTATACATTACAAATGTGCCAGGGAAAAAGAAATAGTGGCGGTGGGAGAAAAGGAACTTACAGAAGAAAAGGAAGCTCAAATAGGGAGGGAATGTGAACAAACTGGATTTGGAAAATTCTGATGGGGGAACCTTGTAAAGAATTTGCCAGGGACAAGGATGGAAGTGTCAAAGGTAGAGAGGTGGAAAGAGAGATAGTAGAAGAGCACAAAAGAGAGGGAAACGACGTACAGTATTTAGAGGGTGGAGGAAAAGGTCATGATGAGATGAGTAGGCGTAGATTAGCAAAATGGTATAGACGTTAGAGGTAGGCAGAGATTAAGGTGGTAAAATAGAGGCCGATAGAGTACCTGGAGATTGTAGAAAGGGAAAAGGCAGCAGGCGACACTAGGAAGCAAATAAGTTATAGGAACGGGAAGTAGTAGCAAGGGATAAGGCGATAGTAGACAGCAGGAATCAAACAAGGGTAAATGAGCGGGAAACTGTATGTAGAGAACAGGCAGTGTTGGAAAGAAGGAATCAGTATGTTGAGTCTTGTAGGAGAGGGATTAGCAAAGACCAGCAAGTAGGAGAAAATGAACAGTTCATGTCTGGAGGGGAAAAAGAGGACTGGTCAAAGGAAACGAAACAAGGGTGGGGTAGGAGGAGGCTAGTGGCAGGGATCAGGGAAGAGTTGAAGTATACAAGGGGAGGCAGGTGTGTGGAAGGAACACAAAGAAGAAAAAGGGGTGTAGGAAATGAACCAGAGGTGGTTTTCCAAGGCAGTTCGATCGTAAAGTGGGTAGAGTTGAGGGAAATAAAGAAAGGAAAAACATTTAAATCAGCGTTTGGTGGTGCAACAATCAATGATATGGAGGAAAGATCAAATAGCATGAGAGGTAGCAGGGTAGCAATGGTGGGTTTAATTCATGGGGGGTGGAAGTGACCTAGCTCCAAAGAGGGTGGGGCAAGAGGTAGAGAGGGACCTCAGGGGATTACTAAGTAAAGTACAAGAGAATTTCCCAAGAGCTAGGACAGTAGTTAGTGTCATGCTGGTTAAAAACGAAATAACTTACAGTAAGGCAGTGGCAGCGAGTGAGGTTTATGAGAGAGTATGTAGGGATTAGGGGGCTACATTTACAGATAGTGGTAATGGGTAGTCTGGGAAAGTATAGTGCATGACCAGGTACACCTGACAAACCAGAGAAAGAGGATCCAAGGGGATCTGCTAGATAGGGAAGCAGCTGGCTGTATGGATAGGGTCAGGGCTGAGCAACGAGTGTTTAAATAGAAACCAGAGAAGGACAAGAAGTAGAGCGAAAAATTGAGAGATAAACACTGATGAGGCCACAGGAGCTGGTAGAAGGGGGTAGGCAAGGTAGGATGTTATTGCAGAATGTTAGAATAAAGTTTGTGTTGGTGAATTGTAGGAGTGTGTACAGTAAGCCGAAGGGCTTCTGGGATAAAATTGAGGGATATGGGGCGGATATAGTGGTAGAGGTGGAGACTTGGCTGAATGAGGAAATGCTTGACATTGAATGTAGGCAGGATAAGTTTACCATCTACAGAAGAGACAAGGATGTGGGGAGTGGGAGATAGCAATGGTAATCTGGGGATCGAAGGACAATAAGACAGTGTGACCAGATGGGATAGAGAACATATAACTTAAGTTAGGTGGGTGAGAGTTAGTGAAATATTTGGAGGTGTTGTTTACCTAGTCCTTAGGAGAGGGTAAGTGGCCACAAGGTTGGAAGGTTGAGTTGGTAGTCCCAATACACAAGCAGGGGAGGATATGGTGATTCCGGTGAGTCTCACATCGATTACAGAAAAGGAAACGGAGAGGCTGGTGGTTCAGTATGGGGTGAATGTTATAAACAAAAGGAATTGGTTGGAGGAGTCACAACATGGTTTCAGAAAAGGATACTCTTGTGAGACAGGCTGGGCTGTTAGAGGATCTGGTGCAAGCAGTTGATGAGGGGGAACTTGCAGGCAGTCATTGACAGGATAGGATTGTGGACCATGGGCAGTAAAATTAAGATAAATGTAACAACAACTAAGGTAGTGAGGTTTACAAGGAAAAGGTGATAAGCAGGGACATGAACAGATGTGAGGGGCAATAGATAGAAGAAGCGGCAGAATATGAGTATCTAGGGATTGTATTGAAGGAGGACCTCAGGTAGAAAAACAGGCAGAGAGGGTGGTTGCAAAGGGAATAAGGACTTTGGGTATATTGGAAAGGGTATTGAAGGGAGTCAGCTGTGAGTTGAAGGGGAAGCCATATTGCACAATGGTACAGCCGATTTCAGAATATGCGGCGGCAGTATGGGACCCGTACATGGAGGTGCGAGACCTAGAGAAGGTGCAAAGAAGGGCAGCAATATGGGTGAAGGGTATGTTGAGAGACAGGGGCAAGATAGTGAGGACGAAGGTAACTATATGCCATCAGGAATGATGAAAGAAATGGGGTAGATCATGTTGAAAGACAAGATGAAAGTTGAAGTGTCTGGTCAGGATGTACAGGATGGTGAATGAAGAGGGTAGGTGGGAAAATTTGTGCAGCCTGCTAAGTAAGGGGGTTTTTAGAGGGAAAGGAAACAACAGTGAGAGCTTCAGAGGGTTTGGTGGAGAACGGAGCAGAGTAGGCTGTATATGCTTGTGAGGTCTGTGAGGTTGTGGTATGTGTTGTGAGAGTAATTTTCTGTTAGGGGGGTTGGAAAGTTTCGGAAGTGCATGGAAGGGGATTTTAGTAGGGTTGGGAGAGGAGAGAGAGAGAGCACACCAACAGATGGCATCATAATTAAGGGTGATGGTTATTATTATTATTATTATTAACCAAACATACATCTTGTATGCATCCTGATCAGGGGTTCTGGAAAGCCTGGTGTCGCCTTCACACGAGCTACGCCCTAACGGTGCAGGACTGAGCATAAGCACAGCTGCCCATCGGTTGGGATCCGAACCACGAGACAGTCCTGGTGTCACCCACGTTGTCAGATCAAACTGGAATCATCAGCTGACTTGTGCGATGCTGAACGAATTGGGGTAATTTCCTAAACACTGTCGAGATACTGTTGCTGACAGCCACACACGAAGTTTTTGTCGTCGTCATTATGATCGTCTGGGTCTGCTGTTGTACTGACATGCAGCGAACGGTCGTGGTAGCCCATGAGTTTAGGTTCACATCAAATGACACAACCCCATCCAGAGAAACAGTTTGTGTACCATGCCATCATCCGCCGGGAACCAACAGACGGGCCCTGCATGGTCGCAGGTTTTAGTGCCCTTGTGAGGGTTGCTCTTCTTGTGCTGTGCTGAGTGGCGCCAACGGGCACTGTTAGAGGATGTGCCGGTGCCTCGTAGAGCTGTGGGACGAACAGTCCTAAAAAACTACACACCAGGCCCACGTGTCTGGACAAGGCCGCTTGTTGGGACATGAAGGTATGTCTCTCTCATTCCGAATCTCGTTGACGCTGCTGCTCCAGCGAAGAGGGTTTGGCCAGCGACGTCGAAGGGGTTCATAGGAGTCCCTGCCGAGTTGTCTCTCCTCAGACGTCTAAGTCGGTGCCCGTAAAGTATTTGCAGTGCGGCACTCGATGGACTCTGCTGTAGATGTAATAGAGAGTCGGGAAATCACCCTGTCTGGGTGTGCTGCCCCTAGATGTCTCCCTATCCATACGTGGTTTGGCAGGGTCCGCTGGATTGGACGGCCCGGCACAGAGTGCCTCGACATTAGGCATCATAACACAGGTAATCGCGATGCATGCAGGATATGGTGTGGGAATCTAGGTCTTGTCCTACTCCTAATATCCGCTAGGGCGTTTGGAACCTAGAAATTGTGGAGCAGAACAATTCTCACTTTTTGTGACAGTCCAACGATTCTGCTGCTTGTGTTGCCGGTTCATGTGTGGTTGTTGTTGTTCGGCATCTGCAGACTCGGCTTGCGTTTCCTGATGCGTACTGTCATGACTGATTGCACAGCAAGTGTGAAGCGTGGGGAAAACTGCCCCTCTGGTTAATGCTAATGTTAGCATACGATTACAACGTCGCGCATGCCCAGGCACAGAGAAACAGCTGGCCAACCTGCTTTCCAAGTTACCAAGTGCAGTAAAATTGATGTGTGATGAGGAAGAGTGGGAAGGTATGCTTCCCTTCACACCTAATGAACATGCTGGTGACACCAACACACTAACCTGTGCTAACTTTTTTCTACCAGACATCAACTTTGAAGAGCTCTGCGACATTGTTGTAAGGTTACAAACAACGGAACCAGCCACACAGGCCTAGGTCACACTCTGCAATCAACAGACCACAGACCAGTGGGGCATAATCAACAACCGATTGGTGACATGGCCGGTCGTGTGGAGAAATTACCGACGAAAAAATCTACATACCAGCCTCGCAACATGCAAATGCACTACACTACATGCACAGCACAACATTTGCAGGACACCTAGGTGCGAAACAAACCATGTGGAACTTACTATGGCACTTCCATTTACCCAGTGTATAATGCGATGTACGCGACTACAATCGATATTGTTTACCAAGTAATCACTTTAAGACTCGGGGACAACTATGGCCAGCACCAAAAAACACCTGAACACCTAGGGACCCGTTCGAGATGGCAGTCCTCAACTTTATTGATCCATACCCCAAGACTTCGATGGGAAAAAGGTTCGCTGAGATCATCACCATTATGATCTACAGGTGGACACACGCATACACAGTGCCCAGTGCGCGCACCAGGAACATCGCCTGCGTCCTGGAGAACGAGTTTTCACACAGTAGATATATCCCCCAACATGTGATACAATGAGATACAATTCATTGGAAGAAAGTGGGAAGATCTTTGCACAAAGTGGGGAGTGATGCAAAGCACCACACCGACCTATAATCCTAGTTCCAACCCCACAGAGCACAGAAACCAAGACATGAAAGTTCAGCTGCGCCTGCTTGTGGGGAAATACAACTTATCCTGGGCTGACCAATCTGCACAGCGAACCCTTCACACTCAGCTGGCATGTCAGCTACTGCAATATCGCATGGGCACGAGTTGACACTCCCGGGAGAATTAAATTGTTCGCCAGCAGAGGGAGCTTGTAAACAAGAAAGCAGCACCACCAAGCAATGGAGGAGAACACAAAATATGGGAGTAAGCTGTGTCCACCAGGCTGCCTATATAAAAAAGTTGGTACCTCTCACTTCACAACCACTGAAGCTACCATGGCCAGGGCAGAAGGTCTTCGTCAGGGAGCACCTGCTGTCCTCGGTGTGCAAAACCTTTTGTGTGGGTCTTGGTGTCAAGTGGAGTGGTCCACATTTAGCCACAAAGGCATTAGAGGCTACTACATATCTGGTCTGAATCAATCAACGTCGATCCATCCCCGTCCACAGGGCCGACCTCAGGTAAGCTACGGGACAGGAAACTCAAGCAGGATCTGTGGACCGAAACAGCAACAACCACAATGCAACGAACCACCAACCCAAGCGGCGTAATCGTAAGATGGCCACACCATGTGAGACTTTTTCTGTCCCATACACCCATCATCTAAAATACATCAGAGATAGTAGGCAGAGTATAGGACCCATAATCAAATACCACAGTGGCAGAAATATCATCAGCAGACGCTACAAAAATTACAGCATGCATCGAGATGCCACACATCATGATGCCTGATGTCGAGGCGCCTTGCGCCGAGGTGTCCACTCGATTGGACCCTGCCGAACCACATACAGAGGAGAAGACATCTGGGGGCAGCATGCCCAGAGAGACTGTTCTAACCACGGCCATCATGTCGTTGGCGGAGACCAGTGAGTGCAGAACAGCCTCTACACTTGACGTGAACCATGCGTCCACGAGTTCCTTGTGGCCACTCTGAATGCCACAGTCACAACTAAACCAGCTACACGGGCCACACCAACTACATCAGGCCAAGTGTGCGTAGTGCTGGTTGACAAGAACAGAACTTGCATCTTCTTGCCGACAAGGATTACGCAACTCAAGAGACCACCCTACTGATTTATTGCAAGAGTTAACACTTTTAATAAATAAGTAGGCGATCCGAAACAGTGTTTACCCCAAATCCACAGCAGTTGGGCGCACTAGCAATTTGGCATTGCGTCCTCGCAGCTCGCGTTGCTGAATACGACACAAACGCACCACCGCGTGATGCTAACTGGCTGGTAGGCCAGAGCTGAAGATTTGAGTGTCCCAAAGTGTCGTCCAGCAGTGTACAGAATTGTTATAAAAACACTGAACACAGTCACAGCATTCATTGCTACAGCCAGGGGTGTTTTTCATTGTATAAATGGAAATCAAGCTTGGGATTCCACACCCCTTTGCTCAGGTAGACTGGTCCATCCCTTCAGGAGACAGCCACCTGGTAACGTTATAGTCAGTGAAATTTAATGCCTAATCGGAAGTGAAACAAACTCTTTTATGATAAAATGTAATAACTTATTTAATGTGTATTTGTACAAGAGTTATTATGTTTTTCTAAAGAAGAGATTGCCTATAAAGGCCTCCAACATTGTAAGATATAATTTAGTGCAGTGACATTCCCTGTCCATTTCACAACTTTAACTTTAACAGACATTTGTTAATAAATGGGAATGTCACCAATGTGTTTAATTTAATTTGTACAATTTTTCATCATCATAATCACATCACAGAGTGTACATGTAATGTTTCATCGTTATGCATTTGATGTCGGTTGTCGCCACTTGTGGCTACTGTGGACAGGACTCCCCCCAGTTTGTGTCATCACCTGAACAAGACCAGCGGCATCGGTCGCCCGCTCCGCGAACCTCCTCAGTACCAGCATGTAGGCTGCAATCATTTTCGCTACAATAGTTATATATTAGTCAACCGGAACATGTTGTTATTTAATGTATTTTAGGGAGAGCCAACCGCCCTCTCACCAGAGAGTTTAAGGCAATAGCATCTCAATCTAAGATCACGTGTTTTTCACCGTTAAAGTGGTGAGTCCATTACCAGGCATCATCACGCATTATTCAACTGTACCAAGGACAATGAATAAACCGCTCAACCAAGTGAAATCAGTGTCAAGTCATTGTAGGGTATCCTTGTATCATCACCCACATTTCTTTACCTTGTTCAGGCATACGAGGCAGCTTACAGTCTCGCCATCAGTTATAAAATTGCAACAGTAAGTAAGTGACAACTCTTCAACTGACTGACGGAGGATTACCAGTGTCCCCATAGGCCGTCGACCGGACGATCCTCATCGTTAGCTCACCATTGAGTTATGGCCCCAGGCAATATAACTTCAAACCAGCTCTGGGTAACCTCGCGACCACATCACACTACAGGTGGTCAGTCAGACATCCGAGGGGTAGCCCGTCAGTACGGACACCTGTGACCCCCCTCGATTTCGCTGGCCAAACCAGTGGCCACATAACAGTATCAGAATCAGTGATGTTGAAGGTGGGAACAAGAGTGACACATCTCTTTGCCGTTCCAAGCAGCCTCGTACATTCATGAAGGCCTGGTGTGTAGTCTGTTGTGACTGCATGTCTCACAGCACTACCAGGCTCTGGAACGCCCGTCAACAGCTCCCACTGGCGGCTCACAGCACAGCACCAACAGAGCAACTCTCGCAGGGGCGCTACAACCTGAGACAACACAGGGATTGGCAGTCCATTCCAGCATGCTGCACTTCATGGGCGCCGGCAGCAGGGTGCAAGGGGGTGCAATTGCACCCCCCTGACAGGAAAATAAATACATAGAAAAATTACATTTTAAAAATTAAGTTACTGTTTGAATAAAAACTGAATGTGTCTAGGTTGCTGTCCAAATTTGTTCGTCACCTTGTCAATAAATTCAGTATCCTCCTCTACTATTTTCCTGTGAACACTGAGCATGCACAGACCACTTAGCCTCGCCTACCATCGTTGAGCGATTCCACAGCCTTGACACGTCTTAACGTGTTAAATGTACGTTCGATGCTACATGTTATTTTTGGAATAGTTAAACCAATTTTGATTGCCTGACATACCGCTGGGTAAAATGGAGTGGCTTGAGCAATTACATCTGCTTATTCTACAGCAGATTCATTAAAAACCGCATTATTTGATTCATTTGTCTGCATCTCCTCTTACCATGTGGTGGCCTCAGCAATAAAATTACGTAGAAGACCTCCGTAGAGGTTCTGTATATCTTCTGCTATCGCTAAAAAATGCTGATTCGTCTAATTTTGTCATATTTTCTGGGTGAAGCTGCATAAGTGAAAATGCTTTCTTGTGTGTTGAAGAAAATTGATTTTTTAGTGAAGAAATAATAGAATCTAAGTATGGGATAAATATAGATATTCTGGAAAATTCTTCCACATTTTCAGATGGTTGAATTGATCTGTAAGTCTGTTTTGCCACTACTCGAGGACGCTTAAATTCAACATCCAGTTTTTCGCAAATTTTTTGAGCTTTCTTGAAAATGACCGCAAACTCCATAGAGGCTTTATTGCGGTGAGATTGAAGCACATCAGTTAATTTATTTATCTAATCGTGTATTGCCTTTATATTCATATTTACTTCTTGTAATTAATTTCACACGGGTTCAAGTTTGTCAGGATAGGCAGCAATTACTAAAAGTGTCACAATGTATGTTGGAGTAGTTGCAGTCGTGTAGAGATGATACACTTTGCTATTCGTTGTAGAGTTCGGCACATTCAGCCTGCTCCCGGAAGTTGCTTTCAGTATGTTATCAGTTTTAGCGGATGTGAAGTATTTTCTATTATTATTTCGTTGTTTCTGAGTCTTATTTTCCTCTGTATGTGGATAATAAACAATACATTAAATGATTGGGTAGAAACCCTTACACAACATACCTGGACTATCTATCTAGTCTGTCTGTATCCGGCCTGGATGTCTTAATATGAGGTGAATCACCTTCATCAGAATGAGATTACGTTTTTTACACAAAAAAGTCTTATGTCACTCATAACTTGAACAAAAATTAATAAGCTTCACAACAAATTACATAAAAAGGACTATAAATAGAGTAGCTGTTTAAGCAGATATTTTACAGACAACTGATTTGCGCACTATCGACAACTACAATTATTAATAGGTACATGTTTTTATGGCCCGAAGGCCTGCAAAACACCCTCCATCCTCCCGCACTGCATCTATACTCTGATGAGACAGTGAACTGCACTTTCTCCTCTTGGTCTCTACTGGCCATTCACTTTTCTTACTTGCCGTAACTCGGTACTTTACCGGTTTAGTCTTTAAAAACCTGTCCTCCTCGCCAATCAAGAGAACTCCGACTCACACTTATTAAAGCCTTTACCTGAGTACCCTTTTATGGGTCATCAGAAATTCGCCGATTCCATTTATTAAAATCCTCCAATCTTCAAACAATTTTGGTGGCGAATTCACTCCACATCCTGTAAAGTTGTTTGCCATCCATTATATTTCTTGCTTCCAAGAGAATGCCCAGCTCTTCCATTTTCTCCCTGAATGAATCTCTCAGATCATCTGTTTTTAGGCAGACGATTGATACGTGCTGTGCGGTGTCATCAACACCACATACCTCGCAAAGCGGAGATATCACAAGCTGCAGGCTGTGTAACTTTGCCTTAAAGTTACAGTGTCCAGTAATAAGCTGAATACTGTAAAAGTTCGTGCTTAACCATTTGCAGCTTAGCCTCGTTCTTATATCCGGAAGGAGCTCGTACGTCTGCCTTCCTTTGGTGGAATTTAACCGTCGGGTTTGCCATTCCACTATTATGTCATCATACACAGCCTTCTTATCTTCTTTTGACAGCCTACCAGATCGAGATCTCTCCGCCACAAGGCCCCTGTATCTGACCAGCAGGTCCGCAGGCACTACCCCAGCAATAACCGGGGGAGACTCGTTGGGTACAGTCTTACATGCCCTTGTGACAGTCAGCAGAGCAGCCCTCTGTGCACTGACGTGGCCAAGTTTGGCTACGGTGAATTTCACATCCCGTTTTATGAAAGCCAACTTGACCCGCAGTGTTACCAGAGTTGATGGTGTGATAATTATGTGCCCGGCACCACAGCTCGGCGGTGAGCTGATGAGATGACGATCGTTTCGGTCGACGGCCTAGGGGACTCTGGTGAACACTTCGTCACATACAATGGCGAGGCTGTGGGCCACCTTGCACGCCTTAATTAATTACAAATAAAACACTTACGAACGATGCTTGTTGAGGTATTTATTACCTGAGACTCGTTACTGCACACACAACCATAATACAAAACACTGCGAGCGACCACATGGTCTGTACAATGTGAAACTCGAATACACTTATCAATTCTCCGATAAATAATAATGTCCCTCTCCCCTCGGTGCAATACAAGTAAAATAATTAAAAAGATAAAAAAATAATGATTCAATTTAAGACCGATGCCGATGGATACAAGTTCAACTGATGATGTCTGCACCGAGGGCCTCTGCGGAGCGAGAGACTTACACGTCTGAATGAGTTTAAGTGCTGGCGAGAACTGGCGGAAAAACATGGCCGGCTTCTGCTACCTGAGCGCAGCAGACGCCACGCGGCGAAGCGATGAAACTCAATATGTACTAAAAAATGATAATAAGATGAAAGGGAAATGAATTAATTAAACTAAGATGACATAATTTACCCTTAAACAATACACAATAAAAATGATTGTTCTAATTCTGAATGTTTCCATCGTACCAGCCTTAGTACTGCCAAATGTAAAATGTCACATGTCTCTGGCTGTGGCTATGTAGACTGTCTCCAATGATGACAAAACAAATGATATTAATTATATACACTGATGCTATTAATAAATAAACTGATGAAATAATTACACTGAATAAATTAGAACCACTAATGCACTTGCACTGATACCATTATGCACACCCTCACTCGTGCCCACAAGCTTGTCGGTGTGGTGTGTCTGGTGTTTGGACAACACTGCGGCAGTCATAGTGGGCATAAAGGATTCATGAATGCGAGGTTCACGTCAGCACTAATAAGTTTCCTCTTGTGCTACGAAAAGTCAGCACGGTGGTGCCACATTATAGCTCCATATGATATTACTGCCTCAAACACCGCTTTATATATTGCTACTCAGGGTACCATAATTTAAGCCCCAACTGGTGTTACCAATCCTTCTCAGTTTTTGAAACACCACTACCGCTTTCTGTGACACATACTCCACATGTCTTCGAAAACTCATTCTATCATCTATGATGACTCCCAGATATTTAAACTCTTGCACAAACTTGATAGGGTGGCCCCCGAAGTGCACAGTCGGGGATCTTTGCAGTTTCCCTTTTACCAACATGATCTTGGTTTTATCTGTAGAGAATTTCAGTTTCACATCTTTTGACAATTCCCAGGCCTTCTCCACTATCATGGTCGCTTTTGTCTCTAGTTCTTTTCTTGAGTTGCCTGACACAAGCACCAAACCATCGTCCGCATACCAAAATACTGTGCACCCTGAGGAGAGTTCCAACTCTAAGAAACCATCGTAAAGGATGTTCCATACGATCGGTCCTAGGGCCGAACGCCGGGGGACACCCATTAGTCAGCCTCTTCTTTACTTGTATGTTCTTGTTGGAGTAGATATTCCACCTGTTTGCAAAGAAGTCCTGGATGACCTTGTAAATGTTCGCAGGGCATTTCTTCATTTTCAATCTGTGCATCACTTCTGGCCACCAGGCATTGTCGAACGCTCCAGAGATGTCGAGGAAGATAGCCATTATGAATTTCTGTGAGGACTCTCTTATGTTCTTCATGACATCGGCCAACACGAAGTTCGTCCCCGTTCCTCTTCTAAAATAGTACTGGAATTCATTTAGAGTTCCTTCTGCTTCTAAGGCCATAGTAAGCCTTCGATTGATCAGCTTTTCGTAGACTTTGCCTAGTGCCGGAAGCAAGACTTTGCCTAGTGCCTGTATGATTTGGGGTCATCCAGGTCCTTCTTATTCTCTATATGCAAGATTCTCAACAAACACATTTTCTAGGGGGAGGGAAACACTCCGGTTTGGAAACAGTAATTTACAATATCCAGCAGAATATGCTTGATCCGGGAGAAACACCTTTTCATGATCTCTGTAGTTACTCTATCGATTCCAGGAGCCTTACCATTCTTCATTTTGTGCATAAAAGGCAGTAAGCTCTTCTATACTGAAATCAGGTGCATCCTGTTCTTCTGGCATTACAGCCATATACTGTCTCTTAGCGGAGTGCGCCTCCCCTTCGTCATCCAGAGAGTCATCAAGAAGGAGTGCGTGGAGCAGAGCCTCAATAGATTTCCTCTGATCCAGGATCAGATTACCATTTATCTTCATACAAGGAGGTGGCACCATTCTCTTTAACTTGTTCGCTGCAAGTTTGTAAACCAAGCCGAAAGGGGCCTCGTTTCCCAATTTAGTAACAAAATCTTCCCATGATCTTGTTTTCTTTTTCCATCCCATACTGAAGCAAGCCGGTTTCTTCGTTTTGTATATGCTTGAGAACTGCTTCCTTTCTTCTCCCCTCAGTCTCTTGAGATGCCTTCTGTCCCGCTTGAGAGCCTTTCGATCTCGTTCCAGTTCTTCATCCCACCAGGACAGGTTTGGGAGACCCTTAGATGTTTTGCGCAGGTTCTCTTCACACATCTCCTGAATGATCTGAGTAAATTGCTCGACTCGATCATCCAGGGTTCCCATGATGTTGTATGAACTAAGCTTACCCAGCAGGCCCGTCGAAAGACTGCCAATCCGCCATGTTGTGGATATACCGGACCTCTCTTTCCATTTGTTCATGCTCACAGTAACCACCACCGTGTATCTCGAACGTCATCAACCTGTGATCGCTCGAACTTTCGTCCATCACAGTCCAGTGCCTTATGTTATTATATGCCTTTCTGTTTGTGACAGTAATGTCCAAATACGATTCTGTATAGTGGACCTGCGAAACGAATGTTGGGAGTTCACCTTCAAGTTTCGCCACATCCAGATCGTTTGTGAGTATGAATTGGCTTACCATCTCCCCCGCCTCATCAGTGACGGGGGAGTGCCATAATTCAGATTTCCCATTAAAATACGCTTCCATGATGAGTGTTTTTTTCTCTTAACGTGTTCACAATTTTCTCCCATCTATCTATGTGTGTGTGTGTGTCATTCCCGAACTGAAAGTACGAGGAAATCAACCAACACTCATTTGTATCCTTAATGACCTGTACACATGTGTGGCGCGTATAAGATACACTCGACATCATGGTAATATTCATTTTTTTGTTGGCCCCCAGCACCCTTTAGGCCTTGGGGAGGGGGGGGCACACCACAAGTAAACACCTCACCCCGCAGGCCCACAACCTTATCAAAAGGCACATAGGGCTCTTGAAACAAGACAATGTCAAGCTTCTGCTCCACCACGATCGTATTCAGCTCAGCTGCCATTGCAGCTGACCGCTGCATATTTAACTGCCCAACCTTTATGGTGTTACACACCATAATTTATTCTGGCGAGCTCGACAGACAGAGCCTTTTGGTACTCCGGACACTCTCTAAAATCCATGCGTTGTTCGTGTGCTTGCCCCTTTTTACGACAGTTTGCACAAACATTCTTGTGCGCACAATCTGCCTTTTTCGGGCAGTTTCCAAACTCGTGGCCTGTTTCACTACACGTCGAACACGTGGATTCCCTCTCTCTGCATTTTCCAGTTATCTGTCCCCACTGTTGACACTTATAGCAGCACGAGAGCGAGATATAATCTCGCACTCGGCATCTTTCGTAGCCAACATAGATTAGGTCTTTACCTATGAGTGCGCTCCGTACACTAGGGTTGCAATGAAGCACCACATTGACTCTGTCTGCCTCCCTACGACCAGTTCTGTGGCTAATGGTAACCACTCTCTTAAAAGACTCCAGTGTGTGTCCTCCACATTTGTCATCGCTGAAGTTCTGTCTGAATATAGTTTCAGGCATATCTGCGGTGTCCTCACTACGTGGTACATCATAGACTACCACTTTGGGGTCGGGTCTCCTTGGCGCCTCCAATTTCTACCTTAAAGATTCAAAGATTGGATTTTTGCCGCATTGTTAATACTCTGGAGAGTTTTCTCAACTCCTGCCTCCACTAAAACATCTCCACCTCTTATGCCTCTGATGTTCCTTATTTGGAGGCCTTCTTCTTTGGCATCAAATCCCTTTTTGAGCATTTCTCTTGTCACAATGCTTGTCTTCCCTTCTGCTTCTGGATAAACCAGAACGATTTTCTTTGCCGGTTTAGGCTTGTATTCCACACCATCCGCCTGTGCGTAACTTTTGATTACAGGGACTTCAGGGTTTTGAGGCTTTGGAATTTCATGTCTAAGTCTACTAAGTTCAGCCTGTTGGAGTCTTCACAGTAGCTGACTACTTTGTATCAGCACTCCATCAATATTGCCTTGAATCTGGCTCAACTAAGGGACCAACCAGTTTGCCTGTGTAGAGTTAATTTTGGAGCTTTATCTCATGATCCTCTTTTGCATAGACTCCACCAACTCCTTTTTCTCCTCATGCATCTTCATGATGCTCGCTCTTTCATTTTCCAGTGAGTCTCTCCCGGTTTCTTGTACTTGCTGAAATCTGTGTTTCCTCTTGGTTTTGTTCACACTTGTTGCCAAATTTTCCTCAACTGGTCTCATGGAGGACCTGGGGGCTGTTTCTACTTCTTGTGTTGCCAAGAAGACCAGACGAGATGTCTTTATTACCCAGCAGGGTAAACACTTGTATTCTTCTTGTGGCTGCTCTCAGGTCCACTTCCTCTTCTGATGAAGAGGATGTCTCTTCTGAACCAACAAATGCGGCCTCCTCACCTTCCACAGCAAGACAGAAACATCTTCCTCCTCCTCAGCGTCTTGAATCTGGATCTCCCCATCGCAGACCTCCTGAACCCAGGAGTCCACGATGGAAGCCTTGAACCCTGGATATTCTTCCAGATCTTTCGGTCCACTCTTTTCTTACTAACAGACATTGGGAATTTTACCCAATTGAAATTGGGGTCCCTCAGCCTTCCCAAGGCTGCCAGAGCTACCTCACTTCGGATGAACTCCCTTTTCAAAAATACCGTAAGGCCCTTCCTCTTCTCTTTGAGTGACGGGGAACCTTCCATTGCCGTCAGCCCCAGTGCCGCCATTATAGCCAGTCTTGGTTGCCCAGCAGGGCTGCTAGAAGACGCCATGGTGCTGTTGCGGCAGCAGGACCCGCATAATGGTTCTTCTCTCTTCTACTAGTTTTATGCAACTCTCTTGTTATTAGAGTATAATACACTATAACACTAACACAAGTCTCTATGTGTGCTCACTTTCGTAAGTCCCACACTACACACAGTACAAAAACAAAAACAGTATGAACAAGTCCCCAAAACCATCCACTAGCCAAGCCTCAGTGGCAGCCTGAGGCCGTAGGCCTCAGACCGGCTTGAAGCCCTTTTCTCCCTCTTCGGCGTCCACACGGGGCCACAAACAGACAAAGTTCGGTGGACTAATAACCCTGTGGTCCGTTTATCCACCCGGCCAGGCAGAGGAAGGGAGACAGTGTGCCACGTTGACCTCTTCGACTCCCCAGCTGGCTGTTCAGTTTCCGAGGGCAACTAGAGCAACTTCTTCAATCAATCTCTTTCACAGCGGAACCAACTCACTGTAGGTTTAATCTCAGGGCGACATCTTCCGGTACAGTACCCTGAGAAAACCTATTAATGGGTACAGGTTTTAGGCCCGAAGGCCAGCACACCCTCCATCCTCCCGCACTGCAACTGTATCCTGGTGGGTAAGACAGTGCACTGCACTTTCCTCTTGGTCTCTTCGGGCCATTTACTTTTCTTACTTGCCGTTAACACAGTATTCTACTGATTTTCTCGTTAAAACCTGTCCTCCTCGCCAATCTAAGCCACTCCGACTTTTTCTCATTAAAGCCTTTACCTGAGTACCCTATCATGGGTCATCAGAATTTCGCCGATTCCAATTATCAAAATCTTCGAGCCTTCTACCAATTTTGGTGGCGAAATCTGTCCATATCCAATGAAATTGTTCGTTTTCCATTATTCTTCTTGCTTCTAAGTGAATGCCCAATTCTTCACATTTCACACTTAAAGCTTCCCTTAAGTCTTCTGTTTTTAAACAGTCCATTAACACGTGCTGTGCGGTGTCATCAACGCCGCAGACCTCGCAGAGGGGAGACCCCACTAGCCTCATACCGTGCAACTTTGCTTTAAAATTTCCATGCCCAGTCATTAGTTGCATACTATAGAAGTTAGGACTTATCCATTTTATGTTTAGTCTCGATCGTATGTCCGGGAGGAGCTCAAACGTCTGCCTCCCTTTATTGGAGTTGGACCATCTTAATTGCCATTCAGAGACTACATTTTCATACACAGCCTCCTTTTCATCTCTTGAGATTCCGCCAGCTCGAGATCTCTCCACCACGAGGCCTCTGTATCTGACCAGTAGATCTGCAGGCAGCATGCCAGCGATAACTGGGAGAGACTCGTTGGGTACAGTCTCGTATGCCCTTGTGACAGTCAGCAACGCAGCCCTCTGTGGACTAATGAGCTTCCTCTTGTGTCACGAAAGGTCGGCATGGTGGTGCCACATTACAGCTCCATACGAAATGATTGATTCAAACACCGCTCTATATATGGTACGCAAGGTACTATAGTTGAAGCCCCAGTTGGTGTTGCCGATCCTTCTTAGTTTTTGAAACACCACCACCGCCTTCCGTGACACATACTCTACATGTCTCAAAAAACTCATTTTATCATCCATGATGACTCCCAGATATTTAAATTCATGTACATAACTGATTGGGCGCCCCCCGAAGCGCACAGTCGGGGATCTTTGTAGTTTCCCTTTAACCAACATAGTTTTTGTCTTTTCAATTGAAAATTCCAGTTTGACTTCTTTGGCCCATTCCCAGGCCTTATCCATTATGTTGGACGCTTTTCCTTCAAGTTCCCTCCTTGAGTTGCCTGCCACAAGGACTAGTCCATCGTCCGCATAACCAAATACTGTGCACTCCGGGGGAAGTTCCAATTCCAGAAAGCCATCAAAAAGGACGTTCCATAGGATCGGTCCAAGGACCGAACCCTGGGGGCATCCCTTAGTTAGCCTTTTTCTCACTTGCATGCTCTTATTAGAGTAAATGGTCCATCTATTTGTAAAGAAGTCCCGGGATGACCTTGTAAATGTTTGCTGGACATTTTTTCAGTTTTAATCTGTGCATCACCTCCGGCCACCAGGCATTGTCAAAGGCTCCGAAGATATCTAGAAATATTGCCATTATATATTTCTGCGGAGACTCTCTTATTCTCTTCATCACATCAGCAAGCGCGAAGTCCGTTCCTGTGCCTCTTCTGAATCCGTATTGAAATTCATTCAGAGTACCTTCGGCCTCTAATGCCATAGTGAGTCTTCTGTTAATTAACTTCTCATATACTTTGCCTAGCGCCGGAAGCAATGTAAGAGGCCTGTAGGATTTGGGGTCATCCAGGTCCTTCTTTTTCTCTTTTCGGAGAATTCTTAGTAAGCCCATTTTCCAGAGGGAGGGAAACACTCCGGTTTGGAGACAGTCGTTTACTATATCCAACAAGACATTCTTAATTCTTGAGAAACATCTTTTCAGAATTTCTGTTGAAATCCTATCAATCCCAGGTGCCTTACCATTCTTCATTTTGTACATCACTGTTGTGAGTTCCTCGAGACTAAAGTCAGGTGCATCCTGTTCCTCTGGTAATATATCCATTGACTGTCTCTTAACGGAGTGCACCTCCCCCTCAACATCCAAGGAGTCACCTGGAAGGAGCGCGTGGAGCAAAGCTTACATGGACTCTTTCTGATCCAAGATCAGGTTCCCATCAATTTTCATACATGGAGGTGGCACCGATCTCTTTAACTTGTTTGCCGCAAGTTTGTAGACAAGTCCAAAGGGGTCTTCATTCCCGGTCTTCGTGACGAAGTCTTCCCATGACTTAGTCTTTTTCTTCCTCACCCTACGGAAGTAGGCCTGCTTTTTGCCTTTATATACGATTGAGAATTGCTTCCTTTCATCACCTCTTAATTTGTGTAGGTGTCTTCTGTCCCTCCTTAGAGCTTTTCGATCTTGTTCGAGTTCTGCGTCCCACCAGGACATGTTCGGAAAACCCTTGACTGTTTTGCGCAGATTCTCTTCGCATGTTTCCTGGATGATCCTTGTCAATTGCTCGACTCGGTCATCCAGGGTACCCATTACATTGTAAAGGCGCAGCTTACCCTGCAGGGTGCGGTCGAAAGCCGGCCAGTCCGCCATGTTGTGTATATATCGGACTTCTTTTTCCAGCATTTCAGGTTCGTGATAACCACCTCCATTTATCTCAAATGTAATCAACCTGTGATCACTTGAGCTGTCATCCAGCACAGTCCAGTTACTAATATTGTTGAACATTTTCCTGTTTACAATAGTGATGTAAGGTTGAACATCTTCCTGTTTACAATAGTGACTGCGAGACAAACGTAGGGAGACTCCCTTCCTGGTTCGCCACATCCAAATCGTTCGTAAGGATAAATTGGCTAATTATTTCTCCCGCCTCATCAGTGATGGGAGAATGACATACCATTGACATACCATTGACATACCATCTGACTTACCATTGACGTCAGCTCCCATAATTAATGGCTTCTCACGTAAGGTATTCACTATGATTTCCCATCTGTCTATGTGTATCTGTGTGTCGTCCCCAGACTGAAAGTACGAGGAAACCAGCCAGCATTCAGTAGCTCCTTTGATGACTTGAACACATGTGTGGTGCGCATCAGACATACTTGACATCATGGTTATATTAACGTCTCTGCTGGCTCCCAGCACCCCAGCCCGGGGGGACTCACCACACATGTACAATTCACCCCGCAGGCCCACAACCTTATCAAAGGGCACATAAGGCTCCTGGAACAAGACAATGTCCAGCTTCTGCTCCACAACGATCCTATTCAATTCAGCCGCCACTGCTGCTGACCTTTGCATATTCAACTGCCCAACTTTGATAGAATTACACACCATAGTTAATTCTGGCGAGTTCTACAGACAGAGCCTTCTGATACTCAGGGCAGTCTCTTGAGTCTACATGATGATCGTGAGTTTTTCCTTTTTTCTTGCAATTAGCACAAGTTTCCTTGTGCGTGTTATCGGCCTTCTTTGGACAATTTGCATATTCATGCCCTTTTTCACTACATGTGGAGCAAGTAGATTCTGCTTCTCTACATTTGCCTGCGATATGGCCCCATTGCTGGCACTTGTAGCAGCGCGAGAGCGAGATATAATCTCGCACACGGCAGCTCTCGTAACCTACATAGACTCTGTCCTTGTCTATAAGTGCGTTTCTTATCTTGGGATCGCACTGGAGCACCACATTGACTCTGTCTGCATCCCTGCGACCAGTCCTATGGCTAATGGTAACCATTTTCTTGAATGTTTCCAATGTGTGTCCTCCACATTCTCCATCTCTGTAATTCTGCCTGAATATAGTTTCAGGCAGTTCTGTGGTATCATCACCACGTGGCACATCATAGATTACCACTTTGGGGTCACATCTTCTTGGTGCCTCCAATTTTAGTCCCAAAGACTGTATCTTGTTTGCATTGTTAATGCTCTGAAGAGTTTTCTCATCTCCAGCTTCAACCAGAACTCCACCCCCTCTAATGCCTCGAATATTTCTTATTTGAAGGCCTTCTTCCTTCGGATCGAATCCCTTCTTCAGCATTTCTCTTGTTTCTGTGCTGGTTTTGCCTTCAGCTTTGGGGTAGATCAATACTATCTTTTTTGCCGGTTTGGGCTTATATTCTGTGCCTGCTGCCTGTGCATAACTCTTGATGACTGGCACCACAGGTTTGAGAGGCTTAGACGCCTCAGTCCTAGTACCACTTTTTTCCACTTCTTCAAGCCTACCAAGTAACTGGCTGCTCTGAATGTGCACACCATCTATGTTACTTTGGATTTGACATAACTTGGGAATTAGCCAGTTGTCTTGAGTGGAATTTACCTTAGAGCCTTTGCTGATGATCCATTTTTGCATCGTCTCCATTAACTCCTTAGTTTCATTGTGCATCTTCATGATGCTTTCACGCTCTTTGTCCAAAGAGTTTCCCATTACAGTAGAGTCTCTCCCAGTTTCTTCTGCAAATCTAAGATTCCTCTTAGCCTTGCGTACACTAGCACCTTCTGCCTCCTCTGGTTTCATGGAAGACCTGGGTGCTGTTGGTGCTTTTTCCTCTTCCTGAGCCTCAGGGACGACTAGACGGGAGGTCTTGAGGGGCTTTCCTTTTTTTACCAACAAAGGTAAACTCCTGTATCGTTCTTGTTGCGGCTCGTAAATCCAATTCCTTTTCAGAAGAGGATGAATCCTCAGACCCAGTAATTCCAATTCCTACACCTTCCACAGCTTGAGCAGTACCTTCTTCTTCCTCTTCCGATCCTAGTACCTGTATCTCACCATCGTAGATTTCCTGGAACCAGGAGTCCACGATGGAGGACTTTACACCCTGAATATTCTTCCAAATTTTACGGTGTATTCTCTTTTTCCCAGTTGACATCAGGAAGGTACCCCAATTGAAGCTGGGGTCCTTAAGCCTTTCCAGGGCTGCCAGTGCCACTTCTGGCGGTACTAATTCTCTCTTGAGGAATCCAGTAAGTCCTTTGCGTTTTTCTTTTAAGGTTGGAGAACCTTCCATAACTGTAAGTCCCACGGCTTCCATTACTCCCAGTACAGATGTCCTAGAGGGGCTGCTAGAAGACATCATGGTGCTCCCGCGACGACGGGACCCGCACGAAGGTCTTCTCCCTTCGACTTTTGCAGTCTCTATTTAAAGAGTACAGACAAAACACAACACTTCACAGTACACAAGTCTCTCTGTGTGCTTACACTGTAAGTCCCCACACTACAAAGTACATGACATGAATAACACAAGTTCACCAAAGTCCTTCTCCACTAGTCAAAGACGGCTTTGTATATTGTTAGCAGAGTCTTAAAGTTCAGGCCCCAACTGGTGTTGCCTATTCCCCTCAATTTTTGAAACACCACTACCGACCTTCGTGACACATATTCCACGTGCTTTAGAAAGCTCATTCGGTCATCCATAATGACTCCGAGGTACCTGAAGTCCTGTACATATTTGATCGGGAAACCCCCAAAGCGAACGGTTGGCGTTCTCTGTAGTTTACCCTTGACAAGCATTATTTTTGTCTTATCGATGGAAAAGCTGAGCTTAACATCGCTGGCCCATTTCCACGTCTTTTCCATTAAGATGTTAGCCTTGGATTCAAGTTCTCTTCTGGAATCACCTGGCACCAGAAACAACCCATCATCCGCATAGCCAAAAACCGAGCACTCCGGAGGCAACTCCAATTCAAGAAATCCATCTAAGAGGATGTTCCATAGGATAGGTCCTAAGACCGACCCCTGGGGACACCCCTTCGTCAACATCTTCTTGACCTGCGAGTTCTCGCTGGTGTAGATACTCCAACGATCCTTAAAGAAATCAAGGATGACCCTGTAGATGTTCGCTGGACATCTCTTGGACTTAAGTCTGTCCATCACTTCCGGTCACCAGGCATTGTCAAACGCTCCTGAAATGTCAAGGAAGACTGCCATTGCATATTTCCTTTTTGATTCCTTGATCTTTTTCATGATGTCGTGCAAGGCGAAGTCTGTACCCATACCTCTCCTAAAGCCATACTGACTTTCGCAGAGTGTGCCTTCCGCGTCCAGTGCCATCATTAGACGTTGATTGACAAGCTTCTCGTAGACTTTGCCTAGTACCGGAAGCAATGTTAACGGCCTGTAGGATTTAGGGTAATCCAGATCCTTTTTGTTTTCCTTGTGCAGGATCCTCAGGCACCCCATTTTCCAAGGCGAGGGGAACACTCCAGTTTGGAAACAGTCGTTCAAAATGTCCAGCAGAATTTCCTTGATTTGGTCATAGCATCTCTTCAAGATTTCGGTGGAAACCCCGTCAATACCTGGGGCCTTGCCATTTTTCATTTTGTAGACCGTCGCGGTGAACTCTTCCATTTCAAAGATGGGGGCATCTTGCTCTTCCGGGACTATGTTCATCGACTGTCTCTTCACTGTGTGACCCTCACCCTCTTCCTCCAATGAATCATCGGGGAGAAGAGTTTGGAGCAGAACTTCCATTGATCTCTTTTTATACAAGATTAGGTTCCCATCGATTTTCAAACAAGGTGGTGGCACCGTTCTCCTGAGCTTGTTGGCCGCAAGCTTATATACCAGTCCAAAGGGGTCTTCATGACCCTTTTTGGTGACATATTCCTCCCAGGATTTAGCCTTTTTCTTCTTGACCCAACCGAAGTAAGACTGCTTCTTTACCTTATACTGTGTCGAGAATTGCGCCCTTTACTCTCCACGAAGTTTATGAAGGCGTCTTCGCATTCTTCTTAGTTCTTTACGTTCCAATTCCAATTCATGGTCCCACCATGAGAGGTTCGGGAGTCCCCTTGTGGTTTTGCGCAAATTCTCTTCACAGGTCTCCTGGATAAACCTTGTCAATTGCTCAACTCGGTCATCCAGGGAGCCCATCACATCGTATGATCGCAGCTTACTCAGCAGGGTCCTGTCAAAAGCAGGCCAGTTTTCCATGTTGTGAATATACCTTACTTCTTTTTCAAACATTTCAGGTTCACGCGAGCCACCACCCTGAATTTCAAATATGATCAGCCTGTGGTCACTGGAGCTGTCATCAGTCACTGTCCAGTTCTTGATCCAGTTACTGGCCTTTCTGTTAACAACACTTATGTCCAGAAATGATTCAGATTCATGGGCCTGCGATGTGTATGTGGGAAGTTCACCCTCCTTGTTGGCAACATCAAGGTCATTGGTGAGGAGAAATTCTCCCACCAATTCCTCTGCCTCATCCATGACAGGGGAGTGCCACAGCTCTGATTTTGCATTTACATCTGCACACATTATCAGAGGTTTGTCTCTGAGTGTGTTACTGATAATTTCCCATCTATCTAAATGGTCCTGGGTATCGTCCCCCGAACTGGAAATATGAAGAGACCAACCAGCACTCAATGCCTCCCTTGATCACTTGGACACAAGTGTAATGCGTGTTTGATACACTAATCATCATGACTATGTCAATATCTTTGTTGGCTCCAAGCACCCCAGCCCGGGGATTAACCCCAGATGTATAAACACTGCCATGCAGGCCCACAACCTTATCAAACAGGACATATGGTTCTTGGAAGAGAACAATGTCAAGTCCCAACTCCTTTACAATTCCATTAAGTTCTGCAGCTACTGCTGCTGACCGTTGCATATTCAACTGTCCACAGCGTAACATCCCACGCGCCATAGTCTATTCTGGAGAGTTCGACAGACAGGGCCCTCTGATAAGCCGGACAATCTCTAGATTCCACGCGATGGTCATGTGCTTGGCCTTTCCTAAGACAGTTGGCACATGTGTCTTTGAAATCTCCTTTGTCCTTGTTCGGGCAGNCGATGGTCATGTGCTTGGCCTTTCCTAAGACAGTTGGCACACGTGTCTTTGAAATCTCCCGTGTCCTTGTTCGGGCAGTTGCCGAATTCATGGCCAGTTTTGCTGCACCTTGAGCAGGTGGACTCCTTGTCTCTGCATTTGGCTGCTATGTGGCCCCATTGTTGGCACTTATAACAGCGCGAGAGCGAGATATAATCTCGCACCCGGCAGCTGTCATAGCCCACATATACCCTGTCTTTTTCAATAAGGGCGTTCCTGATAGCCGGATCGCACTGGAGCACTACGTTGACCCTGTCTGCCTCCCTCTTTCCAGTTCTGTGACTAATTGTCACTGTTCTCTTGAAACTTTCAAGATTGTGGCCACCACACTTGCCTTCTCTATAGTTCTGCCGGAAAATAGTTTCCGACAGATTAGCGCTGTCCTCATTGCGAGGGACATCGTATACCACGATCTTGGGCCCTCGTCTTACAGGAGCCTCAAGTTTCAGACCCAAAGCCTGGATTTTGGATGCATTATTTATGCTCTGGAGGGTCTTTTCATCCCCTGCCTCCACGAGTACACCACCACCTCTTATTCCCCTAATGTTCCGTATCTGGAGCCCATCCTCTTTGGGATTGAACCCTTTCTTTAAGATCTCCCTTGTTTCGGAACTGGACTTGTCACCTTCAGGGTACACCAGTACAATTTTCCTTGCAGGCTTAGGCTCAAGATCCTTTCCTACTGCCTGGGCATAACTCGTGATGGCCGGAACTCCTGGCTTCGCTAGCCCAGTGGAGGTCTGTTTGCAACTTGTCTTTTCTGAGACTTCCAGTTTCCCCAGTAAAAGACTGTTTTGCAGCAGTACTCCATCGATTTTGCTCTGAATCTGGCTCAACTTGGGGATTAGCCAGTTGGCCTGAGTCGAGTTTATCTTCGAACTCTTACAGAGTATCCAACTCTGCATAGCCTCAACGAGTTCACAGGTCTCATTGTGAGCTTTCAAGATGTTTGCTTTTTCCGATTCAAAGGAGTCTCTTCCAGTGACAGCCTCCTCTTCTACTTGAAACCGAAGTTTCTTCTTTGCCTTCAAATCCTGTGTTCCCGAAGTAGATGCCACAACTTCGGTTTCCACTCTTGCTGGTCTCATGGAGGGGGTGGGCACCAACTCAGTCTCCGATATCTCTCTTGGAAACACCAACCTGGAGGATTTAAGGGGTTTACCCTTTCTTCCTACCAGTGTGAACTCCTGGATTTTTTGGATGCCGTCTTCAGATCTCGCGGTTCACATTCGTCGTGGAAGAGGTGGAAGAACCCTCCTCTGTGCCTTCGGATCTTTCACCCTCTTGCTCACTAGGTCCACCCTCCTCGGAAGCCAACTCACCATCGTAGACTTCCTGTAACCAGGAGTCCACGATAGTGTCTTTCACACCATGTGTGCTCTTCCATAATTTTCGGTATATCCGCTTTTTTCCCGTAGAAAGGGGGTACCTGTCCCAGTTAAAACTGGAGTCCCTTAATTTTTCTATGGCCGATAAAGTAACCTCACTGGGTATTAGTTCTCTCTTTAGGAAGCCGGTAAAACTTTTCCTCCTGTCCTTCAAGGGAGGCGATTTTTCCACTGTGGTGATTCCCAACACCTCTAGGAGACCTCGCTTTGGCCCACCAGGGCTCCTTGAGTCGGACATCGTGTTCCCGTGGCTGCGGGACCCACGCGATGGACTTCGACTCATGCAGTCTCTATATATAGAGTACAAACAAAATCACTTCACTAACACAAGTCTCTTGGTGAGCTTACACTGTAAAACTCCTCCCTAAATGTACATGGCATGGATACAAGTAGACCCAAAGTCCTTCACTACTAGTCAAGCCTCAGGGGGCAGCCTGAGGCCATAGGCCTCAGACCGGCTTGAAAACCCTTTTCTCCCTCTTGGCCGACACAGGGAATCCCGCTAGGGGAATTATGGCCACGCACAGACTTAGTCCGGTGGACTAATGACCCTGTGTTCGTTTATCGACCCGGCCGACGCAGAGGCGGGGAGACAGTGTGCCGCGTTGCCCTCTTCAGCTTCCCAGTAACTGTTCAGAATCAGAGGACAACCAGAGCACCTTCTTACTGAACTCAGTTCTTTCAGTTCTCACAGAAGGTTTATCTCGAGCCACACTTTCCGGCGCGGTACCCCGAGAAAAACCAATTAATGGGTACAATTAGAACAGCACGAACTGACTCGGTCGCAGGAGGGAAATCCCCCGCATCCATCGTGTGGCAGCGGGGATTCCCCTAGCAATAATGCCAACCATCGACTACAGAGATTATGAATGTTTTCGATGAGCAAAATATATTTAATCAAATACACGTGCGATTTGAATTTGGCATTACATTTATCTACATAATATACATTTATAATTCTATATTTTATGTTAGTTAATAGTATAATGTGTAGATGCAGATGCACCTCGCTGAAAGTAATCCTGGCTGCGCCCATGCTGCACTTAATGCCGTAGTTACACGATAGATAATGGCGTGAAACACAGATGGTCTCCCAAGGGTTGGGGAGTCATATGATGTGAGCCCAAACTCAACTGTCTCTGCAACCATTCGCTGCGCCACAGTGCAATTACAGCACCGGCCTATCACCATGCCGACGACAAGAACATCGGGCATGGCTGTCATCAACAGTATCTCGGTGGTGTTTGGGAATTCACCCACTTCGCCCAACACCACGCAAGTGTTCTGACGGTTCCACTTTGATCAGGATACACGGGCGACACCAGGGCAGTATCGTGGTTTGGATCCCAACCGACCGGAATGTGTGATCACATTCAGCACTGCACCATCAGGGCATAGCATGCGCGAAGGCGGCGACACCAGGCTACGTAGCATCCCAGATAAAGATGCATACGTACAACCGAAGTCATTGTGAAGCACAATGTGTTTGAGAGTGTTAGTGCCCTCCAAAAGCAGAGAATAATTCTTCCTAGATTACCGGAAGTGTAAACTATAATTGAACTGTGTTTGGAGACGTAATTTGAAATAACGTTAAAGTGAAGTGCCAGCGACTGCCTTTTAAGTGCATAGGCTTCACTCTTGCCAACCTAAGTTTAACCCCCACTGGCATCACCTGACTGAGGGCATCTCAGTTTGTATTTTTCTTAGGTATAGTTAGTGTAAAAGTGTACATGTTTATTTTGCAGCAGTCAACAGTGTTACAGACTTGGATAGAAATGTTTCCAACACTTCAAGCTCATAAACTTAATAAAACAAAATTGCATTGTTTTCAATAATTAAGTAACTCGTATATTTATTTAGAACACGTACATTTTGCAAGGGACAATGTTCAGTCTCCATATATATATATAAGGGGATTTTCCTGCTCCTGCAATGTAAACAATTAAGAGCCTAACACGGTTTTTAATTTATTTCATGCTCACATGTTTTTGACTTTCAGTAACTCACATACTTGTTTACATGTTCAAGTAGTGGACATGTGAATAATAAAAGAAATTGACCCAGCACTCACGGTCTGGTGGTGACCTTAGCATGAATATGACCTAAGTCAGCGTGGTGGTTATGCGAATACACTGTAGCATTAAGCTGTCTGGGGAGAGTGCAAGTGGTTCTCCTTTCGGTACAGAAAGAAATAAATAAAATGTTCTGGTTAATTAAGTTACCATTGCAATTAAGTCATATCAGCCTAAATGATGTTACCAAGCGGGCCCGAAGAGTGGACAACCAAGCTACTCGTATGGCTTGGGTGTTGAGACGGCTGAAGGTGTGGAATTGGCTTCCGTCACAAGTGTCGAGAACTGACGTCAAACACTGAGTTGTAAAACATGACATAAGCACTTTGTAACATTATTGCAATGGTGAAAAAATATTTAAATTAAATGAAACACATATGTAACACCACCGTTGATTAACAAATGTCTGTTAAGTTTGATGTGAAGTTGACGGAGAGTTTCACCTCACTAAATTAAATGTTACTATGATGAAGGCCTTAAAAGGCAATCTCCCTTTATGAAAACAAAATTACTGTCTTATAAATATACATTGAATACACTATTACGCTTTCTTGTGAAAAGTGTCTGTATTACGTTTCCTGTGATGTTTTTATATTTCACTAGCTACAATGTTGCCAGGTGGCTGTCTCCTGAAGGGATGGACGAGTCCACCTGGGCAATTGGGTGTGGGTTGCCATTCCCGATGGTTCTTAAAACCATAACACACACCCCTGATAGTAGCTTTGAATGATATAAAGTTGCGTGATATGTTTAGAAAAAAGCTGGACACTATTGGTTTTACTTTGGGGCATTTAACACTTCAACTTCGACGTACATGACAGTTGACACCAACTGGTGGTTCATTACTTCGAATGGCAGGGTACCAGCTGCTACGACGTAACGACCAATGGCCCGTACACCCAATGGCTGTGGCTTTGGGGTAAACAACGTTTCAGATGGCCTACTAATTTATTACAATATTATTACAATTGTAATAAATAAAGTAGGATTGTCTCTAGTCGCCTAGTACTTGTTGGCAAGAAGGTGAAAGTTCTGTTCTTGGCAACCTGCCCTATGCACTCTTGTCCTGATGTTGATGGTGCTGCCCAGTGCAGCTGGTGCAGTTGATGTGTAATCGGTGTTCAGAGTTGGAACAATGCGCTCGTGGACGCGTTGTTCACATCAAAATTAAATTAAATGTTTATAAGTTAATTCTTTTTTTTTTCAAATGCATATATATACTCCGACAGTCAAGGCAGTGCTGGAGTGCTATATCTGTATCTTCCAAACGAACTACGTCCAACGAACTTTGGAACTATCTTGTCCAGCAAATAACCCCCATCCCCTTTTACCAAACATGGTTTGACTTAATAATACCCGATTTGTTTGTGAATCGCAGTGGAGTGATGAGTGGCTTGTCGATTGCTGTGGAAGGCGTATAGGTATTAGGTGGAGGTAATGCTGTCGAATTGGTATTTGTGATCCATAACTATTGATTGCAGGTAAGCAATGGATGTCGATAAACAAACTATGCACAAGAGGAAATTATTAGTTGGGCAAGCCCACAATGAATAATGTCAGGCAAAAACTAATTGTGTAGGGATCGATGGCTCTTCGATGAATCCTTTTAGTACTACGATTCAGTTTAACCCTGCCCAAGTATGATATCATTGGGATAGTCTAGGTCCCCTTGTTGTTTTTGTTGAGTAGCCAGACACAAATATTGGCAAAATACACCCCATTTCTTTTCCGCAAACTTTATCCCAACCAAGATATTTTACTTATCCAGCGAGTGGGCCCTGTGAAATTGAAAATTACTTCTTCTCCTGGTTTTTGCACACTATAATTTTATGTGTTCCGATTTACCGACGTAATTGAAAGTGTCTGTAACTATATCTACTACAATACCAAGGTTTGGTGTATGATATCCCTTACGATATGTCAGTAGATGAAATACGAGAAGGTCTGGAATGTGATTACAAGGTTCTTTCCCTTGAGAGGTGAACCAAACGGGTCTCTATCCGATTTGTTGGCCTGACCTTTGAAGGACAGCACTTACCATATGAAGTCATTATATTCAAAGAGATTTTTAAAGTCAATCCTGGTGTGTATATGCATTGCAGCATTTTCGGTGTTTCCACTTCGGATATGTCCAGAAAAGTTGCAGCGCTAAAAGTGTTCACTGTCCTGCTTGTTGCCGACCTCATGATGTATCAGATTGTATTACTACAGATACACCTGTTTGTATGAACTGTTCTGGCCAGCCCCTGGTTCATGATAAGGCTATTGGTCCAATTTGGGATATGGAGCACGAGGTCAAACATCTTATGGCACATTACAACCTATCTTATGCTGATGCCAAAACTAAAGTTTAACCTTATTTCCAGATCTTGCTTGTGCCACAACACCAACCTTCGTATCCTATTATATCCCCACCCACCACACTAGCTTAATTTCCACCTCTGCCACACCATCAGTTCTTCCTCCCTCTTCGTTGTCCCCGGCTTTCTGATTACATATTCACTATCTTCACAGGGCCCACCCTAATCTTCCCGAATGGCAACAGTGCAGTCCGATGGCTATACTGTTTGCTACAAGGCGCTACCTCCAGTGACTTATAACACTGTTACCCTTCGTTAAATATTAGAGACTGTATGCTCAATTAAAACCGGATGCTGTTAACAAGTTTCTCTCCCCTGTTCCTTACGCACTACCTGATGAGGTTCCGCCTGCTGAGGTGTATGAGGTCCTTAGGCTTAATAAAGGCAAATTGAATTCCTTGAATGACACAATTTAGCATATGTTTACAATAGCAAAAAAAAAGACTATTTATAATTTTTACCAGGAAGGTCCTGTTCAATCATTTATTAAAATTCTCCTATAAGGTAGCATTACCAGAGCGGTCGGGGATATAATGCGGACGATGTCCGGCGCCAATGTAAAGAAAAATCAAATATTACACAATATTCCTATTCCGAACAGAATGGGCGCCAGCTGACTGGGTGAGCATGAAGTCACAGTTCTCAGGATCGTGGGCCGAACGACCATGTGGCTGTATCTCTTGACACACATGGCAAAATTTTACAGGTAAATGTAATATATAGCCAAGGTAGTCAAGCTTCCCAGCATGCCTTAGTATTACCTTGTATCTTATAAATAAAGGATGCCTCCTTGAGGTGTCGATAACTTTTTGGATAGGGCCATGACCAGTAATGCAACACTAAATGAGAACTCACAAGTTTCAGTTAACTCAAGTAAATATTATTGCATACAATACAAATTAAAGCGGACCTGTCTCACAAGGCCTATGGGCAACCGTTACTGTAAAAAAAGGCCAAGAATGGCCCAAGACTTACAATTGTAATTAAACCTCCGGGCGTCGATAAATTAAGCCAACAGAGGTGTGCTGCGAATGCAAGGAATACTGTTAGTAAATAAAATAAAAGTTCCAATAAATTATGTTATCCTATTGCTGTTAAGTGTTCAGAATAAATCAAGAAAGTCCACCACGATGCGATGCATGTGCTACACCTAAGACCTGTGGAATAAGACTGCCAGAGATGGCACATGCGAATGGCATCCTTGTCAAGAACTCGCTACACTCCGCGAGGTAATTTAATTAACTGACCTCATTAACATTCAACTTGAAACATATACACATAAAACACTGAACCATTCTGAGTGAGTTTTCTTATTCCTGTAGAGAGTTAAGAGTTACTAATTAAGCACGTGGGAAATTTAGGCCTGTTAAATTTTGGGCCACTCTATGACCAGAACAGTTGGGTTGAAAGAAAGACTAATTATTTCCCATGACACCAATTATCTTGATTAGATACACAACTGCTATCGGAAAATTATATAGAACACTTCATATACCCTAGCCTTGCTACTCGACACCTTATTAAATACGCATGTGGCTTACATCTATCCTGCGATTACTTCGCAATCCCCTAAGAGAGAATTTCACGAACATTTGTCCATGGGCGATAAATTCTAATGCTCTTTACTACACATTCTAACATTTGATTCGTATCCTAACTACAGAGATCTCTCTAGGGACACTACAGGCACTCGGTATCGGGTAAAGACCCGTTCCCAAGTGAACGATGCGGACACTCATTGGGACGCCCGATGTACATGTTCTGCGGGCCGCATTGGTGCAGCGACTGTGAGCCGATGACATGATGACAGTGGCTGTCCGAGAACTTGCAGGAATGGCCCATGGTAAAGGGGATGTCTTTTTGAAGTTAGTGTGTCTACTTTCTTTACCTATTTCTTGCCACCTTGTTTCCTCCATGTTTTTGTGCAGTTGAGTGGAATGCTAGATCTCATCTGTCTAATAGATTTCCGCTCTTTCATCATTTGGATGCTCATAAAACAGACCTTCTTCTGTCTAAAATTCGAATGATATGCATCCGCCCTCTTTATATAATATCCTTTCGTTCTTTCGTCTCTATTAAGCATGACAGATTGATGGCTATATATATTTATGGGATATGCATGCTAGTAAGGTGTTCAACAACATTTATCCTGACAGTTTCCGCGGCATTCATCCGTGGTACTCTGTCGTCTTTAGACTGCTTCCATATCAATATCGTCTCCGGAAATGCCCATTCTAAATTTTGATGTTCAAAGCACGATTGGGCCTCTTTCTTTTCCCAATTTCCACAACCTGTACTTGAGGATGGCGATTTCATTTGCCACCATTGTATGTGTGATAACCCCCTCGAGGATGTCTCTGTTCGCCAAATGGCGGAATTTTTTCTTACGTCTTCTTTTACTCTAGTGGATGGTAGGCAACTTACAAGGCTCGGGCCTCCACATTTCCGATTAATTGCTTTTGATTTTTTTTTCTGCCAGTTTTCCCGGCTGCTTAACCTGGTCGGTACATAATGATATTTGGGGTATTGATCACTTTCTGATTATCCTTACTTCTTCACTTACTCATCCATCTCCTTCCCCGACGTTCCTTCGATACCGATTATTTTATAATAAGGCTTATTGGTTCAAATTTTCTTTCTTAATGTTGGAAGCAACTATACATTTCATTCTTATCCCTCCTTTTTATGAAGTGTTTAATGCCACCCTTTTGGAGTCTGCTAAAAGTTCTATGCCTTTTCGGACTGGTTTTGTTTCTTTTTCGGTTTTCAGGTGGTTCTTGCTGTGTGGTCTGTGCATTTTTTTTTTTTGTTTTGTTTTGGACGTGGGCTGGCCTGCTGTTGGACTTGGCTACGTTACCATAAAATTTTGTTTTTATAAAAACTAAAGAAGTATTGTTTCGTTCCTGTAACATTACTAGTGAAACAAGTTTTTAAAATGTTCGTAAGACGAGGAATATTGTATTTCAAATTTACACGAGCTGCGTTTTCAACAAAAACTGCATACAACAGAACTAATGAATCACAAATGCAAGCATGGCAAATTCATTCGTATGGCGGGCTAGATGAATTACAGTTTTCTAAGTCTGTCAGAGTACCACAGATTATCAAACCTGATGATGTAATGGTGGAAGTATTAGCATCATCAGTTAATCCAATAGATATAGCTATGCTAGGTAAGAAAGGTGTACTGTGGTGTCTGAAAAATGTCTTTGCCTTATGGAATGAAATTAAACGTCCTGGCAGAGACATGGTATTAAAATTACGCTTTCAGGATGAGAACGTGCACGTGGACTTACCTGTGCAGTAATTAGGGGCCACGGTGTAGAAATAGTTAGAATACTCGCCTCTCACCTAGGCGAACCAGATTCGATTTCCGGAGGGGTTACAGCCGTATTTTCGCATGTGGGAATCGTGCCTGACGATGTCACTGGCCGGCGGGTTCTGTCGGGGATCTTGGGTTCTTGGTAATTATTAAGTTTAGGGGCTTTTCTGAAAAACATAATACAAATTCGAAATTATGATATATTTCTACTCTACAAATGATGCAGAACACGAATATACTAGGGGGCATTAACGTCCGACAAATTTCGTAATATGTGCCCACCTAACCTAACAGAACTTAACCCCACGATGGGTGAATCACTATTTTACATTTTGAAACTAACCTAGGATTGTAGGGTTTTACACTAACCTACGATAGTAGGGTTTTACACTAACCTAGGATGTTTGGGTTTACCCTAAAGTACGAATGTAGGATTGTATAGGGATTTAAAGGAATCGTAAAACACACCAAAATAAGGTAAATTGACTCACCTAAGTAGGGGGCTGGAATAATTCCTCTGACGTTAATAGATGTAAACAAACATATTTCGCAAGTTTTTTAAATATGTTCTACTTATTTTAACTTTACGGCATCTTGAATATGAACGAGGTAAGCTGTGCAGAACCCATTAATGCAACTTTTGTTGGTCTAGGACGTTTCTTTCAGAAACTTAAACAAACTGGCTATACTGTTCATTTCACAATTTTGTTCAATTTTTAAAAATATGTTGTACTTATTTTAAAGCTACGCCCCTAGTATATTCGTGTTCTACGTGATTAGTAGAGTAGAAATATATCATAATTTTGAATTTTTATTGTGTTTTTCAGAAAAGCCCCTAAATTTAATAATTGCCCCGTTTTTCTTGCATTTTAATTCCTGTGCTGCTCCATACCTCGCTGTTCACCTTTATTGACCCACAAGACTTGGATGTTATGAACCGTTCAAATCTCTCCACTCCACTCTGGAGTAATTACAGATAGTAGGGGCTCATCTAAAGGAAAGGTTAATGCAAGGATAGGGTATTGTTGCGCAGCCAGCTAAGTAAGGGGGTGTGTGGAGGGAGAGGAAACAACAGTGAGAAGCTTCAGAGGGCGTGGAGGAGAACGGAGCAGGGTAGGCAGTCTATGCTTGTGAGGGAGTAGAATGTGTTGTGGTAGGAATTGGTATCTGCCGTGGTTACCAAAGTTCACAAGGGCATGTAATAATAATAATAAACATAATTCCATGGTCACTTTCGTATATTCCTTTTACAAGCTAAGGTACATGATAGAGGGGAGGTCTATGAAGATCAGGGAAATTGTGGGGTAAAACACGTAAAAATGATGTAAATCGTACGTCAATTCGTTTGCTTTTCGTACTAAATACGGAAAACCTAAATTAATTAACTTAACAATAGGTGAATCTCAAGGGGGTGGGGGTGTGCCAATAAGCTATTGCGTGTCATCACACACATACCCTTTGTGGTTATTTTTACATGGAAATCCAAGCTTCACGATGTCCGAGAGCTCCTTGCTTGCTACCTGCAATAAACTACTGGTGTGCTCTGAATTACTGTTTTGGGGATTTAGTCCCCTGCTGGTGCTAAGGACTCTTCTTATTCCACACTATCCCATTTCATGGCATTATTCCTCCATGAAATTCATATTAAGTGTTATTATTATCCTTCTCCAGACCACAATTAAGAAAGGAAGCCAAAATTATTTCATATATTTTAGCTATCACAAATTTACTAACCAAAAATATTACACCTCTAGTGTCAAAATTTTTGTAGCACCAAGTGTCCAGCGTTTTTACATGGCATTGTTGTACAGAATTTTAAGTGAATAATCCTAAAGAAAGTTAAGAACCAATGCTGCCGATAAAACCAGCAGTCTGCAACATCTGTGAAGATTCTTTGTAATCTACTCATGATTCCACTTGGCAACTGCAGGCATTATTAAGAAAGATATGCTGTACAAAATAAAATGTTGCCATATGGCATTGTCTGTAATGTTGATGTACACCATTTGCTGGTATTGTTTTCCGGTTTTTCAAAAAAGCATTGATTCTTAACAGTTACTGTTGTCAGATAAAACTCTTGTCTGCACAAAGGAAGTGGTGCATACATATACGTTCATAGGGGAACTGATGGCATAACATGAATTCAGTGAGGTACCAGACAAAATGCGGTGACAACCTGTTGTACCACAAAAGACTGCCGCACAACCGAGTTGTACCTTACCTCACGTGTCAAAACACCACAATATTGCCAAAAGAAAGTATGTTCTGCAAATTGGTGAGCATATAGTTAACATTCTCTGCATAACTGATTTCAAACTCCTGATACACACATGCATTTACTGTCCATTCGTAAATCACAATTCTTAACACAATATAATTAGGAAATTATTTATAGCAAAAATAAGCAACACTTCTCTCACTGCGTACTGCACTACCCAGGATCCAGAAGCGACCCAAGCTAACAGTAACAGCAAATGCGACATACTGTTTCGCTTTTGTTCATGGCATTTAGCCATTTGTGCAGGGTCAAGGGCAGTAACCTGGTGTGTAGGCCTAAACAATGATGGGCAAGTACTACTACATCGCTAAATATTTTTCTACACGAACCACACAATTAGATATCACGGAAACATGTAATTCCAATATGGCAAGCCTTGCAAAGGCCATAAATACAGTTTTCATAGCGCTCTTGACGTTTCCTTCAGAATAGCAGTGATTTTTTTTAAGAATTACCCATTTATACTGTACCAATGTAATGCAACAACTATTTGGGTTGAATGTGCTATTTTCTCTGCATAACATCATCAATATTTAAGCCATTTGAGATGGGAGATGTAAGGAAATAATAGATAGTAAGTAGTAATTTCAGTATGTGGGAAGTAAATTAAGTAAAAAAGAATGTTGAGTATGTGGTGTTTATATATGGAAAAAAAATGCAATGGGAGGGCTTGTAAATGAATCTTTTGCTAATGGTATTTTCCCAAATGACTTAAAAATTGCTAAAGTTATCCTGTTGTTTAAAAAAGGAAATTCCACATTAATTGAAAATTATAGACCTATCACACTTCTAAGTTCCTTCTCTAAAATATATTTGAATTCATAATAAATAATAGACTAGTTAGTTACCTAACTAAGTATAATCTACTCTTTGCATCTCAACATGGTTCCATGAAGGGTAAAGAATACTGAGTAAGCCATTTCTGAATTTGTTGAACTTGTTACAGAATGCAAAGACAGATCTGAGGATGCTCTTGGAGTATTCCTAGATTAGCCTAAAGCGTTCGACACTGTTAATCACAAGCTACTCATTGGTAAATTGTATAACTTAGGGAGTGGACGAATTTGAAATAAATGATTGAATTCTTATTTAACAAACAGAAAATAGGTAGTTCAAGTCAATAAAAAAACAGATGTAATGTTATAGAGTCTTTCTACTCTGAGCCTAAAATTGTAAATGTGGGTGTCCCACAAGGAAGTGTTCTACGATCTATTCTTTTTTTAATATATGTAAATTATTATAGTCTCCAATTTATATATGTGCCTGTTATTTCCTTTGCTGATGATACATTTGTTCTGATTCAGACAAACACTGACACTAAATTAGATGACTTGGCTACTAGCACCATGTGTACATTACATTCTTGGTTCACTTCTAACAAGCTGTTACTTAACTTTGATAAAACTATTTATATATTATTTTATTCTAAATTAAATGTAAAGAAGCCAGACATCCTGTTAGGCAATACTACACTTAGTCTGTTGAGCATACTCGCTTCCTTGGAATTGAAACTGATAGACTATCTTAGAACCAACACACTCGCTGCCTGCTAAAAAAAATTAAATAGTACTTGTTATATGTTCAAAGTGCTTTTGCATATAACCACGAAAGTGTGTATGTGGTCTGCCTATTGTTGTTATGTTTATTCTCACATCAGTTATGGGATAATATATTAGGGGCAAAGTATATCACATTTTCTATCAGTTTTTACTATTCAAATTAAAATAATTAGAATAGTATTCCAAATGCAGCGTTCTGACAGCTGCTGGGATATTTTAAACTCTGATTGCCTTCTTACTGTGCCGTGTGCGCACGCGTGTGCGTATGTATATATAAAATATTACTTAACATTATACCTGAACAAATAAAAAATTTTAAGTATAGAGGGTCAATAAAATAAAAACCTGGAAATCTGTGAGTAATGCTGGTGTCAAATTTTTTAATAAGATATAATAATATAATTTCTAAAAGATATTAAGCAGTACTCTACATTTAAACTTCAACTATTTTATTCCTCATAGAAAAGTTATTTTATAACATTAAAGATTTTGTACAATCATGATTTGTGTGTATTGTCCTTATATTTTAATGATTTATTTGTAACTTATTGCATGTCTGTTTTGCTTCTGATTAACATTTTTATTGTTTTATTTTATACTAGCGACCCGGCCCGGCTTCGCCCGGGTACAATTTAGTTTTTACAGCGGTACACTAATAAATAAATTGGGAAAATACAATTACAATACTATATGATAATAGTAAGTAAACTACTATCATATATAACATACATACATACATATATGTCACGCCTGTCTCCCAGAGGCGTAGGCAGAGATTATAGACCTCCACTTACCACGATCCTGACATACCTACCTCCTTCGCCTTATCCACATTCATACATCTCTAATATAACAATAGTATATGATAGTGGTTTAGAAAATTTCTTTGTATACAACATTAATCGTTTTGCCTCCGTCCGCCAGCACAAAAATATTTCTGTTGGGCATGACACGCGAGAGGGCTACGTATAGTTGTTAGTGTGAAAAACATGCTCTACTCAAATCCATTCCAGCTACATTAAGTGTTTAACCCTGTGCCCTATTTATGGTTATACCAAAACGAACTCTTATTGGAAATTTGACTCTTTTAAAATTAAAAGGCAAATCAGAGGGAATAATTGGTATTCTAGGTATTAAAACAGTTTCTCCAGTACTGCAGCCAGTTCGAATAGTACCTTTAATGAGATAACTTTTTAAATTTTTTATTTGTAATCGAGTCCCGTTGTATAATTTTGGTGGATTTATATTTTGCAATAAAATTATAGGAGTTCCAACTTTTAAAATCAGTTTGTGTGGTAGCATGCCAGAAGGATTCAATGAATTAATTAATTTTGATAAAGATTAAGTTCTTTATGGTTAGAAAAGACAATGAATTTTACTGTTGTTTTTACGGTGTAATTTAAATTGTAAATACGCTTATTACTACGTTTCTATTAAAGATAGATATATGCTACCGCTGATTTTTGTGTAGATCATTTAATTTTGCAGAATTCTTTCGTACATGATTTTGTTATATCTCTAAAGGATTAGGCAGCGTATTCCATGAGAGCGCGCTGGCGGCAAACTTTTTTCCCGACTTGATTCACTAATGCCATGAATGCTCAGCTCCTATAAGTGCTAGGGCAATTTTTAATACACACAAACCTTCCTCGATAAATGCAGATCATAACAGTAAAAACCGCATCCAAATCCGTTCAGTAGTTCTTGAAATTAGCGCAGTCATACAGACAGACAGACACGCCAGGGACTTCCTTTTATACTATGTAGCGATGTTTTTATTTATCTGATTCTAAGATATGTATTTTGTACTACAAGTTCTAGAGCATGTACATATTTGTGGAATGATGAATGAATGAATGAAATGTTCGAGGATTTGACTTTGGCTTGACCAGGCAGCTGGCAGGTGTGTTAACATGTCGAAGCAGGGAAATTCAATTAACATATTTGCATAAAATAAAAAAATACAGGACAAAAATAACGCAAGGCACAAGGAACCACAGACAACACAGGTTTACCTCGCCTTTACCTTCAGGCTGAAAATAACACTGCATTTACCACAAATACCAAATCATTTTAATTCGTACAAAAACTAAAGAAACAGTTTTAAGCAATTGTTGTTGATGAAGGCAAAATAAAAGTACATTTAAATAAGGAACAATTTTTTTAATTAGCAGAAATGGGAAAAGTATAATGCTGTGCAAAGAAAATTAATTTATATGATAGTAAATGTGACTCTCCCACCTTTCTTATAAAGCAAATGACTCTAACCCTGTAGTCCTTATCATAATAAGATAATTATTATCTCAGGTAGGTAATATTAAGTCCCAGTTACTCAGTTCCACGAAGTAATAAATTAGTGAAGTTCTGGCCTCGGCTAGTTCATATCGTGGAGCAAAAGAAATGTAAGTATTTTTAACTTTCCGCTAGGCTTAGATCCACGGGAAATTAGAACTGCTATCCAACCTAAAGTTTATTTTTAAAATGTGTGGTAAGTTAGTGTGATTTTGTAAGATGGGAGTTCAGAATAGAAATAGGATGTTACTTGCCACGGGCAATAAAGCTTGTGGTCCCAGTCTGGCTGGCTGCGATGGCATCTCCCTGACACATCTGAGACGCCGAGTCTTCTCAAGCGATCCACCCGGCACATGGGTGCTCAACTTTATTGTGGTATAGCCATTGATAAAATTTAAATACGTCAGACTGTGATAGTAGATGGATCAACAGTTCAAAATTTTTCCAGAGACCTATTTTGAAAAGTTTTCCAAACCGACAGAAGCTTCAAAGAAATGTCTAAAGGGTATTAAACTTGATAGATAAAAAAACTGCATTAAATTGAGCTATTGAATTCCACAGAGACTTAAATATAGAATTTAAAGAGAATCATAAAATAAATCATTCATCGTACAACAAAAATGAAAGGTATTTCTACAGTTCACAATTCCGCTAAAATTAAATAAAAAGTAGGTAATTGTAACGAATAGCGGCTTTTCCAAAAATATCAAAAATCCTGAAAAGTTGTATATTTCTACTCTACTAATTACACAGAACACGAATTTACTAGGTGCATTAACATATTATGATTACAAACCACAAAAACGATAGTGGGGAGGGCTATGAAGATCATGGAAATTGTGGGGTAAAACCACTAAAAATACACCCACAGAAAATATGAAAACATCTCAACTTTAACATTTGGCCACCCAATTTGTTAATATGTGCCCATCTAACCTAACTTAACTTAACCCCACAATGAGTGAATCACTATTTTACATTTTGAATTTGACCTAGAATTTTAATCTAACCTAGGATTTTATTCTAACGTAGGATTTTAGGGTCTAAAAGTATCCGTAAAAACATATTCAACAAACTGGCAAACGTCCAGGTAACACCCACCACATAGACTGTCATGCACAGAAGTACTCGTACTTGCACCCTCCATTCTTAAATCACAAGCCTTCGCAAGGTCGGATTCGGACATCACAACTCACGCGCTCAACAACACTCCACTCGCCNGGTCGGATTCGGACATCACAACTCACGCGCTCAACAACACTCCACTCGCCACGAAACGCACTGTATTGCATCTAAACTGCAACTAACTTACAGTAACGTCTACACATCCACAGCAAACAGGACTATACAACTTGGCATCCGACACAAACAAAGCGGCAGAACTCCTTGTATATTATCTATTTTATTTTCAATGTTTTGCTTATTTTATCATTACGCCCTCCTAAATATGAAACGGGTAAGTTGTGCAAAAGCCATTTATATAACTTTTGTGTGTCTTCTATGTCGCCTTCAAAAAAGCCACTATCCTTACAATTACCCCACAGAAACATATTTAGCTATAAGTAAATACAGTTTTTCAACTGTTGCAGATCTGAGTTTTTGTGCTTTTGCTTATAATGCTAATGATGTTAGTAGGTGTCAAAATTTTTTTATTATAGGTTTGCAACTGTTGGAATTTTGTACTGAGTGCCAACTAACTTCTGAAAAGTGATTTCTCACAAAATATGCACTACTTGCTTCTTGGAGCAATATGATGCAAACACACCAATTTACCTGCTTCATATGTTTTTACGTACTTCATACATATTTGGTTATATCACATGAAGCAGGTAAATCGAAATACCCTCTGCGCTTGCTTTGCTCATACTCAAGGAAGCAGAGTGGTGCAGATTTTGCACGAATCCACTTTTCTGGAGCCATCTGTGTACATATTTTACATTTCCTATATCTTTTGGCATTTCTTGTGCATTTTTTACTTATTTTTAAAGACCTATTGTCAATACACATCATTTTCCAGAATTTTTTTTTAGATTTTACGAAAAACCCTTGATCTTTATACATACCTATAAATTAACCAGCATTTGTTAATTTACAAATAAAAGCAACACACAACTTTGTTCTAACCATGTGCCAGGCAAAATAATTCTTGTAATTAGTACCCAGCACCTTATTTTGTTACTTATGACTGTTATCTCTCGTGAAGGACCATTGTGTAATCACTGTCCACTGCCAATTCAATTACCATTAATACTGTGAACTACAGAATACTTTAAAAGACAAGGCCATACTTAGGTTGCAACACTGAATTGAAGTTAGCTCTATCCATTGGCTTTATCTGCCTTTCTGCATGACTCGCGCACCTCTCTCGTGACCCGACCCTCAGAGCAACGGCACAAGTCAAGACTCAAAACGCTCTCGTGCATGACTCACCTGTCCCACCGTACCCAACTCTCAGGACAACTACTACATATGAAAGTTAGCCTTATTTTGAACAAAACCAAACCGAAGCAGTAGGTGAACATTGCTAAATAAGAACTGGCAATGATAGAGCTGGTATGTAGGTACACGTTCACAGACGATTCTCAACTCCAGACACACCCGAAACTTATGCACTTTAATTAGATACCGTACAAAATTTCACATGGTGAAATTCGAAATGCTTCACTAATGCACGCACTGCAGTCCACACTCCCTATAATATGCATTTAAAGTTTAAACTAACATTATAACATATTAAAACGGCTGTTCTAATTTGCATTTTTTGCTTTTTTGTTCATGGCAGTTAGTCTTTTTGGCATGTAAAGGAAATAGCAAAACATGTGAACAGTACATCTTAACACCTGGTAGAAAAAAAATACACACACGTAATCCTTAGATCAGATTACAAGATGCCTGGGTTTTTTCAACACAGTTTGTTTTGCAAAAGCCAAATATACAACTTTAATACTGCTGTAACATACTATATGAAAACTCATGATTTTTCATAATTACCAAAAGGTTTGTTCGTGATGTTCCTTGTATTCACGTATTACGTGGAACTGCAGTTCTATCTTATGCTGAAAAAAAAGTCCTTGGTCTGCATTTTGTCCCATTATCAACCAGACTGTTCATGTCACCAGTCACCTTGAATCACAAAATACAAAGAACTATTGCCAGTCTGTATGTGATGTAGAATGGCCAGGGGACCACTATTAAAATCTTTTGTTGGCAGGTGGCTATGGTTCGGGTCTGCTGGGAGTGGCAAGACAGGCATCGTCATGCAGCCTGTCCAGGATGATTGAGTTTCCTCTGACACTGGGTCGTGACTTTGCGGGAAGAGTGGTGGGTAAAGGCCATGGCGTTGGCTCTGACGTGGAACAGGGTGATGAGGTGTGGGGTGCCCTGCCCCCTCACAGCCAGGGTGCCCACGCTGAACGCGTGGTTGTCAGCAAGTCACTTGTGAGTATACGTACATTATAGGGTCTCAGGTTTTTGTAACATTTGTAAAATTTAAAAACAATTGCTAGAGGGATAAGTTTGAAAACAATTTTTTGGTGACTGTTTCTCGACAAATTTCGTTGAGACACACATGATGTGTACTGGTCATGAGTTTTGAAAAAGTAATTAAATGGTCTTTTTTGTATCAGTCTATGGGTCTTTTCATGCCAGATCACCTAATTTAAATACATGATCATCCTTCAATGTCTTAGATTTTGTTCAAAACTTTTTTCCTACATACATGACCATAAAATAACACATTNTACATGATCATCCTTCAATGTCTTAGATTTTGTTCAAAACTTTTTTCCTACATACATGACCATAAAATAACACATGATTTTTTTTCTGATTTTTTTGAATGAAAAATGACTGAAGTAGAAATTTTAGGAGATTTCAGTTTTTGAGCAAATTTTATTCTCCAATGTCTTGCACTGGTATACTTCATTTCATATATGTTGGCCAGATTCTGACAGTCAGTGAGTGGCGACTTGATGTATATGAAACAAACAAAGTGCCATTTACAAAATCCTGTATCAAAAGTTAATATTACGTTGACTATTCTGAGTGCACTGCCAACGCACATTAGACCAGCCGAAAATATGCAATAAGAAAGAGTTCCTAGGTTAATTAATACAGTGGTCATAAAACAGCGGTTTTTAGTGTTAGAAACTAAACTTCGTGCTTAAGTAGAAATGTATAGGTGTTCAAAATTAAAGGCACATTAAAATGATCTGTATCCAAATGAAACGCAATTTCAAAACCTTTTTTCACGTCTTAATCACCCCTCTCCAACCCCGTTTTCATTACGTGCCTGATATTAATTCCAAAAGCATAGAGAAATATTGCATAATATTGATGAATTATTTTTTCTAATAATTTGAAAAAATATATTTTAAATTCGTGTCGTTCTGAGCTAGCAATAGAAGAACAGTCAACTTAAAAAAGACACGATCTATTGAGCAAAATAAGAGTATCATACTTCGGTCCGAACAGGATGTGCGCGCTATCTATCGGATTTTTTCTGAAGCATTACTAGCCACAAAAAAAAGGTGTTCCGTGTACGACATATATAAATTTACGAACAGATACCAATAGTTTTATTTTTCGCTATCTCTGCATAATTTTTAAAGTAACTTATATTTCGTGTACAGTGATTTTGAGTACTAGTAATTTCTATTCGGCAGGTAATCGTTCGTCTACGTAAATTATACGTTGGACACGTGTGAATAGTTGTTAAGCAATTCTAACTTTATTCCACGTCACATATTTCCAACTCGAATATATTAGCTATAATGTCCAATGTGTGATAATAGCTACAACAACCGTTTCACAAATGTTATCCCAAATTCAATGTCTCGGAAAAATAAAAAAGAGTTAGCAAATATTAAATTTTTTGCAAGGTTTTATATTTTTACTTTTATAACTTACTAATTTTTTTAGACGTTTGCAGGTGTTTCGGCTGGGGAACGCATATCAGTGTTATTGTCTACAGCCTCAGTGTACCTTCTCTCACTCACTCTTTGTTGTGTCCAAGATTACTAGCAATTTGCCACGTTTGTCAGTTGATTCATGTGTTTGTGCTCAATTGGGTTCCCTTCCTTTGGCAGACCCACACTTCCATAAACCTGCTCCCATCGATATACTTCTGGGTGCTGACGTCTGTGCTCATGTTGGTATTAGTGGACAGTTAGAGTTGGGACAACACATGCCTGTAGTATTGGAGTCCAAGTTGGGATGGGTGTTACTGGGGGAATACCCTCAGTCCTGTATAGATATCGAGCAGGGACTGGTATCTGTGCTTGTTGGTATGGAAAGCTTGTTGGATGTCATCCTCAAATAATTCTGGAAGATTGAAGAAACTCCTCAGGTCAATGTAAAGCCACCTGAAGATGAGTATTGGGAAAAACACTTCGAGGATACTCGCACATAAGTGGATACTGGGAGATATAAAGTTTCTCTTTCCTTTAAAACCCAGGCTCAAACTCTTGGGGATTCATACAAAATTTCCAAATGTAGATTCTATACGCTAGAAAGGAAACTTAATCTGCAGCCTGAGATGAAGACTATGTATACAGAGTTCATGACTGACTATGTTCAGGTAGGTCGTATGGAGCCGTATACCCCCTCTTGCAAACAGGATAGTGGCCGACAAACCACAGAGTGTTTTATCCTTCATCATGGGGTGTTCAAAACATCTAGTTCCACAACCAAATTGAGGGTTTTTTTTTTATGATAGCGCACAGACCTTCAATGGTATTTCACTCAATGACATTTTGCTCCCAGGTCCTAAACTTCAGAATGACATTAATGACGTAATTTTAAGATTTAGGCTCTACAGTGTAGTTTTTTTATGCGACATTAAGCAAATATACCGCCAAGTTTTGGTCATGAGGTGACTGACCATGCCAGCTCATTCTGTGGCATAAGGACCCACACTACCCCTTACAGTTTATCAGCTGAATACAGTAACCTACGGCCTCACACCATCTCCATTCTTGGCAATGCTCTTGAGAACCACAGTTTCGTGGATGATATCATCACAGGCGCAAAGTCATTACATAAAGCTAATTTGTTAAAATTTCAGCTGGTCAGTTCAAATGTTTGAAAATGAGGGCTGCCAGGGCATAGGGCATATTTTATCAGATATTATTCCTATGTCCACAATATTTTGCCCAGGTTGTTTTTGTTGCATCTCTAACCATAATAAAAATAAGTAATTATTTATTATTTTTCAGTCTTAATTGAGAATATGCAAACTGAAATGAGTTGATTCTGGTTTCAGAAATTCTATAAAGTAGTTCTGTATGTAATAATGATGTTTGAATTTTAATATTTAATCTTAACAGTAAATCTAAGGATTGATAAATAAATACAATTAGACTAATATACCACCACCTTAAGGAAGTTTTTTGTGATACACAACAGTATACATGCTCTTTTGTCACATAAAAAATTGTTTGTTGTGAATGCATTGGTGCAGGTGCACCGGAAGCCTGGGACCGTGACCATGGTGGAGGCGAGTGCCATCCCTTATGCAGGGATGACTGCTTGGTGTGCACTAAAGGTGTCTGGTGACCTGGGTCTCCTGCCAGCCCGAGGCAAGAGGGTGCTGGTTCTGGGAGCAGCGGGTGGGGTCGGCTCTTTGGCAGTGCAGCTACTGCGAGCGTGGGGCTCTGTGGTATGTCCCTGACACACTTGTGTTGTGACTATTTGAGGAGCTTAATGTTGCATCCGTGTGTGTATAATGTCATATGATCCTGTGTTCTGTTGAATGACTGCATTAATAATAATTAGCTTTTTTAAATTGACTATTTCATTACCATTCTTCATTTATGAGCGAAACAGATTTTTTTCTGATTGATTTTGTGCAAAATATTATACACACTAGTGATGCAACGAATATTCGCATTCGCATTCGCGAATATTCGCATGTTTTTGAACATTCGCATTCACATTCGAATTCGCAAAAATGATGCCAATATTTTGCGAATGTATTTGGCAATGAAAAATGAAAATGTTTATTAAATAATAATGCAACTGCTATGATTAAGACATTTTTATTTATTAACATATTTTTTATCTATAAGAGTGTATTTTAATGATATTTGGGAAACAGCCTTGTAGTTATTCACTAGATTACATAACATAAACACACTCTCGATATTCTTTTATTCTTATTTGCCTAAGCAAAATCAAATTAAGGCAGGTAATTTCTTAAAACTTCTAAACTATATTATAACACAACTGTATGATCAAATACCATTGAACTGCTTTAACACAAAACAATGGAATAAGATATAACCCAACCTTTTTAATTACACAAATCAACTTTAAATGAGATCTTTTGTAAAAACACTTAACAATATGCATTTATGCAACCTAAAGGGTATCTTATTCAAATATGTGAGATCTTTTAATGAACTAGTAATCATGTTTAATTGTAAATCAAATCGACTTCTTATGAATAAAGTTAAAAATATATTGTGAAGAAAAACAAAAAATATAATAATCTTGTTTTCAATTAAAGCAAATATGTTCTTAACATTTTGTTAATTTTAACTTTGGTACTAATACTAACTCACTAATTATGTAATTTTTAAGATATCCATTAAACATTCCTTCTTGAAATCGAAAAATAAAACTACGAAAAATTGTTTATATCTAAGCACAATTAAGTGAAACACTTAGTAATTAAATAAGAGTAGAGGAATATTAAACTTCAGAAATAGAAGTTTTGATGCCTTTTCTCCTTGCAGCCTATTTCGGTGGGGTGTGTAAAGAAGACCAGCCCCACTAAAGACCCTTTCGCTAGGCACACTAGTGGGTGGTGTTACTAAATATTGCCTGGCTATGGGAGAAATAATACCATACTTCTTATTATTTACCGCCCACCATGTAAGTGGATCTACATCATTTTCCACACGTTTATCTAATAAATATTCATTGATGGTTTTTTTTATCAAAACTTCTATAGGGTTCGTACATTCATTTTCTTCTTCTTCACTTTCGCTGGAATCCATCAGCAATTTCATGGTGTCTCTTAAAGATATAGATTTCTCTGTCAGACTGGCACTGGAACCAGATGTTTCAATCCGATGAGTAGTCATTCTGGCACGCTTAGGATTTGAACAAGACGATAGGCTTGATTCATCGTTTCCAATTGACTCTAAAATATTTTTCACAACTTGATCTCTGGTTGAAGAATTTTTGAAAAATTTTAATTTGTATCTCGGGTCAATAAAAGTTGCGGTAGCAAACAATACGTCATTTTCCAAATGGGAAAATCTGCGACATAGTTCTCGTTTAAGAACTAAAATCGTATTCCCAACGCATTCGTCGGTCACATCAAATTCACCAATAATTTTTTCCAAAGTGGACAATAATGGAATTACTGAGGATACAGAAATATTGGCTGCACTTAGTTCTTTTGTAATTTCTTCAAAAGGTCTGAGTAAAGTTATTATTTTTTCCACAATAATCCACTCTTCGGAAGTTAGTTGTGAAATCTTGTTATTCTGGGAAGCATAAAGACATAACGAATCTTTGTTTTTCAAAATACGCTCTAACATATACAAGCTGCTATTCCATCTTGTAGCACACTCTTGTATGATTTTCAGCTTTGGCTGATCGAGTCTTTCTTGTAGAGCAGCCAGTTCATCTTGAGCTACATTTGAGTGATGAAAATGTGTTGCCATCTTTTTACATTTTGCAATCACTGTTATAACGGAATCTTGTGCCTTAAGCCCCTCCTTGACAACCAGCTGAATTTGGTGTGACGAACAATCAATGTCTCTAATTAATAACAAGGAAATACCTTTTTTCATGTTTGTGCCACCATCTCTAACAATGCATTGCACTTTTTCTTTAGGTATTTCCCAATGCGACAACATGGTTTCAAGTTTTATAGCTATATTTTCACCAGTATGTCGGCCATCGTTAAATACCTCTGCGTTTAACACAATCATTTTTCTCTCAAAGTTTTTTGTTATACCATGACATGTAAGACTCAGCAAAGATATTCCTGAACAAGAATCAGACCAAATATCAGTTGTAAACGCCAATTTTTCAAATGACTTAATTAATCCCAAAATTTTATCTTTGACTTTGCCGTAGAAATTTTCACATATAAACGAAGAAAAATGTTGTCGGCTTTTTATATTATACGACGGACAAAGATGGTTCAATAGTCTGACAAATCCAACGCTTTCGACAAAACTAAAGGGTAAGTCCTCTAAAGCAATCATTTCGCTTATTAAATTATCAATTTCCAAAGACTTGGCATTGTTGTTATCCCACTTTTTTGTTTTTTCGACGCAATCAGTCAAAGACATTTGTTTCAGGTCGGTTTTCGTACATTGTCGCGAAGTGGAGGCCACAACACTTGTTGTAGAAGCATTTCGCTTTTCATTTTCCCTATTCTTTAAAGCATTATACTCGTTTTTATGCAAAGCTTCCAGGTGATTTCTCATAGCACTTGTTGTTCTTCCTTTGCGCGAGTATTGTTTATTACATATTTTGCATTTCACATTTTCAGCATCACATATTGTAAAATAAGTCCAAACTTCGCTAACACACGACCGCTTCATTTTGAAATATCACTTATCACTGTACAATTACAACAATAGAGTCTTTACAAGTTAAAAACAAAACTTAAGTATGTTGACTCGACGCTGCTCCCACCTGTACTATACAGGATGGTGGATAGCAGGGTACGTAGTAATTTGTTACGGTGTTGGCTAACGGCACCTTGGGCTGCTGTAAGAGGGGTGGCACAAAGACGTAACTGGGTTCGGTTTATTCACGCTTAACTTTTATTGTCCAAAGTTACAGTGACCTGTACATCTATGAGACCTAGCCCCTTTTATATCTCCTCGGACGGTGGAATCTAGCTATCCCGCGCCCTACACACGTCTCGGCGAATGTTTGCGTCGGGGGGAGGTTTCGGCGGGTTGCTGAAATTACCTCGATGCTGGTGGCTGGTGTTGTCGTGCTGTCTCGGTGTCTCTCCCGCGAAGTCCTGGGCTCGATCCCTGGACGTGCAGTTCTCTCCTCGTCGCTCGTCGTTCCTCGTATCTGACTCTCTCGTGACTCCGGCGTAACTCCGTCGTAACTCTGTCGTAACTGTCTTGTCGCTGCTGCTCCGTCGTAAACGTCTCGTAACTCTCGTGTAACTGACCTCAACTGTCCTTCACTCTCGCCTAACTCTCTTAACTGTCGCGTAACTGACTTAACTGTCCTCCATGGCTCCTGTATATATACGTTTCTGTTCTATTTTCCATAGAACTCGGGACTTACCCTCTAGTGTTTGCGGTGGAATAGGGGAAGGCGGGGCGCACTGTTTTTCCCCGATTTGTAATTTCTTGTGGCGAGGGGCGATAATATGCCCGGGACTCCCCGTGTTCGCAGCGTCACGTCGTGACTCAGGCAACATGACAGGTGCAGTTGGTTCGAGCTCGGGAATTCCTCTGGTCGTTAGGCCATCGGTTTACAGCGTGGGTAAGAATAGCATCGCCACTACTGGTAGGTATGAGCGGTACGCGTCAAGGTTACCTCAAACTAAATCTTTACGAAAACATTATTAGCAGCTAACTTCATTCAGTAAGCCAGCAATCACGATTTGTTTACTTCGTTCAGAGTCGGGGCATATGGGCTACTCTCGGTTTTAACATGGCTGCCCGGCTGGCCAGTTTTAAACGCGCGGTAAAATTCGAGTTCGTAGGTGCACGCTTTTGGCGCCATATTTGAAAAACCAACATTCGCATTCGCATTCGCGAATGTTGGAGGTGAATATTCGCATTCGCATTTGCGAATGTTGGAGGTGAATATTCGCATTCGCATTCGCGAATGTGGAAAAATCGACATTCGTTGCATCACTAATACACACTAATGGTAGCTTATGCTGGGACTTAAAGAAGCATTCTCCGGTCTGTAGACGACACTTTCTTGAGTCTTTTAGTACCAGGTAGTGGCTCTATTATAGACTTACAAATATTCATACAGTTTGTAATATACCATATTGTTTGCATGGAATGTACAAAATTACGTAATTTTTAACAGTTTTTTTTGTTGTCCTACCTCTTAATACATTTCCTTGAATACTGTGAATTGTGTTTAAAGTTAAAGCCAGAATCAACTCTTAAATCGAGATAGGTAACTCTATAGTATTTAATATATATTTTTTCTTTTAACTTTTTATGTTTTGTCTTGGATTTATTTTCAATGGAGATGTGTAATATTTGCTTGGGCGAACAAGAAATTTTCAACATTATTATTTTAATTTAATTTAAAGAAGGAACTGTATTTCAAATATTTTCTATTAAGTTTCATGTGTGTCAACATAATTCTGAATTACCTGCATTGTGATTTTATGTTTATTTTTCAAAATTTTGCTTTAAAATGTAAGTGTAATTTTTTGTGTAATTTTTTGATTGATGTTTGTAATGTCACAGACATCAAATTTGACGACTGGAAGTCACAGCTCGGTTCACTCATTTGGCAGAAACGTGAGACTTAAGTAAAAGCAGCATAATAAGAGAAAAGAAAAAAAAATCTGATAATGTCCTTCAAGTTTTATTCAAGTTAAAGCAGTTCACATTCCATTCTTCAAAATGCAGACACATGGAACAGTTAGCGATACAATAAGCCAGGCGGATTGCTAGAACAGTGTCGCAGAGTTCATTATTAATTCACATCACTAAAACTCAAATTGCGAGAAAATTGCAAAGGCAGGAGGGAAGTAATTTTCCCTCCTGGCATCCTGTCGACCTCCCACGCAGGCAGAAAGTAGAAAAAGTGCAGCTGAAAACCGAGTTTGAAAGAAAAGAGTTCACTGGTTTCTAGGTGACACAAATTAATGCACACAAATAATTGCACATAAATATCAGGTTGAACACTATATTTTGAATTAATAAACATTCAATAACTCCGAAATGCTACCCTTCAACAATCAATTAAAATTTTCCATCACAGTTAAAAAACGCTATGGTGAGATAATCCATCACAATTAATTTCTTCAATAATAACAATTGCTTGAAAAGGAAATAAATCTGAATTACAAATTTCAAAATAACTAGATTTATAAAATTACAATTTTCAAACTTAGTTTCTTCAATAACGATTAGAACAAATCATTAAGTAGTTGACTAGAACGTGACCCCATTTTACTTAATGATCTACCGAAAAGGAGGGCAGCAAGAACCATGCCCATCAAAGCCCCCATTTTCTAAAATGAACAATTTAAAAATTACCATTAAAACATTACTTTTGGCAGAGGCAGTCATAGATGACCTGGCAAAGCTCCTACCAAATAAAAACATTTCAAAACTAACCACACTTAAAATGTATGGAAAAAGCCCAACAAGAGTGTCGTGGAAACAACCGACTATAAAAGGATTAAGGCGTGGGCAGCCAAGAAGGGGACAAATATTACACATTAAAACATGAGAAAAACAGTAACACGATGTTTTAGTTAGTCCGAAACAAAATTTAGACTGGCAGCCAAAACCACAATTTAGAAAAAACTAGCAATACTGCTTACCCAAGACAAACACAACTATGCTAAAGAAAATACCAAAACATTTAAAAACAACCCGAAAATAACCTGATATTTTTCCATTACTCATCATTTTAACACTCCATCGCTCAGTGGCTTGAGCAAACAAGTAAAATTAAGTTATCAATATGATGGCAGCTGGACGAAAAGGCGCGGCTGCTAATCCATTTCGAAGTTCTCTGCAGGCGACACGTTTCAGACGTTAGTGGGGCGAAGAATAGGAGGAGCTCAGACCGTGCAACAACTTAAATAAACTAACAAGCCCCAGTAAGAAATTATGATGCGCGAAGAGGGAGGGGAAAGCAAGGAAGGGGAACAGGGGAGGAAAAGGAGGGGATCCGAGCTGAGCATACCACCGCACCGGAGTTGGAGGCGAAGGAAATATCATGCGCGACGAGCGCTACCGTTGCAATAACACGCAAAATAGACTGATATTGCAAGATTTATTGCTCCTCGGGCAAGTGGAATAAACGCCCACTGCACAAATGGTACAAAACAACTCTCAAACTCCTAATACCATCTACTGACTGTCTGACAGAAATGCAAAAGTGACTAAACCAGCATGGCTGCAGAGGATTCGTAAGGAGTGCTGGCTGGCTTAATTTCTCTCAAAGAAAATGTGGAAGAGAGAGCTCTGGAGGTATGTGTTGCTGGAGATGGACTGGTGTTTTTCGGTCTGCAGCGCAGTATATAGGCAATGCAATGGGCCAGGGTGTTACGGGATTTATGCTATCCCCCACCTCTTTTCGCTGGCACGGACAAGTTGTGCAGGTAACAGTAGGTGGCTATGGGTGGCATGTCTGTCTGGCCTTATTCCATAAGGGAAGTAGTTTGTTGCAGGCTGCATTGCCACTCAGTCAGGGGCAGGCTTCCTTTAATTTATTGTTTGCTGCCTGGTTTCACTGCTATCTGGTATAATTATTGATCATGAACAAGGTAATTTCAGTGGCAGGGAATGGTGGTCAGGAGTGTGACATGCATAAAACTACAAATAAAATGTTCTCCATATTTTGCTAAAGGATACAGATTGGGTTCGTATTCACAGTTATTTCCTCTTGCTGTTTTTAATTTCTGCTTAATTTAGAATCATTAATAGCATTAACATTACAATTACTGGGAAGGTAAGTTCCACGTACTGGATTAGAGCTAATCACAGTTTCTGAACACTGTGCAACACTTGCAGTTGGTGGGACTGTTGAAGCTGAACATTAGGGGCACGACCTGAGGCTGCATATGGGAGTGGGTGCCACTCACAGCACTGGTGTGCAGATCCCCAGTAGTGGTCTTCAGTGATCTGAAGGAGAGGTGGCCAAGGGTTTCACAGTGAGTCATATACATATTGAACAAACAAGTATTGACTTAAATGATTCTTTAATGCTAAGTGCCGAGGAAAGGCCAAAATTTATGTTTAAATTCACTGAATTTGATGCAGTTTGATATAAAAAAAAGAACTACAGTTCAATGTGTTAGTTTTTGAGCAGTTCCAATAAATCTAGTTCAAGTTCGTTCTGTTTCTTCCACTGCCTTGGTTTTCATTTTGATTTGTTAATTCTACGGTGGCAGACAGTGTAGATATATTTCATAATCTGTTTATATACTGCTGCTTGTTAATGTGCACAGAATCAGCTTTAAACCTTCCTTATGGCATGTTGCTGTAGGTTGTGGCTACATGCAGCACAGATGCTGTCCACTTGGTAGAATCTCTCGGTGCGAACTGCGTTATTGACTACACTCAGCCAGGGGCAGGCAAGATTATCAGAGATGAGGGCAAGTAAGTTGAGCACAGCACTCTCCATTCTTGTGTTGACATATGGATACAGGTGGGAACGGCTTTATTATTCACAGAATCTTGCTAAGAAACCCATTGTTCATTTCATATTTATATCAAATGTTTTACTTTATAAGTTAATATTTTTTGCTTGTAATTTTCTGCAACGTACAACTAGCATGTTGGTGGTATTCAGGGAACACAGGATGTGTGCAATGACGCTGTTGTACATTCATTTATAATGTTAACTAACTATAGCAATAATTTATCCTTACATTATTAGTTGCCATTATAGTGTGGTTCCACTGTATTTTTAAACCAAACATTTTTAAGAGCTTAGATATTTACCTCCTTAGCTTAACATAATGAAACAGTATATAAATCTTCTGTCAATTAAACCACATTAACATAAATTGCTAAAGATGTAGTTTTAAAGTTTGATTGCTTCCCTCTATTTTCACAGACGTGCATTCATCCCTAGAAAAGTTTAAATGTATAAAATGCTGTATCTTCCTTTTCTCCCAGAATGGAGGATGAAGTATTTAATATAAGTTGGGCTACATCCTGAACTTTATAATAAATGGAATCCACATTTTAATAATGCAACTGTTAACGGATTTTGTTTTCAGAAAAGTAGCTGCACATACACCTGCATCTAAATACGATGGTATAGTGGAGAGACAACGTATTACCCCTAAGTCATTAATAACGCAAAGCCTTGAAGTATACAAACTGGTAATGTTTCAGTTGCACCAGATGACATCCGTTTAGGCATCAGCCTGTTTAGTTCAGTCAGATCAGAGAATGAACTAAGCTGGATTTCCAATTTTATCATCAAGTATGCAGATCAATTCATATTAAACAGTAGCAGCACGAAACACTTCACAAGCAAGCAAGACAAGAATTGAGAACAGAATTGCAGTGTCATTTAGTTAGAATACTCACACTGCGAGGTAATTGACGAAGACAGAAGGGATATTCCCTCTTGGCACCCTTAACACCACCTCACACCAGTGGAAAGCATTTAGTAGTTTTAAAATTTGGCCTAAATAAAAGTTGAAAAGAATAGGTCATGAATGTGGCTAGTGTGAATTATGATTGTTTCTTGCACGTTACCTCTTCGCTCGCAGAGAGCTCGAAACTGTTACATGAGAGTGCCAGCGTCCCACGTTGGTACATGCAGGAAGCCACATTGTGCCAACGAAATTGCCCAATTGGGACATTATTTTGTATAGTGGACTGTATTCTATTGTATTTACAACCAAAAACTTATTTTCGGAAGTGGTATTTCCCAGACTCGCGACTTACCGCCATGATGACTCCGAACAACTACTACGTTGTCAGTCGCCGCAGTAAGACATGGTGCCACCATTGCTGGTAGCATGGGAAATTCGTGTTCACTGCCACAAGGTCTGTACACTATATACACTGAACGACCAAAATCCTGCCCACCTTGAAATAACATATTTCAACTAGTTGGTGGAGAGCAAGTACAGCTTCATGGCTAGGCGTCGAATGCTGCTACCAGTCGTGGGCACCGTTGCTACTCGGACTACACCGTCTCGCCCAGGGTACATCTCTACAATACAACCAAGCACATACTGAAGGGGAGGAAGCCGATTGTCCTTGATGAGATCCAGCTGGTTGGGCATAAAACTTGTCTTCTACTCTGGCCACTTGTTTTGCTGGAGGGTGTACAGATAATCTCAATACCACAGGCACCAGAAGTTTTGATGGATACGTTGCACTAGCTGCCAAGCTGAAGACAATTAAGCTGAATTGGCTGGAAGTTTGGTTCTGGCAGTGAAACTGGTTCCAAGGTCAGAATATGTCCTGATGTGAGAGCCTGGAGATAATTTGGTCTGAGCTCAGTGGACAGAGATGTCGAGAGTTCAGAACAGCTTTTACCTTCACCAAAACAGTGTAAAGCGCCTCATAGGTAAGGACTTGCTCTCCAATGACTCAAGTAAGGTGAGTTTTAAAATATTTGACACCAAGTTCCCACAAACCACCAAAATGTGGAACTCCTAGAGGGTTAAACATCCTAGCTATGTCGGACAAGACAGAATGCTTAGCGGTACCACTGCCACTTGACTGAAGTTTGTATGAGTATGTCTCCGAGCCAGGGCTCCACTGTAAGCCCAGTACCTTCACCATAGCACAACTATCTTGGTCCAAGTCAAAGAGCTTTGACATTTTCAGGAGGAAGCCAGTCTAAAGAGAGTTTTGCGATTACTACTAAACTTCCTTAATTTAAATCACCGTTTGGAAAGAAGAGCTATGTATGAGGTCTCACTGGATGACCAATGCTGCTTCAACAGTGGAAGCCCTCTAAACTACATAATATACATATTAGTGATGGCCCGATACTGAAAAAACCCGATACNAGATACCGATGAAGTTTCCGATACTTAGGATTTTACCGATCCGATACCTGTAAACCGATATTTTCATTTATCATGCTGTAAGCAGACATTTGTCACTAAAGTGGATGCGAGAAAGCTGCGGCCTGGAAAAGTTTTGTTTGCAATAAGCTAAAAAAACTTGCTGTTAAGTGAGATTTACTTTATACCTGGTACATCAAAGGAGCAAAATAAATAGCTTAACATTATATTACTATAACATATTACAAAACCAAGTTAAGGTTGCAAGTAGGTCGCTAGTCTACAAGAAATATGTAAAAGGACAGGAATTCAAGTACTGACTGAGTTGTACTTGCACTACTCCGCAAGTACTTGACTTCCTGTCCTTTACAAAACTAGAAATCATTATGAAAACTAAACTAACAATTTGTCATGGTACAATGTAGGCTAAATACATGTAGATCATTAAACTTCAAAAATGTCACAGTTAACATACCACCGTCTCTTCTGTTTCAAATTATAAACAATTTGAGGGGAAAAAAATACAAACCTGTTAACAGTGCTTTAGGATATTAAACTTAAGTTTTGGTGTAAAAATGTTAATATCTGAATATTTTGTTATGAGAGGCGATTTCGTTTCTTGGTGCAAATTCCATTAGAAGTGCTAAATAACCTTTCTGAAGCAACAGAAACGGGGGGAATGCCCAGTTTCTTTTGGGCAAGCAGTTTTAGATTCGGAAGGTCAAAGGATCATCAAAAAGAGAAATAGTAGGCTCAGCCAAGTACTGAGTCAGTTCATTTGGTGAATCAGTTTTGGTGTGGGATGCACTTGACATCTGAATTATTTCAGCACATATCTGCTGCAGTACTGATTCTTCATTCAATGGCCGAGATGTTGGTGCTACTTTTGTTTCTTCTTTGGTGACATCTGTTCCAAGCTGCTCATGTATCCATGCTGCAGCCTCTTGTGCTGATCCGGAATTCTNAATGCCTAGTTTCTTTTGGGCAAGCAGTTTTAGATTCGGAAGGTCAAAGGATCATCAAAAAGAGAAATAGTAGGCTTAGCCAAGTACTGAGTCAGTTCATTTGGTGAATCAGTTTTGGTGTGGGATGCACTTGACATCTGAATTATTTCAGCACATATCTGCTGCAGTACTGATTCTTCATTCAATGGCCGAGATGTTGGTGCTACTTTTGTTTCTTCTTTGGTGACATCTGTTCCAAGCTGCTCATGTATCCATGCTGCAGCCTCTTGTGNATATTATTTCAGCACATATCTGCTGCAACACTGATTCTTCATTCATTGGCCGAGATGTTGTGCTACTTTTGTTTCTTCTTTGGTGACATCTGTTCCATGCTGTAGCCTCTTGTGCTGATCCGGAATTCTTGAAAACCCTGGAGCAAAATGTATTTATAATATAGTATAGATCTATTCTATAATGTCACTGTTAAGTAATTTGCAGTTGTCAGTGAAACTATAGCTAAAGCATTAAACAAAACACACACAATAGGTAAATTTGCTACAGTCATATTCCATAAGCTTACCTGTTCTTATAACGGGGGTCCAATATAGTTGCTGCAGCATACTGCTCAATATTAGCTCCCATATCCAAAAATCTTCTTTCAAGTGCAAAATGCATGTCACAAGTAGTGGTTTTAAGAGTAGTATCTTTCCTCGACTTCTGCTTTTGCAGACCACATCACAAACTGTTTATAATAGGTATCACTTCCGACACAATACAGTTTTTCTTGCTAAGAGCCAACGTTGCATCTTTAAATAGCCGTAACAGTTCCACAATATTTTCAGCGAGTGTCCAGTCCGCAGGACTTCAGCTACACAAACCTGAAATCTTGCGAGTGATGTTTTGGATAGCTTCTNGTCAGTGAAACTATAGCTAAAGCATTAAACAAAACACACACAATAGGTAACTTTGCTACAGTCATATTCCATAAGCTTACCTGTTCTTATAACGGGGGTCCAATATAGTTGCTGCAGCATACTGCTCAATATTAGCTCCCATATCCAAAAATCTTCTTTCAAGTGCAAAATGCATGTCACAAGTAGTGGTTTTAAGAGTAGTATCTTTCCTCGACTTCTGCTTTTGCAGACCACATCACAAACTGTTTATAATAGGTATCACTTCCGACACAATACAGTTTTTCTTGCTAAGAGCCAACGTTGCATCTTTAAATAGCCGTAACAGTTCCACAATATTTTCAGCGAGTGTCCAGTCCGCAGGACTTCAGCTACACAAACCTGAAATCTTGCGAGTGATGTTTTGGATAGCTTCTTGCTGCTCAACCAATCTCTCCAGCATGTTATAGCATGAATCCCATCTTGTTACCTCTTCTTTTATTAGAGCATGTTGTGGTAATCCATACTNCGACTTCTGCTTTTGCAGACCACATCACAAACTGTTTATAATAGGTATCACTTCCGACACAATACAGTTTTTCTTGCTAAGAGCCAACGTTGCATCTTTAAATAGCCGTAACAGTTCCACAATATTTTCAGCGAGTGTCCAGTCCGCAGGACTTAGGCTACACAAACCTGAAATCTTGCGAGTGATGTTTTGGATAGCTTCTTGCTGCTCAACCAATCTCTCCAGCTTGTTATAGCATGAATCCCATCTTGTTACCTCTTCTTTTATTAGAGCATGTTGTGGTAATCCATACTCTACTTGAACTTCTCTCCATAGCTTGACGGAGACCACCTACATGTGAAAATGAGATACAATACGTTTAACATTTGCCACAAGTTTAGAAACACTCGGCTGATTAAGACAACCCTCTTTCACCACCAACTGAAGCCTGTGTTGAACACAAGGAATGTGGGCCACATTAGGTAGCTGAGTGATTGCACGCTTCATGTTTGCAGCACTGTTAGAGATGATAACTTTAACTTCCCCACCTATTTCCCACTCAGCAAACGCCAAAGAAATGTTTTCAGCAATTAGTTCTCCTGTGTGGTTTGCTCCACAAAAAGGCATTACTTCCAATGATAGGGAATAAAAGGTCAAATTGCTGTCTATGAAATGCGTTGTTATACTGATGAAATCACCTCCAGCTCCAGATGTCCACAAATCTGTGGTAACTGCTAATTCATCAGCAGTTTGTAAAATGTCCTTCAGTTTGATTTTGACATTTTCTGCAAGTTCAGGAAGTTGTTAACCCATTAGCTCTTTCCTTGTAGGCAGCAGATATTTTGGTTGAACAATTTGAACGAAAGATTTAAAACCTTCATTCTCCACTATTGAAGCAGGCTGCATGTCAGTGCATATCATCTTGGCTAATGCTCTGTCTGTTTCTATAGATCTAGGATCTGATCTGTTCCAACTTGCAAACTTTTCTTAAAATGTTTTTAAATCGTACTGTTTTAATTTTTGTTTATGTTGATCTGAACCCTGTGTAACACTATTACTTGAAGTTGAACAGTGTACACTAGATGAAGGCTGGCAGGAATTATTCATTGCATAGAAATGATTTTGAAACATGTGTTTTCTAAGATTGGTAGTGTTGAATTCCTTAGACGTTTTGCCACCGCGACCCACTTCTTTAGAGCAATGGAGGCATACAGCTTTTGTTTTATCATTGGCTTAAACGCTGAAATGCAACCAAATGTCGCTTTTTGGTGCCATTGTATGTTTGTAATCAGTAGTGGTGATTCACGCAATCAACTCGCACTAAAACATTTACACTTAAAGAACTATCATAGCGATGATGATCCTGGCAGCAAAACAGTGAACGTAATTTATTTTCTGAAAAATGGTTAAACTTCTGTAATGTTCCAACATTTATCACTAAATATTACAAGTAAACAATTAAAATAGCTTTTCAGGCAGCATTTATAAATAATGAACTCTGAAGAATTGCCAACCTGTGTAACATTACTGAACATACTACTACACTTGTCGCTGCGCAGCGCTAGTAGAAGAGGCTTGCTTCTGATATTTTTAATTCTTACGTAAAAACTAAAACATAATTAAATTAAATTTACGTGTACCAGTAAACTACAATTTTAACACAAAACCAATATTCAAATAACATTGAATCACAGGTTGTTCTTTTTTTAAGTCGTTTTCTACAATATTTATTTTTAGGACAATTTTGGTGTTTGCTAGTTGGTGCTAGCCACGATTATTTTGTTTACTCTTGAGAAATGTACGTCGAACGTAAGACTGCTGTACCAAAAATAAAAAACGTAATCCTTGAAGTGAATAATACTGATGGGCATGTACATACTAATATGGTTTTACCGTAAGGAAATATTGTTTTTGCCAGCAAAATTGCAGTGGCCACCTCAAATTCTTACGGTTTTTTTAAAAGTAGAGTTTGTTGTTAATTGCTTATCAACATTTCAAATTAATGTTCTCTTTGGTCGCATTGCCAAACCCTCATGTTAAGGGTTGAGAAAATTAAATTGCAGCAGAGGAGAGAAAATACTTTAGGTTGAGGTTAGAATGGCCATTACCGATGTGCCAATATTTTAGTGCCGATATCCGATAATGTTAAATGTACCGATATTACCGATATCCGATACCGGATACAGCGTATGGCCCTTATTTTACGAGAAAAAAAATGTGAAGTAGATAAAATGACTATTTCACACTAATCACAGCATCAGTATACAAAACGTTGACACGTCATAACAGTGGTTTGAAGTTTACTATGCCCATAGTAATGCACTTTTCTGCATGTTTGATGCATGCAACATGCACGGAGTTTGGCCACCAGATGCACCCATGGCGATTGCCAAATCCCAGTACTCACTGCATGTGAACTACATGGCCTCTTTGGCACTACTGAGATTGGCTCGTTCCTATGCAGTATGCCTTACGACAGACACATTAGTTGCAGCATTGCCACATCACCTCACCTTTATCTAATTGTAATACCTCATGTTTGCTACAATGGTATTTGGACCCTTCATGCCATTTTCCTCGTAAATGAAGGGTTTTATGAATTTTTTTCCAAAGAGTATTTTTTACTTAGTTTGGACCACAGATTTGTGTGGTGAAGTCTGTATCCGCAAATTACCTTACATTCTGTATTTGAAGCATTATCCACATTAAACTTCAAGACTGTATTACAAAAACTTGAAATTTTATTCCAATCAAAAGACTAAACTTGCGTTTGCAACTCTCTCGTCCGTTTCGCTGAATGCNGACTGTATTACAAAAACTTGAAATTTTATTCCAATCAAAAGACTAAACTTGCGTTTGCAACTCTCTCGTCCGTTTCGCTGAATGCACCTACAACTAGAGTAGTTTGGCTAGGCATGTACTTACAAGCACGACATAAACTGTGGACCATCGTTTGTTATAGACAGCGAATTTGGTTTAACATCTTTAATTTGTTAATTGTGGTTCTTATGAAGCAGTATTTTGGGCGTTATAGTGTATATATGTGAAACTTGGAAGTATTAGGAACTTTGGGGAAATTTTCAGACAGCATATTTTTATTCATAATAATGAAGTATTTGGCATTTAAATGGCTCATCAAAAAGGTGAGATTGGGTGGTTACAGTTTGTACATACAACAAGGCTGTTTATAAAAAATACCATAGTTTCTGAGTGCACCTTGATGACAATATATCACATTAACATAAATATCATTTGCCACAAAAATGATGCCATTACAAAACAATTTGTGGTTTAAATAAATAAATAACAATTCTTTTACTTTGTTTTTGAATTGGGAGGGGACATGAACCACAAAATGGCAAGCCTGTCTCAGAAAGGTTCTGTGATTACAGACAGAATCAAAATTATCAGCAAGCATAATTGCTGCACACGGAAATACGCTACGTTAAAAAATATAGAGTTTGCGGAAAATAGGGAATTCATTCGTATGTTTGCATTTTACACATGAAACAAGAGTCATTTAATTGGGCGTGGCTTCTGAAGTGAGCCGCACGCACTTGCCAACAGATGGAAGCACAGTCGCATACTCTCTATCGCAAAAGTTATCCTTCATGTCTGTTTAAAAGTCAATTTTTTATCTCGTATGGGCCCAAAATGACCCAGGTTTGAAATACATTGCCTCATATTGATGTAGAAATTATTGAAAAACACTCTGACATATCTGTAGTCTCTTTAATTAATATGAAGTATGTACTAGGCGACTTTAGCAGTAGCTACAAACAAAACTAAACTATCACACTCGGTTTAAGTTCCATTTAGTTTGAAACACCTGCTCATTATTCTAAAGTTAAGTTTAGTTTGTTTCACTAGTAACAGCTGTTTTGTAATGACATAAAATAAAATACATATACATTTTGTATAAGAACTCTTTCCTGCCCGCGTATTTCTCCGATGTCTGTTGTGCGAAGGCAGGGCTGTCAGAATAGCCAATATGAAATTCTCTTTCAATCGTTCACACAACAGCTAATGCAGGATTTTGTATATGGGATGATGTTAATTTCATTTTTGACATGTTGCCACACACTGGCTGTCAATAAAAGGAAGTCTTATATGAAATAGACTATATTACGTCTAATGTGCTTTGTCGTGTATAAAAAATATGTTAACAATGTAAAATAATAACTGTGAGAACTATCGTAAATACAGATATTGTTAAAAAGTCATAGACTGACCTAAATATGGTTATTGGCCTAGATTGTGNGCAACCAAATGTCGCTTTTTGGTGCCATTGTATGTTTGTAATCAGTAGTGGTGATTCACGCAATCAACTCGCACTTAAACATTTACACTTAAAGAACTATCATAGCGATGATGATCCTGGCAGCAAAACAGTGAACGTAATTTATTTTCTGAAAAATGGTTAAACTTCTGTAATGTTCCAACATTTACCACTAAATATTACAAGTAAATAATGAAAATAGCTTTTCAGGCGGCATTTATAAATAATGAACTCTGAAGAATTGCCAACCTGTGTAACATTACTGAACATACTACTACACTTGTCGCTGCGCAGCGCTAGTAGAAGAGGCTTGCTTCTGATATTTTTAATTCTTACGTAAAAACTAAAACATAATTAAATTAAATTTACGTGTACCAGTAAACTACAATTTTAACACAAAACCAATATTCAAATAACATTGAATCACAGGTTGTTCTTTTTTTAAGTCGTTTTCTACAATATTTATTTTTAGGACAATTTTGGTGTTTGCTAGTTGGTGCTAGCCACGATTATTTTGTTTACTCTTGAGAAATGTACGTCGAACGTAAGTCTGCTGTACCAAAAATAAAAAACGTAATCCTTGAAGTGAATAATACTGATGGGCATGTACGTACTAATATGGTTTTACCGTAAGGAAATATTGTTTTTGCCAGCAAAATTGCAGTGGCCACCTCAAATTCTTATGGTTTTTTTTAAAGTAGAGTTTGTTGTTAATTGCTTATCAACATTTCAAATTAATCTTCTCTTTGGTCGCATTGCCAAACCCTCATGTTAAGGGTTGAGAAAATTAAATTGCAGCAGAGGAGAGAAAATACTTTAGGTTGAGGTTAGAATGGCCATTACCGATGTGCCAATATTTTAGTGCCGATATCCGATAATGTTAAATGTACCGATATTACCGATATCCGATACCGGATACAGCGTATGGCCCTTATTTTAAGAGAAAAAAAAATGTGAAGTAGATAAAATGACTATTTCACACTAATCACAGCATCAGTATACAAAACGTTGACACATCATAACAGAGGTCTGAAGTTTACTATGCCCATAGTAATGCACTTTTCTGCATGTTTGATGCATGCAACATGCACGGAGTTTGGCCACCAGATGCACCCGTGGCGATTGCCAAATCCCAGTACTCACTGCATGTGAACTACATGGCCTCTGGCACTACTGAGATTGGCTCATTCCTATGCAGTATGCCTTACGACCGACACATTAGTTGCAGCATTGCCACATCACCTCACCTCACCTTTATCTAATTGTAATACCACATGTTTGCTACAATGGTATTTGGACCCTTCATGCCATTTTCCTCGTAAATTAAGGGTTTTATGAATTTTTTTCCAAAGAGTATTTTTTACTTAGTTTGGACCACAGATTTGTGTGGTGAAGTCTGTATCCGCAAATTACCTTACATTCTGTATTTGAAGCATTATCCACATTAAACTTCAATACTGTATTACAAACACTTGAAATTTTATTCCAATCAAAAGACTAAACTTGCGTTTGCAACTCTCTCGTCTGTTTCGCTGAATGCACCTACAACTAGAGTCGTTTGGCTAGGCATGTACTTAAAAGCACGACATAAACTGTGGAGCATCGTTTGTTATAGACAGCGAATTTGGTTTAACATCTTTAATTTGTTAATTGTGGTTCTTATGAAGCAGTATTTTGGGCGTTATAGTGTATATATGTGAAACTTGGAAGTATTAGGAACTTTGGGGAAATTTTCAGACAGCATATTTTTATTCATAATAATGAAGTATTTGGCATTTAAATGGCTCATCAAAAAGGTGAGATTGGGTGGTTACAGTTTGTACATACAACAAGGCTGTTTATAAAAAATACCATAGTTTCTGAGTGCACCTTGATGACAATATATCACATTAACATAAATATCATTTGCCACAAAAATGATGCCATTACAAAACGATTTGTGGTTTAAATAAATAAATAACATTTCTTTTACTTTGTTGTTGAATCGGGAGGGGACATGAACCACAAAATGGCGAGCCTGTCTCAGAAAGGTTCTGTGATTACAGACTGAATCAAAATTATCAGCAAGCATAATTGCTGCACACGGAAATACTCTACGTTAAAAAATATAGAGTTTGCGGAAAATAGGGAATTCATTCGTATGTTTGTATTTTACATATGAAACAAGAGTCATTTCATTGGGCGTGGCTTATGAAGTGAGCCGCACGCACTTGCCAACAGATGGCAGCACAGTCGCATACTCTCTATCGCAAAAGTTATCCTTCAGGTCTGTTTAAAAGTCAATTTTTTATCTCGTATGGGCCCAAAATGACCCAGGTTTGAAATACATTGCCTCATATTGACGTAGAAATTATTGAAAAATACTCTGACAGATCTGTAGTCTCTTTAATTAATATGAAGTATGTACGAGGTGATTTTAGCAGTAGCTACAAACAAAACTAAACTATCACACTCGGTTTAAGTTCCATTTTGTTTGAAACACCTGCTCATTATTCTAAAGTTAAGTTTAGTTTGTTTCACTAATAACAGCTGTTTTGTAATGACATAAAATAAAATACATATACATTTTGTATAAGAACTCTTTCCTGCCCACGTATTTCTTCAATGTCTGTTGTGCGAAGGCAGGGCTGTCAGAATAGTCAATAAGAAATTCTCTTTCAATCATTTTTGACATGTTGCCACACACTGGCTGTCAATAAAAGGAAGTCTTATATGAAATAGACTATAGTACGTCTAATGTGCTTTGTCGTGTATAAGAAATATGTTAACAATGTAAAATAATAACCGTGAGAACTATCGTAAATACAGATATTGTTAAAAAGTCATAGACTGACCTAAATATGGTTATTGGCCTAGATTGTGAACATTTGTACAAAATGGTTTTTGAAATATGACAGAATTCTTTGAACAGCTGAAAACAGTAGACAACGCATTTGACAGTTAAAACTTAGAAGTCACATGGCAGTGTTTATGTTTACATATAGTGGAAGGATACGTCATCGGTAGCCAAACGTAGAACTTTAGCACGGCTTCAGAAAAGTGCGAGGTAATTGTGAATGGCCTATAAACAACCTTACGCATGCTTACTGTTTTGTGAGTTCACAATTAAATATTTATATCATTATAGACCAACATATTATTTTTAATTTTGTCTTCACTTGAACGTACATTGGCACATTTGTATGATTTAACCTGCACAGCTCTACTACATTCTTTCCCAAAAATATAAAAACATACAAAGTTACTTGACATATCAATTTACTATTGCTTGCTTCATTATAATCTACATAAGATTAATTTTCTTCTGAATTTATAANAGTAATTGTGAATGGCCTATAAACAACCTTACGCATGCTTACTGTTTTGTGAGTTCACAATTAAATATTTATATCAATATAGACCAACATATTATTTTTAATTTTGTCTTCACTTGAACGTACATTGGCACATTTGTATGATTTAACCTGCACAGCTCTACTACATTCTTTCCCAAAAATATAAAAACTTACAAAGTTACTTGACATATAAATTTACTATTGCTTGCTTCATTATAATCTACATAAGATTAATTTTTTCTTAATTTATCAATATTTGGAGAGTTTAAGCATGCGAATTTATAAATATTTAGAGTTTAAGAATTGCTAATTATTTTAAAATTATGTTCCATAAAAATATAAAAATACTTGCATATTACGAAACTAAGTATGGCATCAGCTATACTGTATTTACTCAAAATAAATGCCATCAATTATTGAAAATATTTGCATCTCGGAAATTAATAGGGCAAGTGCTACACTTGTGATTTAGGCCATTTTGCCTCCCAGAAAAGTGTGCTGCTGCAAAAACATTTAACCAAACAAGATATTTAAACACAAAAGGCCACTTTTTTAATTGCACGTTATAGGTAATATAGAAATATGCATTAAAATATTAAATATGCCATTCTTTTTCTAATGTTGCTTCAGTTTAAATGATTGCTTGTCTATGGAAAACATGAATGTTAACAAGAAATTCAAATGTGTGCTGCTCACACGCTGGGCCAGCAGCATTAGTCCACCTCCCATAACAAACATATTTTTTGTTTCTATGGTTGTCACTTGGTTAACACCACCTTCCTTACCATAGCCATGCACTCATTAGCAGGAGATGAAAGCAGTTTGTGTTATGATGAACCAAAATATTTTCAGTTATATTTTTCTTCAAAACCTCGAATCTCCATGTATGACCTGCATCCCTACTTTTCAAATTTGTTTTCCAGAAAATGCTTGTGGTAAATGGGTAAAGAGGGTCCTTTAGTATTACAATTTATTCTCTGTGTACCTCTCACAATTTATGTACATGTATAGGAAAATTTTTTTTGAATTTCTGCTGTATTTTATTCTAGAAGTTACAGCCACTTAGTTGTTTTCAGAATTTGAATGAATCGCAATTACATTTGGTTTTGGCCACATCGAAGTTATAACATAAATAGACCTGCATAATTTTCAGTTTTATCATTTTCAACCTTGAAAAGCAACAGTGTTTTTTGTTAATTTTATTTGGTATTTGAAATTTGCATGTTAACATGATTATTTGTAGGGACACCCGAATTTCGTGAAAAGATTTCCGCACATGCCAGGTTTCAATAGCCTACGGAAGTACGAGCATTTTTCCTTTGCTTATTTGCAGCGTCTCTTTGAGAGAAGATATTTTCATACTTGACTGGCCAATCAGAATTAGGTAACTCCAATGCTGTACATTGGTGATTCGCGCGCAGACACACAAAAAGTATCTCACGGAAACCATCCAATCATGAAAGTGGATCTGAGCTAAAGTGTTATGAAATACAACTGGTCATGAAATCTTTTCATGAAAATCGAGTGTCCCTAATTATTTGTAGAGCATAACTTGAAGTCATTGTGATTCTCGCCAAAAGTTGTACCATTCTTCCCAGAATATTTGTGTTTGCAGAAGTCTGGATTTCTTCCAAAACAATTTTGATGTGGTAAGTTCAGAATTGAGGGGTACAGTGTGCAGAGGAGTAGGATGGATGGCATGAAGTTGGGGAGGTGGCAGAAGGTGAGGGAGGAACCCTCCAATAGTATGTTCTCCACTTTAATCATGTGAGCATCTCCTTAAAAAAAAATTTGTGATTAGTGCCAAACTGGGGAACCAGAAGTGGGAAGTTGATGTATTTTGTTTACCACTGGGTGGGCCAGTGTTAGGTCTGTTTTGACCAATGTGGTTCTTGAATTCGCGTAGAATTGTGTTCACATTGACATTTTCCAGATACGATATAATATTGGATGCAGCAGGCTTGGGGGCAGATGAAGGTCCAAGCTATGCAGACTGCCTCAAGGACTGGAGTCTGTCCAAGTACGTGACTCTGCGCTCGCCACTTCTGCGCAACGTGGACGACTACGGCCTGGTGCCTGGCATGGCTAAGAATGCAATAGACTTGCTGGTACCCAACGTGATGGTGACAGCTGCCAGCATGAGCAGCACGGTGCGCTGGGGCTTCTTCATGCCCCTCTCTGCTGCCCTACACACGCTCACACAGCTCGTCGAGGAAGGAAAGGTACTGTGCCATTCTCAAAGTGTGATGTGGTGCAGTGCAACCCGAGTGTCGCTGGTTGTATTCTGACAGCAAAGATGCCTTGTTTATGTTCATACATGAACAACCATTATGGTAGACTTCTTGTTTGATGGTGTGTTTTAAATCTTTGCACAACTGATGGTTAGCTGAGAATGAAATATAAGTAGCAGAATTAATACATAGAGCCACGAGTATTTCACGCATGTGAAATAAAACTAAATAACGCACAATTTTATGATAAAACCATTAAAAAGCTAAATAAAGACATAAAATCGTTCAAATGCAAAATTACAGCAATGTCATAAAATGCGGCATTTTATGCTTCTAAGTCCGATACAGATGGTTGTTTTTCAGATTTAAATGTAAGAATTAACACTACAACCGTATTAAAAGTATCCTAATTATATGAGTCGCTGGAATGTGGAGTCAACGGACATGAGATTGGAGGTTAAACAGGAGGTGCATATATAAACTGTAACATACCTAAATATAGAATTTAAAAACACTGCAGTGAAAATATCCATGCTGTGCGTAGTCCCATGTTCTGTTAGTTTTGTTTGGTATTTGTATATATTCCCACATTTTTAAAAAAAGAACTGCATTAAATAAATTCAGCCAGTACCGCTTCTTTCCATTTGTTTACACGCGCACAGTTATTGTTCAAATCGATTGATGTGTGGGTAGGGAAATATGGGAAAGAAAATGGCGGACGGGGGAAAAAACAATCCGACTTTATACAAAACAGTCTTGAAACACAACTGCAAGAATATTTTACTGTATCTACTCTGCTTTAAAATGTGGTCGTGTACATTTCAAAGTTGAAAGTCTGTATATTTGAGTACAAGTTAAAATTAATTCAACACCCTTCAGATTTTTAAAAGTTACCGCTACAAGTATTAATGCATTACAAAGGAGCCCTTCATGACGTCATGTGTCATGCGAAGTCTATCTCCCTAGGCGCNCGCTACAAGTATTAATGCATTACAAAGGAGCCCTTCATGACGTCATGTGTCATGCGAAGTCTATCTCCCTAGGCGTGCCCGCGCTTAACTGAGTCACTGCAGTGGGAATTTCAAACAGATTTTAATCAATTTTATTTCGGGGTTTGACTCCANGCCCGCGCTTAACTGAGTCACTGCAGTGGGAATTTCAAACAGATTTTAATCAATTTTATTTCGGGGTTTGACTCCAGTTATATTGTGAAGAATGATAAACCAATGTAATTGTCAGTTTTACTTTATTATGCAGGCTACATTAGGACAATGCATAAAAATAAACCTACCATTGCTGAACGCACAGAAAAATTCAGAAGTGAAAGATGTTTTGCAGAGGGTTGTGATTTTCTGGTGAATTGGTTTGGAAGTCGTCTATGTGTATTTTTTTTTATATTCTTATATGTATACATAGCATGTTCAACTCAAAATAATAAAATAATATATATCTTTTAAAAAAATTTGGCTTTAAATTGCATAATAACTTTTTGTGACAGTAAAAATGAAATCTTGAAATTTTTTATAACAAAATACACAAAAACATAAAACCACAAAATTTTGGCCCTGTTAATACATTCTNTGAAATCTTGAAATTTTTTATAACAAAATACACAAAAACATAAAACCACAAAATTTTGGCCCTGTTAATACATTCTTTGCTGTAATGTGTAGTATGGGCTATAAAGACACATTTGCCGTAACAATACTTTTTGATTGCACTATCGTGTTCTACATTAAATNGAAATCTTTAAATTTTTTATAACAAAATACACAAAAACATAAAACCACAAAATTTTGGCCCTGTTAATACATTCTGTGCTGTATGTGTAGTATGGGCTATAAAGACACATTTGCCGTAACAATACTTTTTGATTGCACTATCGTGTTCTACATTAAATACATGGTTAATACAGTGGACTCTCAATGTACAAAAAATGTACATACCGATAAACTGTATCCACAGTTAGTTTTCTGTGGTTCCGGCAAAATTCCTATGTAAATAATGATAGAATTACCCACTTGTATCGTTTATCGGATTATCATCGAAAAAAGTATCTTTCGGTCCCATCACTGAAGATTTTCCGCAACAATCGTTTTAAGCTGGTTGTTTATGCAAACGTCTAATAACAGGGTACGAAATACATTTATCACTGCTGCGCAAGTGTGCAGTACTCTTCTACAGTTCAGCTGATGGTGTCGGCAACTCTGTAGACAAAGGCGCGGGCGAGTCTCGAATGCTCTCTCCCCTCACACGCTTGACGTGAGGAGGAAGCGGTTACCTAGCAACCAGTATAGCATACTTGATCTCTCTCTCTCTCTCTCTCTCTCTCTCTCTCTCTCTCTCTCTCTCTCTCCTTCTCTCCTCTTCTTTCTGTCTCTCTCTCAGCCGCTCATCTTTCTTCCTCCCCTTACATGCCTTTCATAGGGGAAGCTGTCGACTATGAAAAAAAAACTGCGTTCTCTCTCTCTCACACACGTTTGCTTCCACACCTTACACGCTGGAGATCGTAGAAATTTTATCAAGGTTATCCGCTGCCCAGAATAGTTGCACATGCACCTGTCTTAACTGGTATTTCAAAGCAAATGGTTTTGCCTGAAAATGTTAAGCAACGGGGATTTATTTTTTTGCACGTGTTTTCTTTTTGTGTTTAAAGGTCGTTTTCCCCCCGTAAAGTTGGTGCATAATTGTATCTGGCGTAAAATCAACATGATTTTTAAACAAAATATCAATTTAACTCAACAGGCAGCATCTTCTGAATAAAATGATATGCCCTCCCCTTGTCACCAAAAATTGTTTGAACATCGAGCAACTTGTATTACCAAAAGTAAAGTTCACTTTCTGTAGCTTATTGCGGGGAGATTGGCAGATTTATATATATTTATTTCAATAGACACACGTCTTCTGAATAAACTGATATCCAGGAAGGACATATTTGACACCTTTTGTTGTCAAATAATACGTAAGCATATAGGCCAAGCGCAGCGTAACTCACAACAGGCATGGGAAAAACAGAGGATGAATTTTTGATTGATTAGCTATTGAAAACCGCAAGGAAAAAAATTTTAATTTCCTTATTTATCTTCTCTATCTCAAAATCACACTTTTTAAAAGTGAAATATTATTAATTACTTTAACTACATATTCATCAGCAACACGAGCATGGCATCACCACGTAAAAATGTAGATAGATCAATATATGCGACTTGGATTGCGTAAGCTTTGGCTATCATCTGTGATATTCGTCAGAACTCGTTTCCTCCCCTTACACAGCTGGTAGGGAGGGAGCTAGTTGCTTAGCAACCAGGTGCACCCTCCCTTGGTGTGCCAACTGGTTTGGAAGGGGAGGGGTAGATTATTTCACTCCTCTCAGCTCTGGGTTTCCCCTTCACAGTCTTACCAGCCGTGAATACACCGTTCAATCAATAACCTCTCCACGTGGTGCGCGCGGGACATTAAAAATTCGGTATCATATTATTTTCTTTGTCAGAACGTTTTAAAGTTTGAGGACGGTTTGCATTCAGTGTCTGAATACAATTGATTATATATGGTATTTTGTGATGTTACATTCTTTGTTTAAAAGAGTTGAGGTGAAATGTTTTTAAATGTATTATTTACATAGTACTACTAATACAGTTAAACATTTTAAAAACATTCCCATTTTTATTGTGTTTATTAGTTAAACTTTATTCACAGATAATGTACAGCTCTTGGTATACTCTACATAAAGTTTAATAAGGTTAGAAGTTGTGTTTTATTGATGTACATGTCAAACCCGCATCTACTGAAACTCTGATCGAGAGTCCACTGTATACTAGTTTAAAACTAGTGCCTTTTTGTGTTTTTGCTTGCTAAAGCAATAGTGTTATACTGTCTACAAGTTGAAACATGTATAAACACACTGTACAGAGAGGTTGAAAGAATATCAACCAGGTACATTTTCTTTCCTCAAACACACCAAAGTAAGCAATAGGAATGTGTCGCAACCCTTTCTTCCCCTTCAATATGGTACTGCCTCTTTACCAGCCTCTTGACCTTGTTTGGCTACTGTCTGTCCTGTTGTTAGGTTGAGTTGCATTAATGGAAACAAAGAGAGGTGGAGAAAAGTATTGATTGCATGAGCAGCGAACAATAATGAAATGGCTCCACGCAAAAGTGAGACATAAAGAGGAAGTAGATTTTACTCTTAGCAATTGCTTTGACGAGCCTCGAGTGCAGTCGTTCGAACATACAGAGCCTTTGCCTCTGGCGCTCCCCTAGGCTTACCGTAATGCCGAGCGCCGTTGCACACTGTGCCTGTCATAAAGATGCCTTACATGTTGTTGAGTTTTGGTTGCTGCCTGGAAGCTGGCAATCTAAGTTCCTTGATGCGCCCGCCTGTCTTGAGTGGATGGGTTCACATCTTCGCTCTAGCTGGTCAGGTACCGAAGGTGCAGCTTGACCATGCAAAATTAAAAGTTTCCTCCTCCATACAGCTATTGCCATCCACCGCCCCTTGCTCGCCAAACTCTCAGGACCCTACGTAATTCTGCCACACAATCGGAATTGAGACAGTTCAGTGGAGACACGTTCTCCAGTCTGAGCTCCACAATTCCCGTGGCTATATAGTACCAATACTGCTCATGCAACCTTATAAGCATATGCAGTTCGCTGGAGTTCGTTCTCCAGCCTTAGCTATTGCTCGTGCAGCTTCTAGACGATCATTATAGTTGTAGTACTAGCCTAACTTTGAACTTGTGTTTTTAAACATATACCACGCTCTTGCTATGGAGCAGTATTTGACTAGTTTCTGAGTTGTTGCTCCAAGTGGCAAGTTCGTGCCGGACTTCGGCATTTTGGGGTCACCCTCGTCTCTTGGTCTTCCGTTCAAACCTTGATACCGCCCTGTGATATAAAAGCTTGGCAGACCTGTCCCTCGTCCTTCAGACGTTAATTTAGGCACAGGTCGGAGGTATACGTATTGTAAATTCTCCGGACAGAATAAAGCATATATCTATCAGCTACTTCTTTTGGTTCAGTCAATTCGTTTTCTGCTTATTCTACCACTTTGCCTGCTGTGTGTGCCTTTCGCTTAAGTACTTCCAGACTCACACATGACGCACAAATTTGCATCAAAGTAAATAACCATTGTCCATGGTAAATAACCTCTTGTCAGAGTTTGGTGTTCTCGTTGCAGGCAGANTGCACAAATTTGCATCAAAGTAAATAACCATTGAAGGGAGCTCCCACCTCTTGTCAGAGTTTGGTGTTCTGGTTGCAGGCAGATAATGCCGCCCTTCTGGTCACTACCATGGCAAGGAGGGAGAGAATCTTTCTGATTTTGTAGGTTTGAGGAGAAGAAACATTTGAGGTCTCCATGGGACTTAGACTCTAAGCAGGTCATGCTGCTCATTAGGGTACCGTAGAAGCCTTAGGTGGGGGTTGCTGTAAGTCCAAGAGGAAGTTGAGCTCAGTAGCGGTAACATCNACCGTAGAAGCCTTAGGTGGGGGTTGCTGTAAGTCCAAGAGGAAGTTGAGCTCAGTAGCGGTAACATCGCTCACTCACCTATCCCTGAGGAGGAGCAGGAGGCCCTCTCTCGGAGACGCTACAGGCTCGAGTACTGATAGTTGAGAGGGGTACATCTTAGCAGGCTATGGTGCTAGAGATGCCACTCATCTGAAATAGACTACAGCAGGGTTCTACCCCATGGTACCGGCACTGGCACCAGGGAGGGGAATTTCCTTCTTGGGCGGGCCACATCAGCTACTTCCACCCCCGCATTGCTGTATCACAATTGATTCTTAGATAAGGCCGTGCCTGTACCCTTGATCACCCACTACATCAAATAAGCATAATTGATTTTCTTTCATTTGCATCCCCTATTTAACATAACATCTGTGATGTGTAGCAGCGTTTTTAAACAACTGTCTTCATGCCAAAACACCAGGCTGGTCAATAAAAGGTAGCTATGATTGCAACTACCCAGACTACATGCTTTGGCAAGCAAAGGCGAAAATCACTTCCAGCGTGTAGCAAAAAAGAGAGAGGAAGCCACCTTGTTCAGGCGTATTGCGAGGGCCCCCACCTCCTTGTGGAGCAGTGCTCCGACAGCAACTATGTACCTTTTCAAGCTCCTCGGGAGGCCTGGTACACTATTCCGCTGTGCATTTCACCTTTGCCACCAAAACACCAGCCAGTGGCTGCCTCACAGCCCAGCAACACACCAGCTATCAGAAGGTTGGATTTGGGTTCCTCGTGCCCGGCCACATGTCAACCAGCCTACTTGGCCACCCAAGACTTTGTTCTAGTGAGAGCCCCTAGCAGACCATCCTTCCGACCAGTGCCACCACCCACCATATGTAAAATCATAGAGATCAAGCAAGTAGGGTAAGTTGGGAAACACCTTGTTAAGGGAACACTGCTTTCTAGTTTCTGGGGGAAAGCTCTAGATGTCTGACCTATGCAAGTCAGTAAATTAAGTGTGAAGTTATTTCTTGGTGCACAATGTGGGGCCTCATAAAGGTATGCGNTTCTGGGGGAAAGCTCTAGATGTCTGACCTATGCAAGTCAGTAAATTAAGTGTGAAGTTATTTCTTGGTGCACAATGTGGGGCCTCATAAAGGTATGCGTTGCGTTAGAGGGGCCAGGAAGTACCTGGAAGTGAGCCTCATGACCAGGTACGACAGGTGCAAAACCCCCTTTAACCACTTCGGAGAGTGGAGAAAACTTTGTGGCACCCAAAGCCAAAATCATTCCTGATAAAATGGTGAATGAAGGTAGCCGGGTTCACGCACCATGAGCGTCGTCATTAACCTAATCTAGCCTTGTCACAGCCGTGGCCCCCTCCTAAGAAGAGACGTTACGCCGCACACGCCACAGCTCGCCTTGGAGGTCAGGGATGGCTCGTCCAGCTGATGCATCTTGTTGGACCGCAACCCGCTTCGAACCATGGTGCTGCCTCTCTACCACTTCGGCCTTTGGCTGCGGAGGGAAGGAGTTGCCAGCTTCGGCCATCTCCGCCGCCCTCTTTCTTGGTGACCTTTCTTCTACTCTCGCACCCCTTGCACTGGTCCTGTGCTCCAGGTATATATAGAGCCCGCAGTCCACAGTTCTAGGCTGTTTCACGTGGCTCTGTTGCATGGTGTTACTCTGCCCGAGCGCGTACCGCCATCAGTCTCTTGCAGAACGTTACGCTATCCATTTGTCTACACACGCCTTCAACCTGAACCTCTGCAGACTACTTCAGTCATCTCTACCGCCACGCTACTCACCAGCGCACCAAAGACTTCCGCGCTTCTTAATTACGTCCTAGCTTCGCCAGTAACGTCACCAGTCCGAGTACTTTTGACTGGGGTCACCCTAACCCCCTGCACCTCCGTGCCTAGGTGTCACTGGTTGGCATCCTAGGATCGGCTCATCAGGCCCTAGTCAGGGTACAGGCTAGTTTATGTGTGTTTACTGGCCAGTCAATAAACGGGCACAATCCAAACTTGGTTGATTTGTCACTTCCAGCACTCTTTACTTCTCTGCCTTGCTCCCTCTATCTCCTGCTTCGCCACCATACCTCTTACACTCTTCCAGTAGTCACGAGGCTGGAACCCTCGTTCCCAAGCTTAGCCAACTGGAGGACTGTCTTGTGGTGCTTAGTGAAGCCCGTCTTCCTGAATAGTACAAGAGCAGTTTCCTTCCTTGGACTATCGCCCTCTCCAGTACGTGCTTGGGTCTGCCAGCAAAGTCACGCTTGCCAAGTTACTGGCTAAGGAACAACAGGCCCACCCTGTTCCGGGAGCTCGGCTTTCCGTGTATGCTTGGGTCCACCAGCGAATTCCCGCTCGCCAAGTAGACACGAGAATAGACGCCCCAAACCTGCTACTGACACCTTTGGTCTGGAACTTAGGCCTTCCAGCTAAGTCTCTCTCGCCAAGCCACTTGACTGAAGACCAGGCCTACCCACCCCAACCGACAGTCTCACCTTACTTCCTTTAGGCCTTGTGCCTATGCCTAGGAACACCCGCTGTCCACCTTTCTGTTCTGCCATGTCCCCTATGCCACAACGTAGGGCTGGGTGGCAGAAAGTAGCCAAGAAGGGGCGAGCCCTGATGGGAGGCCTGGAGAGTGCTGAACTGGGTGCAAATGGCATATGCTCGTGGAAGGAGGAAGCTGCCCGACAGAGGGGATCCACCGCCAGTGCAACTGGAGGTCACCAGAGTCTGATCTGGCACGTGCAGTGTTACCGCTGCCCCCCGTTCCACCTAAGAAATCAGCTACTTATAGCTGGCCTTCAGCCACTGAAAAGGTGGTCAGACACCTGAAAAGCACCAAGTTACACAGAACTCAAGTCCCAACTTGACCTACCCTAGCCAGCGTACCTAAGTTTCAACGTAGCGTGATGAGGTTCCAAAACATGCTATTACTGCCTTTAATAATAACCCTGTCAAAACAGCGGCTCAAGCTTCCCAACCTGNGGGGGAGAGAATTGATGTCGCCCAACAATTACAAGACCTTGACGGAACAGATTGCCCTATGTCTGACTGTGCATTCTTAACAATAGTCTGTGCGCCCTGTGAGAATGGCTACTATTACATGTGCGTAGGCTGAGAAGAGGCCATTCTTAACTCCACAGCAAGAAAGTGACATATCAAAAAATTTGACGGATCGCACACAAATACTGCGATACAAAAACTATAACAGATGTGGGTTACCAGCACCATCGTACTCCAAAATGGAAGTTCAGTGTTGCCAACAATGGCAACCACAAGGACCCTACTCAAAAAGTTAGAGGGCCAAATGTCACAATTTTTTCTCTTTTAACCACATCAATAACTTCAAAGTTAAGGCAAGTCACACACATTATATACACGATTTACAGCTTTCCAAACATCCTACCCTTGAAATATTGATTTCAACACTTAAGTAGCAGGCAGTGAGTACAGTTTCATGACTGGTTGCTCAGTGTCCTTTGGACAGTGCGTACAATGGCAACGTGAGCAATGCCATCGCTGCCTTTGTGAAGTTCGAGACATGTTTGTCGCCACTGTAATGGTGGGATTCTGTCATCCTNTGAGCAATGCCATCGCTGCCTTTGTGAAGTTCGAGACATGTTTGTCGCCACTGTAATGGTGGGATTCTGTCATCCTTAATCAGGATGAGCTGGTTCTTGCCATTTTGTTTGTTGCTGTAGGGTATGTAGATAATCCTGATGCCAGTACCACCAGAAGTCTTGGCATATTCTCTCCACCAGCTGCCAACACGGAAGTCTGTTTAGGCTCACCTCACAAAGATCTGGTTCTGGCTTGGCTACAAGGGATACCAACGTAAAGAAATGACCTGGACTGAGTGAACTGATGTCGTTGGGGCTTGAGCTTAGAGGAGACAGTGGCCGAGAGTTATATACCGCCTCCACCTGCACCAACACAATATAGAGTTCTTCAAAGGTCAAGCTCAGTTCCCCAATGACTCTGGTCAAATGCATCTTGAGTGTCTGGACACCTCCTTCCAAAGCCCTTAAGAGTGAGGGACAGCCGGTAGATTGAAATGCCACTTTATTCAGAGACATGCAAAGGAAAAGAGAACAGTGTCCTTGTACGAGGGTGAGCAAAGCAGCCTTTGTAGTTCAATCAGTCGGTTGTGGACCGCATTAAAGTTTGTCCAGGGTCACGAAAATCTCAATAAAGTCAAAGTCACAAAATTTTAAGTGCTTTTTTGTTTAAGTCATGAAAATATTTCCTGGACATTGGAATCTCAGCAAATGCACGTGTCTGGGTGTTTGTTTACTTTGACCACCATTTCTCACTTTCACTTTCACTGCAGTGCCAATAATATTGCAAAAATGGCCTCCNGTGTTTGTTTACTTTGACCACCATTTCTCACTTTCACTTTCACTGCAGTGCCAATAATATTGCAAAAATGGCCTCCGACATAGCACATTAACATAATTTTGAGCACTATCCTCAGAACTTGTTGTAATTGAGGGAAAAATTTGATGAGACATTTCTTAGAACAGATGTGCTGCCTAATACAAGGTTTATGTATAGCTATACAATTACAAAAGTGCGAAAAATATACAGTGGCAAGAGATGTAACTACAGTAATTAGNGTGCGAAAAATATACAGTGGCAAGAGATGTAACTACAGTAATTAGTGCGGGTGATTTGAAGTAATGCATTACATTTGTTACGAAAACACACTTTATTATGTTTTTTTCGGAGGACCACGCACGTTAAGAGTTTTACCGGTCCGCCATCTTGTCAGACTGACCAACACACTCGGTCGTAGGCAGTACGTGTGTCAAGTTCACTAATAACAAGTCACCAAAAAAAAATTGAAAATCGAAAGTCCTAAACATACTGCCCGCCGAGTCCGAAACAAGGTCTCAACCACAACCCATATTTACTAGAGACAGAGAGAAAAAAAAATATCAAGCACATTACATTCACACTACTGTTATACTTGTTGAGTAAGAAGCCTGTACATTTTGTGCACTGGATGGTGTAGCTCTCCTTTTTGGGTGCATATGTTGGCCACCCTTACAACACCATCTTTGCCTGGGTGGACCTTAACCACCTTGGCTTAGCACCATCCTCATGGGGGTACACAATCTTCTCCAACTAGGACGAGGTCCCCCATGTTGAGTCTGAGCTGTTGGGTACACCACTTCCCTTGAGGCTGCAAATGCTGGAGATATTCCATGTACCATATTCTCCAGAAATATGTTGCAAGTGTACGCACCATTTTCCATCGTTTGGAGAGGCAGCAGGTGCCAGTTTCTCATGGCTCCGGTACAACTACACGTGGTGTTAAGGTAGATAAATCACGAGGGTCGGATGCCATTGGTGTTAAAAAGTCTCGAGTTCAAAACAGCTTCAACTCGTGTACATAGTGTTATTAACTCTTCCACAGTTAGTATTTGTTCCCCAATAACTCGACACAGATAGTGTTTTGCCAATTTTAATGCAGTCTCCCACAATCCACCTTGATGAGGACTGGCAGGTGGCAGGGAGTGGAAATTAATGGAATGAGAAAATGCAAAATTTTCCAAGGATGGTGATTTCAGTAGATTCTGGAATATACAAGTTAGCTGTCTGGAGGCACCTACAAAATCGGTCCCAGTCAGAATACAGGACAGCACACAGTCCTCTTCGTGACACAACTTCAATGTGCTTTTGTGACTTAACATGTGAAGATTGAGAAGTCAGTCTTCTGGATAGGATGACGAGGTAATAAGCCATTCAGATGAATTGAAAAGAGTCCTGCTTAGTCAACATCTGTACGCCCAAAGGTTTCGGCAGGAGTGACTGTCTTATGGTAGATTGTCCATGAGAGGTAGATTATTGCTAGGCTTGCAGCCAAAACACTTAACACATTTGAAGACTCTGGTGTGAATCAGGCATCAAGCAGACAGAATCCAAAACTCTTGAGATATGAGTGATTGTAAGAGTTGGGGTGTAGCATTAAGGTATTTAACATGATAGTGATCAACAAGAGAGCTAACAGGGTGATCTTTAAGCAACAGAAATGGGTGTTTAGCACCATAATTTAGATCAACACTGTTCAATTGGCCGCTCACCCTGAGCACATCGAGATCATCTACAAAGGAAGAAAAACGTAACCTAGTACAAGGTGGCTGTTTCCATTTTAGACTAAGCAGATCATCCTCGAAGGAGGCCTGTTGCACATATTTACATACAGCATATACAGACTGTTTCAGTTCTGGTGATAAAGGTCCATTGCCATGGTCTTGTTTCCAAAGGCACTAGATGAAAGGCAAGACAAAAGCAATTATATGAATCAGCTTAGACCATGCAGGTGGTTGTCGCAATATTTGCAATTCTGCCAAATGATTTTTTCTTGTCAGCAGTGTTACATGAGGAGACTTCAATTCATAAACATCTGCAAGATTCTGAGACACGAGAGACTGAGGCCATGTGTGTGTAGTGGGTCAACCAGCCACCGAGGTCCGTGCCACCACAGACTATGCGACGCGAGCTCTTGTGGTAGTACACCACAGCTAGCACAGTCGGCTGGGTTGTCCTGTGACCGTACATGTCTCCAAGCTTCAGGAGGAACCCATTCTTGAATTTGTGCCACACTGTTAGCAACAAAGTTTTTCAATTGATATGGTGGAGGCTTGATACATGCCAGAGTCACACTAGAATCAGACCAGGCTACAGGTGATACATTCAGATACTGAGAATGGAATTCCAAACAATAATGGAGCAGTTTGGTCAAAGAGATGTGCGCCGCAGAGCTCCAGTCTGTGTAGACACACCTGCTTGTAGGGGACAACTCTAGCCTTAGCCATGACTAGGTGGACACACACTTCTCCATTAGTATCTACATACCTTATGTACACAGCAGCTGCATACGCCTTTTCTGAAGCGTCTGAAAACCCATGTTCTGAGCTGGTGACACTTGGACATATACAGCAAGGCAGTTGCATAATTACATACAATATCTTGTTTTATTGTTTACAGTGTATATTGGATGTTGTAATGTTTATTTATAATATCTAAAACCATGTGTTTTTATGAAAGAGCAAATATTATCATGGCTTATGTTTGTGCATACCTAGATACGGAATTCCTTTCCACACCTATCAGGCTCCATGTTTTTTTTCTGTTGCATTCATTTGTGAATATTTCACTACTGTATGGTTATACTTACACAGACTATTTGCACAAATTTTATTAATATATTTTACTCATTCTTATTACCACTAGCACTTCTGTCTGCTCTCTCACCCCTAGCGACTGACAGTGCTGTACGCCTCCGGCCATGCAGCTGACACGTCGTGTAAAGACTTGCATTTAACTACATGGGCGGCTGCATGCAAGCGTACAGGTTGCAATGTAACATCTACGACTGTGCGTTTCCATGATGCCTTGTGTGGAAAGGGCCTTATTGAAAAATATTGTTTGGTTGAGAACCGAGAGAGAATGNTTTTTATAACCAATTGGACATGTAACTCCTAGGGTGATTTTTCAAAGGTTCTTTTCAAAAGTATCGAAGATACCGTGAATGGATTATAGCTGCATGTGTTACTTGTCACAGGTGATGCCACTGGTAGAGAAGGTGTTCAGGTTCTCTGATTTGCCAGCTGCTTACGAGCGAGTGAAGAGTGGCCACCTGCGCGGCAAAGTAGTGCTGACGCTTGAAGCAGAACACGTGGCACGTGAGCACGCAGAACAACAGCAGTGATGGAGCCAGCACAACTGCCTATCTACAAGTGTGCAAAATGTATTCTAGTCACATGCTCTCTGTGTTGCAGAGGTAGGTTATGAGAGTAAAATTTGCACAATTTGCTCTGCTACCTGACCAATGGGTCTATTTGTACATTACTTCAGACATGGTGGAAATCATTCTGAAATCTGTTTGTAATCCCAGAATGAGTGTGCGTGTATTATGAAAGAAAAATTATAACCCCTTTCTTGTTCGTTACACTTCAAATTAGCAACATGCGGAGTTTATTCAGATTGTGTATTTGCAGTCAGTATCTCCTCTCTTTTTTTTTTTTTTTTTTTTTTTGGGCTTCTTCCGAAGTACTGTTGTAAGGGTTCAATCTTTTCACTGGTCATTTTGCCTGAAGCACTAACTGTGGTGCATTAAGATGAACATATATTTTTCATCTCCTCTAATTTTTCTTGTTCCATGGTACTTTTGAAGTGTTGATAACAATTATTAATATATGGATTTCCTTCACTAGCAGTGGAAAACACAGATTTTCCTTGTAGAGATATATTATCATAGTAATGTTTTTAACTATTGCTAGCAGAGTTTTTGTGTACCATTTGTTTCATTGCATTGTTGAAAACAATGTTAGTGTGAATTCCAAGAGTTGTGACCTTTGTCCACCAATTCTTTTGTTTTAGCCACAATCTATCTACATTTGGAGTGTATATCTTCACAGTAGTAATAAGCATAATTACATATCTGTTGAAGATTTTGCTGTATCTTTTCTGATGATTTTGCTGTTAAAAATATCAAAAAACTTTACGTTTAATAAAGATATAAATTTGCATAAAGGCTGTTTTTTTTAAACATAAAAATCTTTTTTATGGGACTTTTTCAATGTAAACATTTTCAAGGCAATACATTAAAGGTTTTACTTTAAGTCCTGCCATTTCTTTGTACTGCAGTAGAACCCTGTTATAACATTTCTCAAGGGCACAAAGAAATGTCAGCCTTATATAAGAGGGTAATTTTGTATTGGAAAACATGATTGTGGACCAAGAGAAAGTAGCTTATTAAGCAGGAAAATGTTATAAGAGGGGATGTTATAACAGGATTTCATTGTATGTATTGATGTGCCACGGCCAATGCAGACTTGCCAACTTGTATGATTTACCCGTAAAATGTACAGGAAATGACACCATTGTACCGTCACATCTGGACCTTAAAAATACTGTATTTTATGGCATGTAAGTCGCCTGCGCTACAGGTCGCACCTTTATTTTAGTGGGGTGTTAAAAAAAAACATTTATTGATTATAGGTCGCGCACATCTTTGTGGTTGTACATTCTGTACAACACGGCCTGTCCCCCTCGGATGGCTGATGCACGCGACCTTGGCAAAGATTGTGTGGCAGCTGTGCCCTTGCAAGCAAGTGGTGTTGCCAAGCATAGCTACAGGTCTACAGCGCAGTCACAGTGCGCCGCAATTTGTTTGGAATGTATATAGATAGCACTCGAGATGCAGCCTTGACTGCTGCAGTTTATAAAATAAAAATAAAATAAACTTAGAAACATGTAATTTAATTTAAAGTAATATTTTAACAAAAAAAATTTTATCGAGCTTTCTTTATATATATTTTAAGTATTTGTAACAATGTATGTTAAATGTATAAACTAGAGATGGGTCGAATAACAAAAAAGGTCGATTCCGGTTCCGGTTCTACAATTTAAATATTGGTTTCAGTATTTGGTTCTATTTTGAATATGGGCCTTTTGCTTGCAACTTTATTAAACCAATGCAGGTAAAATTCATTAAATGTTTTATTTAACCGTTATATGGAAGAATTGAACAATAACAAAGTGTGAAGACAAGTTTTAATGTATACAGATAAACTTGTTGTATTAAATTTATTTAAGGTTAGTAAATATGTAGAAGGTTATTCTTTTTTTTACATTAATATGTGGTGATTGTGATATGTTTGGAAAATACTTTAATTAAATAGCTCGTGGCCGTAAAACCAAAACATTGTGTCCTGCTGTACGATAAAGGTAACCTACACAGGTTCGTTAAAAGAACAACTACTGTGGTGGGTGGCTGGATTCCTTATCTTTTTTTTGCTTCTTTTATGGTGACTGGGAGGCCCTTTTTTTTGCGTCTTTTATGGTGACTGGGAGGCCCTTTTTTTTTTGCATCTTTTATGCAGCGACGCTCTGGTTTTTTTTGCCGTGCTGGAACGTGACACCTCTAAAAAAAAGTCTCTTCTTCCTCTCTTACTCACGGCCATCCTGCCCAACAAAGAAGGCTTGGAGGAATGTATCGATCGGCTAGCAGTGTTGTTTACGGGGGAGGGCTGAGAGTTGAGAGATGAGAGAGAGAGAGATAGAGAGAGATGAGAGATACAGAGATGAGAGAGAGATAGAGAGAAAGAGATATGAGAGAGAGAGAGAGAAGGGAGAGGAGTGTTGATGTAAGAGCGAGAGATGAGATAACCGACTGTTCCCATACACTTCCCTCCAAACATCACTGAACAGTTTACGACTACCTCTCCTTAATTTTTTTTTCCGTGTATAGCACTCACCCCAGAATTTTTTTTCCTTTATGTTGGGGAAAAAAGGGCGCGCTGTAGATGAGTAAATACCGCAGTTATTTTTGTAACAACAGAGTTTTACCATTACTGTGTAGAACCAAGAACCAAGTAGTTGTTGTTAACCTAAAACCGGTTCCGAGTCAAACCTCAAGAACCGAACCGACCCATCCCTAGTATAAACCTAACCATTATACCTGCAGTTTATCTTTGAAAGTTTTAAATAAACGTGCAAAATACAGAAAGACATTTGAATAACTCCATTACATAATTCCCTTCGCAATCCTTAACGGAAAAATTAATTTTAAAACAATTAAATACAATAACTGACATGATAATCGATTATTCTCGAAAGCTTCCGGTGGATTGTACAGAGATAGCAGCACATTAGCGTTGGTTCTTGGGTACCAAATGTTAACCTTGACTTACAGATCTTTCTCTTATATCGTCTTTGCGCTGCACCTAGTGTTGTTTTGATGTTGTGGTAGTGAAGAAGTGCGACAGAGTTTCGTGATGGAAACGCGAAGTACGTACAACACAGGTTTCAAACTGAAAGTGATTTTGTTCGCTGAAGAGTATGGAAATCGAGCCACAGGCCATGAATTCGGAGTAAATGAAAAGTTAGTGCAGGATTGAAGGAAGTAGAAAAATGAACTTAGCAATACAAACATGAAGAGAAAAGAATTTCAGGGTGCTAAGCAAGGCAAGTTCCTGGAAATTGATGCAGGTATGCTTGAATATGCGTGCGNAGGAAGTAGAAAAATGAACTTAGCAATACAAACATGAAGAGAAAAGAATTTCAGGGTGCTAAGCAAGGCAAGTTCCAGGAAATTGATGCAGGTGTGCTTGAATATGTACGCGAGAGAGACAGAATAATGGATTTGCGATTTCCTACGACATGCTGCAAGTAAAGGCTCGGCAAATCGCGCGAGAATAAAATTGATAACAGTAGCTTTAAAGCTTCAATTGGCTGGGTCGTGCATTTTATGAGATGCAATAATTTGTCAATGCGAAGGAGAACATTAGTTTGTCAGAAGCTGCCTGCTGATTATACTGGCAAGGTATTGAACCTCCACAAGTTTGTGTTTGAGAAGAGGAAAACCACAACATATTTGTTGTCACAAATCGGCAGCGCTGACCAAACGACGGTTTTTTCAATATGCCAAGAAATTCCACAATAACTGAAAAAGAATCCTCAATTGTAATGGTGAAAACAACTGGCAATGAGAAATTATGGTGTACAGTGGCGTTGGCAATAACAACAGATGGGAGGAAATTGCAGCCATATGTAATTTTCAAGCAAAAACCGCTGCCAAAAGTAAAGTTCCTGTGTGGTGTACATGTGCATGATAAAGGCTGGATGGACGTAACTTTAATGAAGGACTGGGTGAAGTGTGTGTGTGGAATAACTGGCCTGGAACATTACTTTAACAACCAGCTTTGTTGGTTTTGGACAGTTTTCAAGGGCACCTGGTGGAGCCTGTCAAGATGGGGTGGGGGGAAACTAAGATTGTTGTTATTCCAGGTGGCCTTACATAGATTCTGCAGCCATTGGACATGTGCATCAATAAGTCTTTTAAAGACAGTCTGCGCCATTTGTGTGGTGAATGGATTGCCAGTGCGGACAGGGAGCGTATGCCAACAGGAAAAGTGAAACGGCCTTCGCCGGAACAAGTATGCGAGTGAGTTGCAACGAGTTGGTCCCTCATCTCTGATGAACTCATTGCTAAAAGTTTTAAGAAGACAGGAATATCAAATTCGCTTGATGGAATAGAAGACGACATGTGGCAGAGTGATGGCGATGTTTCAACAAGCAGCAGCCATGGTGGAAGTGGCCATTCTGATTCTTCAGACGATGATGACGTGTAAATATGGGTAAGTTTGACTGTCCTTCATAGCAACATTGTTTTTAAATGAAGTTTAAACAGTTTGCCCACGTAATTTATATTCATACAAGCAATTTTTTTTCTTGCAGGTCTGGAAGGGTTGTACCCAGCTATATTATATTATGACAGCAGCAAACACAATATTTTCTGTAAAAACTTAAAAGAACTAATTATTCAGTAATATTTTTAAAATGTGTACTGTTTAGTTTGTAAGTAAAGTTAACTTTGGTTGAAATTTCAAACTATTTTTTTACAGTACTTCAATCATTTTTCTCACTTATAGGTCGCACCCCTAGTTTTCAATAACATTTTTTAAGAAAAAATGTGCGACTTATATGCGATAAAATACAGTATTTGCGCTTCGTGTTTTCAGTTTTTATTGTAGCATCAGGGTGCCAAGGTCATAGAGACCGGAATATTGTGGGCCTGTGTTATCTGGTTCCGTATTGGTTGCTATTAGTTAATCAGATACGATTTTTCAGGCTTACATTGAACTCGCGTTCGAGATCTGTCTGGCAACCGGACGACCAGCGTGACGTCGAGGACGTGGAGCTGGACGTTGAGGACGTTGAGTGGGACATGGAGAACGTGGAGCGGGACGTTAAGCTTGACGTGGAGCAGGTGGTCGAGTTGAGAGGGACGTGGAGGACGTTGAGTGGGACGTGAAAAATGTTGAGCAGGATGTGGAGGATGTGGATGGGGACGTAGCAGACGTGGAGCGGGATGTAGAAGACATTGAGGGGAACGTGGAGGCCGTTGAGCATGACGTGGAGGGCGTTGAGCGGGAAGTTAAGCGGGACGTCAAGGACGTAGAGCAAAACGTCAAGAATGTTGAGCGGGACGTGGAGGATTTTGAGCGGGATGTGGAGAATGTTGAGCGGGACGTGAAGCAGAACGTTGAGCGACACGTTGATGACGTTGAGCGGGACGACGTGGAAATTGAGAGGGACGACGAGAGGACTTGTAGCGTGACGCGGAGCTGGACGTCGAGGACTTTGAGCGGGACTATAAGGGCGTTGAGCAGGACGTCGGAGACTTTGAGTGAGACGAGGACATTGAGCGGGACGAGGAGAGTGCTGAGCGGGACGTAGAGAATGTTGTGCGGGATTTCGAGGACGTTGATTGAGACGTCGAGGATGTTGAGCGGGACGTGGAGTATGACATGGCGGACATGGCAGACGTGGAGGGGGACCTGGCGGATGTGGACGTGGCAGACGTAAGGTGATCGTGGTGGACGTGGATGACTTAGTGCAGGATGTGAAGGATGACGTGGCGGACGTGGAAGATGTCTGTTGGACGTGGAATGGGACTTCAGGGACAAGAGGGTGACGTGGCAGTACGTTGAGCAAGAGTGGAGGACGAGGAGCTGGACATCGAGCAGGAATTTCGAGTGGGACGTGGAGGATGTTAAGCATGACATCGACGACGTTTAGTGGAACGTGGAAGACGTTTAGTGGGACGTCGACGATGTTGAGCGGGACGTCGAGGGCATTTTAGCGGGACGATGAGGACGTTTAGCAGGATGACGAGGATGTTGAGCGGGAGTGGAGCACGTAGAGCAGGACGTCGAGTACGTTGAGCTGGACGAGGGCGTTGAGCGCGACATGGTGGGTGTTGAGCGGGACATCAACGGCGTTGAGTATGATGTGGAAGAGTGGGACATGGAGGGCGTTGATTAAGACGTCGAGGACGTTGAGCGGCACGTGAAGGACGTGGAGCTGGACATCGAGCAGAACGACGTGGACGTTGAACGGGATGTGGAGGACGTTGAGCAGGACATGGAGGTGGACATCGAGGACGTTGAGCGGGACATCGTCGACATTGAGTGGAATGTCCAGGACATGGAGGACATGGAATATGACGTGGCGGACGTGGAGGGCTCGTGGCGGACGTTGATTGATACGTCGAGGACGTTGAGCTGGACATTGAGCGGGACGTGGAGGACATTGAGCGGGACGTCTAGGACATTGAGCGAGATGTCGTGGATGTGAAACGGGACGTGAAACATGATGCGGAGGACGTGAAGTGGAGGACGTCGACGACATTAAGCGTAACGTCGTGGACGTGAAACGGGTCGTGGAGGACGTGAAACGTGACGCAGAGGACGTGAAACGTGACGTAGAGGACGTGAAACTTGACGTAGAGGACGTGAAACGTGACGTGGAGGACATGAAACGGGACGTGGTGGACGTTGATTGATACGTTGAGGACGTTTTGCGGGACGTCGAGGATATGCGGGATGTCGAGGACGTTGAGCGGGACGTGGAGGACATTGAGAGAGACGTCGCGAATATTTTAGCGGGACATCGAGGACATTTTAACAAGACGACGAGGACGTTGAGTGGGACGACGAGCAGGACGTTGTTCAGGACGTAGAGGATGTTGAGCGGGATGTGGAGGACGTTGTGCAGGATGTGGATTGAGATATGGAGGACGTTCTGCTGGACATCGATAGAGATGTNGTTGAGCGGGACGTGGAGGACATTGAGAGAGACGTCGCGAATATTTTAGCGGGACATCGAGGACATTTTAACAAGACGACGAGGACGTTGAGTGGGACGACGAGCAGGACGTTGTTCAGGACGTAGAGGATGTTGAGCGGGATGTGGAGGACGTTGTGCAGGATGTGGATTGAGATATGGAGGACGTTCTGCTGGACATCGATAGAGATGTCGAGGACCTTGAGTGGGACGTGGAGGGGGGCGTGGCCTGCGTGGATGGGGACATGGCTGACATGGAGGGGGATGTGGAGGGGAACTTGGAGGACGTTGAGCGGACCGTGGAGGACGTTGAGTGGGACATGGAGGATGTTGAGCGGAACGTTGAGGACGAAGAGCAAGGCATGGAGCTGACCATCGAGGACGTTAAGCGGGTCATCGAGGACATTGAGGGGGTCATCGAGTGTGTTGAGCTGGACGTCAAGGAAGTTGAGCGGGACATAGAGGACGATGAATGGGATGTTGAGCACGTTAAGCAGGACGCGGAGAACGTTGAGTGGGATGTGGAGGACATTGAGCGAGACGTGGACGACGTTGAGCGGAACGTTGAGGACGTTGTGCGGGACTTGGAGCTGGACGTCGAGCGGGCCATCTAAGAAGTTGAGCGGGACGTAGAGGACTTTGAGCAGAACGCCGAGGACGTTGAGCGGGATGTGGAGGACGTTGTGCAGTATGTTGTGGACGTTGAGCGAAACGTCGAGGACGTTGCTGATTTGGATGTCTAGGACGTGGAGGACGGGCGGGGCGTGGAAGACGTTGATTGAGACGTCGAGGACGTTGGGCGGAACATCGTGGACGTGGAGCGGTACAACGATGACGTTGAGCGGGACATGGAGCTGAACATCGAACATGTTGAGCGGGTCATGGAGCTGAACGTCAAGGATGTTGAGTGGGACGAGGACGTTGAGCGGGATGTCAAGGATGTGGAGCGGGACGTCGAGAACGTGGAGCGGGACGTAGAGGACGCTGAATGGGACATGGAGCTGGATGTCGAGGACGTTGCGCGGGACTTCGAAGACGTTGAGCAAGACATAGAGGATGTTGAGCAGAACGTGGACCAGAACGTTGAGCGGCACGTCAAGGATGTTAAGCGGGACATGGAAGACGTACGAGACTTGGGGCGGGGCATCGAGAACGTGGAGCGGGATGTCGAGGATGTTGAGCGGGACATGGAGCTGGACGTCGAGCGGGACTAGATGACAAGGAGAGGAACGTGGAGGGGACATGATTTTCGTG
>NQII01000345.1:778330-866451 GCA_002778355.1 Clitarchus hookeri
GGGGACGTGGATAACATGAGGGTGGTAAGGAGGACGTGGTGGGAGATGTGGCCGACGTGGAGGGGTACGTGGTGGATGTGGTAGGTGTCGAGTGGGACATGGTAGGAGTTTGAGGGGGCTGTGGAAGGAGGCGAGTGGGATGTGGAGAGGGACATGGCGAACGAGGAGGAGACGTGGAATACGTTGAGGACGTGGATGAAGTGAAGGGGAGACGTGGAGGAAGTGGGGGGTGACGTGGAAGAAGTAGAGGGGAATGTGGAGGGCGTGAGGGTGCCATGGAGTGATACAGGGGGACGTGGTGGGAGACGTGGCGTTGACTGATTTCAGTGTTGCTCTAGCTTGGGTAAAGTCACTGTCATACTTATTGAAATTGAATCGAATCCCGCAGTTCTTGAAGAATCACTGCAGAGATATGCAAGTACTGGCTGAGGATGTTGTGGCAATAAAATATAAATTTTGCTAGTAAATACGCCCCACACGATTCCAAGTGAGGGAGACACACTTATGCCCGGTTGCACCATTGAGATTCAGCAATGATCTAGGATCAAATACCGGCTTCATCCTGGTTCAGCACATTTGACTGTTGCACCATTGTATTCAGCGCGCCAAACTATGATCATTTTGAACCTTGCCTTGAACTGTCCATTTTGGCAGTTCAGGTGGATGATCAAAGATCAAGTAAATATGAGTACTTTATTTAAAAATGTCAGAGTTATATTTAAAATCAAATTTGTTTTAAAAACTGCACAAACTTTCAAATATTCTGTATTTAAGAACTGTTTGGAACATTTAAATACATTTTAAGTGTTTATAAAGTGAGTAGAGAAAATTAAAGGCTGTGTTGAATATAGGTTATGTGAAGATAAAAGCACAGTTAAATATATTTATTTACTAGAAATAAAATTTGCAATATTTATATCGTTTAAAAATGGATTCAGTTGTTTTTTACTGTTGTAAAATTTAAATTGAAACCTTTTACAAAGTCTTAAGATACAATGCACTTATTTAATTAAAGTTTGTATTTATGTTTTGTAAAGAGCGAATGAAATTCAATCTTATCCCTCCAAGAAAACAAAACGGGGTAACTGGAAAAGCCATTCAAAATATCATAAACTGTCCTAATTTTCCGCTCGAGCTAAATCTCGCGTCAAATTTTTTGCTCATGAAAGAGTAGCCGTAATCAAAAATGTAGTTTGTAAATACGACAACAGAGTAATTGTTTTTTTTTGGGAATTCGAAACAACATTATAAACACCTGAATATCATTCAATAAAATTTGTACAACAAATATTTTACTTAAAACAGATAAAACATCGCACCATCTCGTTCTATGTACAAAATTGGTAATAAAAAAAAAAAAAAGTGTTTTAGTGTGAGCAAAGTGTTTCCAATCAAACAAAGCAACTGAAACGGTAACTTTGCAGTGCATTCAACTAATTTATATAGTAAAAAATCCTAGTCTTAAGAGATAATGTCCACAGAAACTTATAAATTGTCTTTGAACTTTAAAATAAACAGTTGCATCATAACGTCATGGAATGAGAGCCAGTCACAAACAGCGTTTCATCTCAATCCTAGTTCCGAACCGAGATCAGGAGTTCTACGATCGGAACTCGGCAGTTTGCGTTGGTGCAACACTCGCACATTGGAACTTGGATTCAACTGAAGATCATGTTTGAACCAAGATCTTAGGATCTCGGTTCAGGGCTGTTAATGGTGCAACCGGGCATTAGCCATTACCAGATGCACACACACGTTCCCTTCAGTTTTCGTTCTCCTTAGATACACGACTGCTACATAGGTTCTCAGAGGTGTCGGAAAAAACCACGTAATTCCCCAATGACCACATCAGGGCATATGAAGCGTGGCAAGCTAAAGATTTCAATTTCAGTCAGGCCATCCATGAATTGATTCCACGTTGCCCGAGTTGATTAAGGTAGAGAGTCATCCCAATTCAGTCCATGAGTCTACAACCATTGCATTAGAATTTTGGCCCCCACAGTTAATGGAGCAAGCCAACCCATAGGATCATATATGTGTGCAATCTTCAAAAGGACAAAGCATTTGGCGGGACTACCAGAGTGGACACGTAGGTGATACAAGAAAGAGTCCTTCACTGGATTCCAGTACAAACCAAGGATGTTCACAACAGGACCTAAGAGAAGTCTAGCACCCTAGGACTTTCAATGTGTAGCAGGCACATCACTCGACCAGCTGAATTTTCAACAAATTAGCTTCATGTAACGACATTGCACCTACGATATCATTCACGAAGATGTGGTTCTCAAGAGCATTGGTAGCTAGTGGATTTTCATCACCTTCATCAGACACCAACTTACGTAACATACGAATTGACAAGAATGGAGATGGTATGAGGCCATAGATTACTGTATTCAGCTGATAAACTGTAAGGCGTAGCGATGGGTCCTCACTAGGGCTGAGCCGAAACCGGCCGATATCGTAATTATCGGAATTGTGCGCAATTCATGTTTAAATCGCCGATATTATAACCGATATTTTGCCCTAAGAATCTAAGATGATGCTGTGCTACAGTGAAACCTCATTTTTGCGTTCCCGTTTATGTTGTTTTCCCGTATCAGTCGATTTTTTTTGGATGGTCTCAACCAATATCATACATAAACAATGTTAAAAAAACCCGCATACTACGCCCTTAAATCATTAATTTACCCGCATCCATCGATCAGATGTTCTGTCTGAAAACCAATATACATTCGGAACTATTGTTTATCTGTGGAAAAACTATCTTAAAACCGGTACTACCAAAATTCAGTAGCGCCAAGAGCAGGTAAACAGACACTCCCTAACCTTAAAAGCTAGTATACACAACTAGTTGTGAACCAGTGCAATTGTTAACCACCACGTAATTTATATTTGATAATTCAATCACTATTTTTTTTTAAATTACTCACGTCGAAAACAGGTAAAACATAATAATTGCAGGCATTTCTTTGTTTCAAGTCAGCAATGGAATATTCGCGCAAATAAAACACGTATGTATAATGGTTGTGGTACGGACCAGAACCAGACGTTAATATTGGACAGAACGGATTTGAACTTTACTCTCGTTCCACAAAGGAAACGTAATAATATTTAGGTCAGTACGGTAAATAACCATGTAAATTACAAGCATTAAAGGGGAACAGTATGTTTTCACATATTAATTCTGCTAAGATAAAATTACGCTGGTAACTTTTTTTAAGAGTAATGCAGTGATGTCAACTGACACACAAGATGGCGAATGTTGTTTAATTTGGCGAAATTTAAAAAACATTTGGCGGGCAACGGAATTTTTAGCAAATTAAAATATAATTTCAATAAATTGGATTTTTACATTTCAAACTCAACCATTTTTAGCACGTTTCTGTTTTAAATCACTGTTTTTAATAAAGTTTGTTGATTTTTGCCACTTTTTGTTTACATTTAGCAGAAATTTAGTGAATTTTATGTAAACATTCGGCAGATTTTCGAAATTAAGTGCATTTCGATATTTTATAATACAATACTTATATTGAATGATTGAGATATGTTTTTTAATCCAGTATTTAAGATATGCCCACTGTTCATTACAGGCAATCTGCTGAGTTTTTTTCAGTAGGTCCCATGAAAAACGAATAATAAAGGTTTCACTATTTGGTTTTATTAAAATAATCAGTATTTTTAAATTACTGATATGGCTGAAAAAAAAGTGATTTGTGAAATTTCTTTGTACCGTAAGCAACACACAAGAATGCAAAACTGTTTACAATATTTGCAAATGTTTGTTTCGAGAGGGGTACATCATCAAGGTCTTATAGTACCACAAACTTAAAACGGCACATTTAATCTACGCACCATTTGAAGTGTTATGTTTTTTTTAAGAGTTTCATTGCTTAATGACATGCTTTTGGAGATTATTTTTGTCTTATAAATATGCTTAAGCTTAATATGTGGTTCCTAGATTAATCGTAATAGTTATACCTGTTACTAAAACAATAAAAATGAAGACAATTAGAATTTTATTTAGGTAAATGTTTAAAAATTAAGTTTTTATTTTTTGAAACTTGCAATAATGTTATTTTTTCTTGTCAAGGCAGTATCGGTATTGGTATCGGCAGTATCGGTAAGTTTGTATCGGCAATATCGGAAAAGGCTCAAAAACCATATCGGCTCACCTCTAGTCCTCACACCACAAAATGAGCTGGCATGGTCGGTCAGCCTCATCGACCAAAACTTGGCAGTACATTTGCTTAATGTCTCGTGAAAAAACTACACTGTAGAGCCTAAATATTAGAATTACATCATTGATGTCATTCTGAAGTTGACAACCCGGGAGTAAAATGTCATTGGATGAAATACCATTGGAGGTCTGTGCGCCGCCATCAAAAACAATCCTCATTTTGGTTGAGATGTTTTCAACACCTCATGATGAGGGATAAAACACACTGTGGTTTGTCGGCTACTATTCTGTTTGCAAAAGGCGGTATGTGGCTCCCTATGACCTACCTGAACATAGTCTTCATCTCAGGCAGCAAATTAAGTTCTAGCGAATAGAATCGACATTTGGTAATTCTGTACGAATCCCGAAGAGTTTTGACCTGGGGTTTAAAGGGAAGAGAAACCTTGTATCACACAGTATCTGTGTGTGCGTGTGTTTGTGTGTGTGCCGTATTTACCGCATTGTAAGCAGACACAGAATACAAACTGACCCCTATCTTTTAAACCCTTGAAAAAAGAAAATAATATGAAACCAAATGCAATCCGAATTTTCAATGTCCTGTGCACACTATCGTCTAAGAGAGTACGTGGTGAAGTCATTGATAATGCCAGAGTTTTCATGTCTATTGACTGGGTTTTGTCATCACGTCCATCTCCAGAAAAGGTGAACATATGTGACAGCTTGTGCCGCACGCTGCAAGAAGGTAGGGGGAGTAGGACAGAGAAAGAGGGTGGGGGGTGTTTGGAGCAAGAGGATGAGAATGCAGATGATAGAACAGACGTGAGGCAGGGGAGAAGAAAAAGAGAGTAGGTGTGGTTTGGAAGTTGGGTGGAATAACCAAGGGAGCATAGCAGTATGGGCGTAGTTAAGGGGAGGGATTACTGACGGGCTGGAGGGAATGGACTACATACAGGTGAGGGGAGCAAGGGCAATGAAGAAGGGGAGCGGCCAGCGGAGGGGAAATAATGAGGCACCACTCCACGACTGTCGCCGCGACCTTTTCAGAGGCCAGGCCAGCCCGGCCAAGTGTTAAGGGAATACTGCGCTTGACAGAAAAACAGCATGTTTTTATGAAATGGGACCACTCTATTACGAGTATATTAGTAGTAAGGCTACAACGGTACTGGTAAATATACACTGTCTATTTTATCAGCTTGTTTTATAAATACTTGGTCGGAACTGTATGTAGTCTATTGCCTGTCCCAATTCTAAGCAGAGGCATAATTTTGGAAGATTCAAATTGATAAAAAAAAAGGTTGATTTACAATGCGGTAAATATGGTATCTATTAAGTGTTTTTCCACAATACTCATCTTCAGGTGGCTTTGGATGACCTTGACCTGAAAAGGCTCTTCAGAGTCTCCTAGAATTGTTTGAGGATGACATCCAACAAGCTCTCCATACCAACAAACACAGATACAAGTCCCTGCTCGATATCTGTTGAGGTCTCAGGGTATTCTCCCAATAACACCCATCCCCACTTGGACTCCAATACTACAGGCATATGTTGTCCCAACTCTAACCGCACACTCATACCAACATGAACACAGACATCAGCACCCAGAAGTATGTATATCGATGGGAGCAGGTTTATCAAAGTGAGGGTCTGCCAAAGGAAGGGAACCCAACTGAGTACGAACACAGGAATCAACAGACATACATGGCAAGTTGCTAGTATAGCTCCATGCCCACACATGATATAGTACATGTATAATACTTGTTATGTCGGCAGCTATTTCCTGTGCACGTGGTTTCAAAAGAGGTGTTTAAATATGGTTGTTATTAAGTTTGTATGCAAGTACAAGAAAAAATTAGAGTGGATTTTTAATAATAATTTTTTTTTTTTTTTTTTTTTTTTTACATATAAGATCAACACTTCTTAATTCCCTTGAGAACTATATTTAAAATGATTTTGTAATATTCCCATTTGCATTGTTTTCTTTTAGTTAAACTTGACAAATACCTCTATGTGTTCAACATAAATTTTAATGAGGTTTTTTTTGGTTGACTAATATGTATAGTCCACATCTACAGAATGCCTGCTCTATAGAATTTTTATGTCAATCCCCTGAAATTCTATGGATAGAGGTTTGACTGTATTATGGTTAATGAAAGGTTTTAGATTTGCTGCTCTGTAAAGGGTTCTTTATTTTGTAAGAAATTATTATTGTGAAACATAGTGTGGCTATTTTCATGTGTTTTAAAAATGAATGTCCAATAAATTGCCAGCGTATTAATGTATGATACTAGTGTTTAAAATAGTAGTAGTGCCAGGAAGAAGCAAAGGTGTGGTTAAGAATAAGGAACAAGTAGACAAAGGGGTAGAGTGTTTATATAGTTTAAGGAGAGAAAACAAAGTTACTACGAAAGAAATACAGAGTTATAGAGACTTGAGAACAAAAAATATTATTTTTTATGTTTAAATAGTGTTATCAAGAACATTAAAAATAATTCAATGTTGTCAAGGACACTCAACTATATTAGTATCATCTTATGTATTTTACCCTGTAATAATCTTGTACTTATTTAGTGCTGAATGGATTGCAACTTCTTGTAAACTCTGTTGTATTTTTTTTAATTTTTGCGAACCTTTGACTCAATACAAAAGGGTTTTTAGGAAATGTATATATTGTAATTGTAACGTATCTCCAGTTGTATTATTTAAACTATTATAGTAACATTTTTAAATGAATTTTGGAGAAAGTATCATTAAGGAAACAGATCTTATACATTCCCTTTTCTCATTGTTAAATATTGGTATAGTATGATCAAAAAAAGATTTAGGTTTGCAGTGGTAAGATGTTGCTCCAGTTTTTATGGTGTCTTTGGATCATTAGCACTAAGAGAGAGTTTTTTGGTTGGGACAGGTATGAGGCCCCATTCTGTCAGCACTGGCCTAATGAATAAGGCAGTGAGTGGCTTTTTGTAATTTTGAGAAGACCTGCATCCCCTTTGTAAGTGTTGTGTGCGGATCCCAGCGAGGAACCAAAATGATGAGCAGTCTAGATATAAGGAATCATCATTGACTTGCATTGTGTATACACCCTCAACCACAACTTAGAAATAACATTTGACTGTAATTGTACAATGGATAAGTGGTATATTCTGTACCATATAAGAAGGCCACTTTTTGACAGCTCGACGAATGTAGCGCCACTGTCTACATCTGACTACGTATTCTTCTGCGATCAGCTGGTCCATCACGTCGGGGCTGTAATTTTTATCAACACACTGTCAGCTAATCCACTTCTCATTGTACATGCAATGCTAAACAAATTTTAAGATATTTTAAGACTGACATCTGTCAAAAAATATAAGTAGATTATAAAGTTAAAAATATAAAATGTTTCAAATAATTAGATATTTGATAACTCTTTTTTAATTTGTCCGAGATAGTGAATTTGGGTTAAAATTTGCGAGACGGTCTGTTGTATCTATTATTACACTTTGGACGTTATAGCTAATATATACAAGTTGGAAATATGTGACGTGGAATAACGTTAGAATTGCTTAAAAACTATTCACGCGTCTCTCACTTTCTACGGAAACAAGGAGATGGGTTTCTAGAGAACAATATGGTGTATAATTTACGTAGACGAATGATTACCGGCCGAATATAAATGACTTGTACTCCAAATCGTTGTAGATGAAATATATGTTACTTTAAAAATTATGCAGAGCTCGTGGAAAAATATAACTATTGGCATATGTTTGTAAATTCGTTATATATCGCGCAAGAAAGAGGTTCATTTCTGGCTGGTAATAGCTCGCAGAATATCCGATAGATAGCGCGCAGCACGTCACGGCGAAGTTTTGAGTAACTCTCTTTATGGTCAAGAGATAGCGTATCTTTTAAAGTTGATAATTCTTATGTTACGGGCTGGAAATATATTTAAAATTCGTGTCGTTTCGTCAAATTATTAGAAAAAATAATTCAACAATATTATGCAATATTTCTGTATGCTTTTGGAATTAATATCATGGACGTGTTGAAAGCAAGGTTTGAGATGGATGATACGACGTGAAAAACCTTTCTGAAGTTAGCACAACTTCAGAAAACTTTTCCACGTCGTATCGTTTTATTGCACATTTCATTTTGAACACTTAAAAATAACTACATTATCACGAAGTTTAGTTTTTAACGCTAACAACCATTGTTTTGTGACCTCGTAAAATAAAATGTATTAATAAATCTACGAATTCTTTCTTATCCGCGCATTTTGTGCTTTTCTGATGTGCATTGACAGTGCACTCAGAATAGCCAACGTAATTTTAACTTTTGTTCGTTCGTGCATCAGCTGATACAGGATTTTGTAAATGGCGCTTTGTTTGTTTCGTAAACGTTACGTTGCCACTCACTGACTGTCAGAAAGTGGCCTTCTTATATGGTATGGACCATATGTATCATTTTTTTTTTTGCAGCATCCCAGTAGATATCTTGATCCNGTTACGTTGCCACTCACTGACTGTCAGAAAGTGGCCTTCTTATATGGTATGGACCATATGTATCATTTTTTTTTTTTGCAGCATCTCAGTAGATATCTTGATCCACTCTTCTTTAACATGTGAAGTGAATATTTTTCGTAATGTGATTTGAGTCTGTTATCAAATTGTAAACTTAACTTGTTTGTAAAGAACAGAGTCACATTTGTCTGCAGAGTAGCTGCATACAAGAAAGGTTTCAATTTTGGAAAAATCTCCCAAACCAAGGGTGGTAATGATGCAGTTAATATTAATTTAATCAGGAAATTTGGTTAGTTTTCTTTTGTTTAACGAGGATTTGTAATAGCTTATCAGTATTTGAAGTTTTGGCCTTGTTAGTATGTTTATCTGTCATTGAGGTTGCATCAGCAATCTGCGATGAAAGCTTTTACCATTTTCGTAGACATTTTTTCCTTCGAGAATGTTATAGAAATTCGATTATTTTTCTATGACGCAGTTCGACTGGCATGGGAAGGTGGTTGCGACGGGGGTTTGCACAATATCGGAAGGGATGCCATGCCCTTATTTTCTTAGGTTTTGGTACCCTGGTGTGTGGAGTGGGGTTAAAGCGCATGGCAATTTACGCTTGGTGTGTCTGCTGCCTGCTAACAGTTGTCAACCAGATCTTAAAAGAGACACTTCGAGCATGGCAAATTTCGTCCATACCGGCAAGCACCTGTGACCTTTACTTTTTGTTCAACTTCAATTTTTATACCTTTTTTCTACTAAATTATTTCTGCCGGTGTGGGAGGTCATTAGGATGCCAGGAGGGAACTGACGCCCCTCCTGCCTTCGTAATTTTCTCACAATGCGAGTTTTTAGTAATGTGCATAATAAGTGAACTACTGTGGAGCTGTTCTATTTCGACTGCCATGTTAAGCTGACTGTTCGTAACTCTACATTAATGGAAGATTGTGAACTGTGGTTTTTTCTTACTTGAAATATGGAGGAAATAATCTGAACTCTTATTTTATTTATAATATGGCACCTTTATTTATTTAAGTTTCACGTGTCTACAGAGTGAGTTAAACCGAACTATGATTCCAGTTGCCAATTCTGATGTCTGCAACATTACAACATGTAAGGTGTAGCGGCCTAGAGAGAGAGGACGCGCTTACTCTTTGCTAGACAACAGCTTCCCCTCTCGAAGGCATGTAAGGGGAGGAAGAAAGGTGCATGACTGAGAAAGACAGAAAGAGAGTGTAACGACGCAATATATTAATTAACGAGATACTTGGTTAAATTTCTTAAGTTTACAGGGTTTTATAATATTTTATCGGGATTCAAAATTAAAGCTGTGGTAGTTTGTTTATCTGGCATACGTTTGCAGTTTCAGGAAATAATAGTTTTGTTACGCATCAACATTAGAAGATAGAAGCTTTCCGAACTGCAGTTGACAGTTTTTGTTCTAGAAGGTTTGATTATTTTTACTGACGACGCAGTTCGGTTGGCATGGGAAAGGGATGCCGGTCCACGCCATACAGCGACAAATACTCAGTGTGCCTATCGCCAGCTAGCAGCAGACAACCAGCACTCGCCGAGACCGCGTCGGGCGTGGCAAATAACCCCCACACCGGCAAACTTTATCCTACTCGTTTATTTCTCCGCCGGTGGGTGTGGGAGGTCCCTGCCTCTGTATTTTCTTCTTGCGATGCAAGTTTTCAAGACGTAAAGAAACAATAAACTACTGTGGCACTGCTCTCTGTTTGCTTGTCTGTGAAGGTGTTCGTGACTGCATATCTGACAATCATATGTGAACTGTTTCATTGGAATGATAAATAAAAGTACAGAGTAAAATAAACAAAAACTGGACTTTATTTTTATATTTGTTTGGCGCCTCGAACGTTTCATGTTTTTACCGATTGAGCTAATTGAGCTGTAACTTCCAACGTCATCCCACATCGTGCAATGTTACAAGGGGTGAGAGAGAGAGAGGATGCTAAGGTGTCTAGGAAACAGTTTCTCCTCTTGTCAGGGGCGTGTAAGGGGAGGGAGCAAACCAGACTCGCACATCATCTTTGTTGCCCTGCGCCGTAGAGCAGGGATGATAATTGGCGGCGCGCACGACGTATTTCACATCCAATCATTAAAAGTTTGCATAAACGAGCTTAAAAATGATTGTTGCAGGATATCTTAGGTTACGGGACCAAAATATACTTTGATCTGTGCAATATCCGATAAATGAGACGAGTAAATTTATCATTATTTATATAGGAATTTTGCCGGGACCACTAAAAATTAACTGTGGATACGGTTTATTGGTACATGAGTTTTCGATACAGCAAGAGTCCACGGTAACCACATCAGTGATGATCCAAACTAAATAAATAAATCTCACAACACACTTTTCAAACACAGTTTCAAATGTAAAGGTAATTACAAAAAACAGAAACATTTATTCACCATAAATATCTTTCTGCCAGTATAAAAAAAGACACAATGCCAGTCTTATTTTAACTTTCACAACTTTAAGTCTATTTTCTTTGCTAGAGGTAGCGGATCTGCCTGGTAAAAAGTAACCCAATCTCTAACATCACTTCACGGGAACAAACTGTATTAACCTCTTGATCCTTCGTAGCATCACTTCCAGGAATCCTCTCTGTATTGACACATCAATCTGCGGTGACGCTTCCTGCAAGAGAGATAATTCAATAAATTGGGGTACAATTTTCCTTTCATTCAAGTCTACAACTGTTGACTAACCAAGCCACTAAAGTACTTATTTTATTCTTAAAAACTTTGTTTTAAATAGGAAAGTATTCAACATGTGATGGCACATGGCTGTATGGGCATATACAATTATACTATTTTCTATCGTTTGCTTAAACTTCCAGTTTCAAGTGCAAAAGAAGATAATTCGTAGACCCTTAATTTTATGAGCTGTCACATGGTTCCTCAGCATGACTTCCTAAAATTGCCAGACCAATTCTTGACCACTCCTACTTGTCAAATATGTTAAAATATATAGTGGCAATTAAGTTGCACCAAGCACCAAGTTCATTTTTAATGGTTTTTTATGAAAAAAATCACGAGGATTTGTTACAGAAATATTAATTTAGTTTGATAGATACAGGTGTTCTGAATAAACTGATATCCTGGAAGGACATACACAACCTACCTTATATATGACGCTGTAAAGTTTGCGTTTGTGTGGACTTTCGCCCTAGAATTATTATAATGCCGCACAGTTGGGCGCCATGTTGTAAAGTTCCGTCTTTACTGCTACAAGCGTATAATAATATAGCAGCCTCAAAGGTTAGGCGCCATCTTGTAACTTACCGCCGCTTACACTGTCGACTGTTTACTTGCCACGGCTTGCTCAGGGTAGAAACACGAGACTCATAGAATTGAACATTATTAATTAAGAATGAAGAAGTTCCAAATTAGTTTGTTAAGTACTTTGTTTATTTAACTATTTATTTAACACTCAGCACCACAGTTCACAGAAGAAGTCCAAATTGCAGAGTACGAACCTTACAGATAAATATAAAAGTACAAAAAACAGCGCCACAGTGGTTTCCGTGTATTAACGTCTCATGAATATTAGCCCGAATAAAGAATATCTGCCGCAACCTCCCACACCGGCTGAGAAATGAAGTACTACAGTCTAGTGGCCGATGTGGGGGTTCTAATCCTGCCCGAACGCGGCCTAGGCTAGCATTGCATGATACTTCTCGACTGCGCTGACCTGCCCTCACGGGCTACGTGAAGTAACTCCTCACGACTGACTAAGACTGCGACTGCCCCGAGGGCGACAGACAGATGCCCTATTTGTGCTGCCTATCACCCCCCTCTCCTGAGATAACGGCCTGGCCACGTACGCTCTCCCTCGTTATCTAACTGCTCCGTACGAACTACTCCTGCGATAAGCGCCCGGCATCCGGCATCTGCCAGCAGCGTCATCTAAAACTGCACGTGGCCCGCGCTCAACACGACGTTATCGACTGCCGCGCCGTCAACATAAACTAACCTCGCCGTCCACAAAAACTTGTTGACATATTAAAACTGCGCCGAAGGAACTAAAACTGTTGATGTCGCCTGATCCACAGAAACTAACTAATCTACTTTATGCTGACGCTTTCAAAACTCCCAAGTTCGAAACGAAAACTGTAACCAGGACTCTTGATAAAAACGTAACCCGCAGACGTCCGCCCCTTAACCTACAAATGCACACGTCTGTCTGATAAACACGGGAAACGAGCCACCACGGCTTTAAACTTGAAACACGATAAAAATATTACGAAGCTGTCCCAAAGCTTCACAAACACGAAAGAATTTTACACTCGAGTCCCGAAAAATTCAGAATATTGCGTCATTACAACGTTTAAATCTTCAATAACTGCCACACGCTAAATTTTGCTTTCAGATGAAATTTGGTTTTGATTTATGGTTACCTATTTCTCTGGTATGTGTAAATGGCAGGAAAGTGTAAAATGAGAGGGTGTAAAACAGGGGTTCAACTGTATTATTACTAGGGATGGTTCAATTTGATTCTTTTATTCCTCGATACCGCCGATTCTTCCATTAAAATAAGTACTGAATACCAATAAAGTTGATTCTCTGAGTAAATGACTCTGCATAAAACGATGGATGCACTGTACTTCAAACTGTAACGCACAACCGTCCTTGAATATTCCATTAAATGTGAAATACTCTAAAAAAAAAATGTACATAAACATGGTCTCGGCTAAATACATAATAAAGCATTTTTTACCACCATTTACCGAAATAAATTACAATGGTAACTGTGAAATTCTCATTAAACAAAATAATGAAAAGTGCGTGTTAATGTATAAATTACGTACACTTGTAGCTGAAACATTGCGTTTCATTGTATTTATTTTACGTTACAAATACAGTATTTCTATTAATGCAAAATGGAAACACTTTTTTTTGTGCATCAAAGATGTGTAAGCGTGTTACTTTAAACAAAATGGCTGGCCATTTCTTCACACACTAGCGCCTGCAGACACATTTCAGTGCCACATCATTGGCGTGTGTGTGGAGTCGTCAGCATCTATGACTTGTTTACATTCCCCCCCCACCCAATTACTGGAGACAATTTTTTTTTTTTCCGTGATTTGTTCTGTTCACGTATTTAACATAGTTTTAGGGTTTCTTTACATAGCTGAAGTTCTAAATGAATGTAAAATAAGCATCCACCTGAAAAAGCTGTGACAAATTGAAAATAAATAAAATTCTAGTAATTTTACAAATGAAACACTAACGTTTCAACACCTCCCAACCAAAGTAATAAGCATTTGTTTAAAATCTGGTGCGAGTTAAAAACACACATCTTTTAAGTAAAAAAAATTGCATAGAGCTGGCAAGAAGGGATGAAATGTTCAACAAACAAAGAAACACACTTCAAACATAACCTAAAAGCAAGGGAAAACAACTCTGCAACAAATAATTTTTTTCAAAAGGTAAATTTGATATAGTGTAATTAAATTTAAAAATTGAACCTCTACAGTTGGACTAATGCAGCAATATATTACAGAATTTTCATTTGTTTTTGATTTTAGCATAAAATCATAAAAAAATAGGTCCCTTCAGTCTCATCACAAAGAGATTTTCCTTTGTACGTTTATTTGCAATATTGCAGGAATTTTGTCGGGACCACAGAAAATTTTCTGTGGACACATACTTTCGATCCAACCGTGTTCGATGGATAGAGTTTTCACTGTACATTTTAACGAAGAATATTATTTGGAAAGATGTTTTCTTTTGTGATGAAAGGTCTTTTTTCCCATATAGTTTATATTTATTTGTATCCGACATAAATTCAACATGATTTTAAAATGAAATATTAATTGACCTCAATGGACAGCATCTTTGTGAATACATTAAAATATATGCCCAGAAGCATTTATTTGACCTCCCCTTTGACGCAGCTCGCGTGAGTTTATTCCTGTTATACTGGGCCTCATGATAGGCGGTCAATTGAACTTGAGGTATATTACTGCAGGCTTATCTAGGCCTCAGGTTGGGTAGTAAATTAACTCATCTCGTTTTGGGTTAGTTGAATAGCGTTGCGCCCTACGTCCGGGCGCTACTTTAACTTGAGGTAGGCCCCACAGTTGGGCGCGAAATTAACTCAACGCAGGTACCGCCACTGTAAAAGACATGGTGGCTTATATGGTCAGAGTTAATGTCCCCCAGGTACCGACTATAAAGTGCGTGGGGGTTGTGGGAATTGTAATGAGGTAGACTATTACAGTTGTATTTTGAAGTACGAATATATTGTCTCGTGTCTATATTCACAAATACACAACATCAAAACTTGAGAGGTGTGGTACTGTAGTACTTTGGCTACTCGTATTCACGGGGCGAATTCGTGGTTGAGTGGGGCTTCTTTAGGCGACGAATTTTATACTTAACTCATCGGTGAGTGTGGGTAGGCTGTCATCTGGGGATGAGTTCCAGCGAAGTGGTAGGCCTTGGATGCAGGCCCCCTGTGCTGCTTCTCCCTGGACTGCTGTTCGGACTCGTACTCACGTCTTCTCGTGATTTCTTCCCGCAACTCTCCCCGCGGCCCGGTGATGATCAACTGTCCCGATATGACTGACCCCTTAATGATGCGGCTGACGGACGTGGCCGGGTTCCGATATCCCGGCCTTAGTAACTGTTGTACTGACTTACTCTCTGCTCGAACTGACGTCTCTCGGCGGTGAAGATGAACTAACAACTGCCCCGATATGACTGCCTGACGTACCCGATATTACTGACTCCCTCCTATTCTTGGAAAGGGGTTTTTATACACGCCCGCCTTTGTCCTGAATTGGCGGCACGTGGCATCTTGTAGGGGAGGGAAGGGGGTGAGAGGGGTGAAGTGGAAGACGCCTAACCAAGCCTTCAACTCACGTGTCCTCGTTTCTGAAGGTTTGGCGGGGGCGGGGATAATACCTACTGTCGTCAGCGATACTTCCGTGGTGCGTATTTACTGCGTTCAGGCGAACTACACCGGATTATTTGCTGATGACTCAAGTAAGCCCTGCACTCTCAACAGATCTCCCGGCGGCTAGAGACGTACGAAGATGAAGGGGGTGTGGGGGGGAGGCCTTCGCTTCAGCTCCACGTGTCCCGAAATTTTCCACCTGCCTGTGGTTCCACGTGCCGCCATGAAGGCGCCAGCAAAGTGCGCTAGGCGGGGGGTGGTGTGAGGGGAGGATGGTTGTGAGCTAACGTTGTTCTATAATCCATAAACTTGCACGCGACACCTTGTTGCCAAAAATTCTCTGAACATCGAGTGACTTGTATAACCAAGCCTAAAATTGATTTTCATTAACTTCCTGCAGGGAAATCAGAGGATTTATATAAATTTATTTCAATGGACACATATTTTTTGAATAAACTGATATCCTGTAAGGACCAATTTGACACCTTTTGTCGTCTAATAATGGATAAGCACCAAGTCTGAGTGCAGCGTAACTCGCGATAGGTTCAAGTGTATAGAAAAATAAGACTACATGATTATTAATAATTAATTATTAAAGACCATTAAGAAATACATTTTAATCACATTATTTATTCATTTCTGTCTAAAAATTACAAGTATTTTGCGGTGAAATATAATTAATTACTTTAAAAAGACAGACATTAAATTGAACCTAACCAATTCTGATCCCTTAAAAATCCAAAAAATTCTGTTTGAAGTTTGCCTTTTCTTCTTATGAAGTCTTGTTAAATCATCTTCGGGGTATTTAATCTTCCCGCCACCGCACCGGTCGATAACCACTCCACGCACTCCTGATTGAGTACGTGTGGGACATACAAGATTTGGCTTACATTCTGTGTATTATTATTTTCATTTTCCGAGGGCTTGAAAGTTTTAGGTTGGCTTGCATTTGGTATCAGATTACAATCAATTATATACTGTATTTTGAGATGTTTTATTCTTTATTGATACAAGTTGAGGTGAAATTTTTTATATGTATTGTTTACAGTAATACTTTTTTTAAAAATTTCCATTTTTATTGTGTTTACAAGTTAAACTCTATTCACAGATAATGTACAGCTCTCATTGAACTCTACACAAAGTCTATTAAGGTTAGAAGGTTTATTTTATTGACGTACAAGTCAGAACCATCATCTACTAAAATTCAGCATGTATGGACTTTTTTTGACAGTCCCCTGATGAACTGTAGGTAGGGAGTCCACTGTAACATGTCCATAAGCCCAGTATGCACTTTGAATTTCATTTTGAGCTTTTGTGGTGTAATTCTCAGATACATCTATGTGTACCACAGCATTCTCTGAACTAGATTGATTTCTTAGCAGCTCTCACCCTTGAGTCACTGTTCCTTCTGTCTTCACTTTATCAGTTCTGCAATGAGTGGTTGTGCATGACTCCAACTCTCAGCATTCAAACCATTCTCATCTTGTGGCTTTAGCACATCCCATTTTATAGTCCTTATATTTTCTTAGCATGCAGGTTTCATTGCCTTGGTCACACACAATTATATCAATGAAAGGTCAGTATTTAGTTGGTATTATGTTGTTCATGTTTGCTTGCTTCAAAACAGTAACCTAACATTATTGTGATATTTGAATAAACATGACAATTCTGAAATGTTGCTCTTCACAAGACATGCAGTGCAGCAAATCTTGAAGACTAAATCCTTTTTCAAGAAATGTTCACAGTACACAGAATATGCCTCTTTCAAGGTGGTTCCTAAATAATGCTTTTGAACTTTCTCCTTTGTACTTCCAAAATGCACAATAATTATGTTACACTTTTGATACTGGGCTTACCCATTATGTTACATTCCTCATCAGTTAAGTTTTAATATAGCTTTCCTTTTTCTTGGTGATTTGTTTAGCTTTCCCTACAGCTTGAAGTGATGGTTTTACTGGACCGCCTTGCATTTCCATTCATTTCTTTTTTGCCTCTCTCTGTTTTCTGCCTCTTCTCTGTTCATTTTTTCATTTTTGTTACCTATTTTTGAGACATTCCATCCATATTAACTTTTTTTAATATTCCTTTTAATTTTGCTTTATAATATTTCTCTTGCAGCCAACTTGGAAAACAAATGCAGAAATCAAGTAGAACAGTATTTTCTCTATAGATTTGAACAAAGAAAAGAATTTGTGATGGTTAATGTAATTCCATTACTAATTGCAATTATGTTAATGTTGCTTGTAATTCTGTTACCACCATTAACCTAATACAGAATTACAATAACATTTTAATAAAAATCGTACATATTTATCTAATCATATTAGTAGAAAGTCCTGCATTTCATTGTTCCAATTTTCCTTACGGTAATAAAGAGAAACATACAGATTTCTGGTAAAGGAATTAAATTTCATGGGACATCTTGTTAAAACATATTCATCGGAAATATTATGTTCTGTAAAGAACAACATACTTTTATTTTTCTATTCCCATTAATACCTAAGATTGTAAATACAACAAAATTAAACATTTGCTGTCTATTCGTTTTTAGTCAATAACTTTTAGATTGTACACATACTTACAATGAGGAAACTGGCAACTAGTGACATGAATGAATTAAATGTTTTGTGCAAAATATTTAACCCTGACAAATTATTGTTAATCCCACTTGTGAACGTGAAACCACATACATTTGCGTTAGGGATGTGTTGGTTCCATAATTTTTAATCGGTTCTAGATAATTTTTGCTGTTTTTTCATAATGTAACAGCTTCAGGTTTTCCTGATATATTAATTTGAGTTGGTTTAAAAAAAAAATACAATGTTAAATGCAAAATATATATTTTTTCCGTGCTTTAAAAAAATTAATTAAAGTCGTTACTCGCACACGTTCACAAACTAGTAGAAGTAATGCAGCAGAAGCACATTGAAAACTTTTCTTACCTTCAACAGTTTGCAATTTTCAGTGTTTTCCATGTTGGTAGAAAAAATTAGTTTGGTAGTATAACTTTCATCAGTTTTATTTACATATTATTAAAACTGATGTTTGCTTAGTTACAAAGTGACTGAAAATGTAAGAAACCAAAACATGGCACCAAAGTAACAGAAAGTGTCTAAATCTATGGGACATAAACATTTTAATTGTTCTGATACCACTGTTTGAATGCATCAAACAGAATGTGTGTAAGCTTTGTTCACACTTCAAAAATTCTTCACTAAAATAAAATTACACCTGCAATTACTTATTAAACAAAAAGTTGAAAACTGTGCATGCACATATTTAGCTTCTCCAAGGAATGAAAAACATGAAATATAAATTGTCCAAAAATGCTACACTTCCAACACCATTCCAAAAACAAAATATTTGAAGACAAAATTTCCAACTGATCTTTGATGTTCACACTGTCCACCAAAAACAACAACAACAAACCACCATTTTATTTTTAAAAAGACTTCTTTGCTATTTGAACAACTACTGGAGTGTTCATAATTTTAACGTGTGCATAGACTAAGAGCTCCATGGTTCATAGTCGCATAACCACTGCTCTACCTCATTGTTTACCAACGAGCACTCATTTGGATGTTTATGTTCACGGATGCCATGGATATAGCACCGAGTTGTACGAAACATGATTATAAAATTGCGTTGCTTCAGTTCGCCGGGAGCGCTTCATTTTTCATGGTCCGCTGACGATTTGTCAAAATCCTGAATTTTGTTTTAAGTGTTGGACATGACCGTATAAAGCGTCTATAGAAAATTTTTTTAGTTGTGTAAATCGAAAAAATGTGTGGTTAAAATAGCATTTTGTTGCTTGAAGACTTTCGTGATACTAACCAAGGTATAAAAGATGAAAATTCTACTTAGAAATTAATAGGTAGCTGGCAGTAGGTAATTAATTTCCCGCCATATGTGCTTCTTTCTAGACCCAGTGTGTTTACGGTTTTGTGCATAGCAGAACCGAGATTTTGACACTGATTTTCGATTCCGGTTATCTACGTCAAGAACTGAGAACCGAAAACTGGAACAGACTCATCTTTAACATGCATACAGTTCGGCATATTTTACAAAGAAATTTAGTACATTTAAAATTTTCATATGCAAGTCCACTTTCTCATAAAATTGCCCATGTGCATTGCGGATAACAACAATGCTTTACAACTAGGTAACTTTGTAGAATCATTTGCACTGCTTAAGGACAGCAACAAGCATAAGCAACGTACCTGTGCAGTTTCCACTAGCTTCCTGCTGAAACTGTCGTTAAAGACAGACACCAAGCCCTGCTTTAACTGGCTGATTTCCTCGAGTGTCACCTTCCACCCACTTTCTGCAAATGGCGTTGTGTAATCTAAAGCAAAAATTGCCACCACAGTTCTTTACATTAATTTTCTGCCAGCTAAATATAATATCCATTACAAATTTATCTACGTACGAAATACCAACTATGTTAAGTAATATAAGTACACCCCCCCCACCCCCTCCCTCTGAACAACACACACAGGTTCACACTTATGCATATGCACAAACACCAGGGATGGGACATTCAATACTTTGATACCCCTCGATACTGGGACGTATAGAAAGTATCAAGTATCGCTCCATGCATACTGACACATTTGTTCGATGCGTGAAATGTAATATTATCGACACGTGTATGGCTCGGTCCGCAATTTTCCCTATTGTCATGAAGCGACACAGTTTACTAGTTTCAGAAAACCGGTGAAGTGTTGTATTTATTTAAGGATTCAGCTAATTATTTTGTATCGGTGGCAGAGAAATGTGTAGTAACGATTGCAAAAGAACAACATGTATTCAGTAGATGCAAATAGGAATTACGAACTGTAAGTCAGTGTGCATTGTAAATAAGTAAATGTATTTTGAAATGGGTTTAGAATGCTTGAAATGTAAATGACCTAGAAAACCACCATTTAAAATTTCTTCAATAAAAATTATAGACTAATTATGTAAGAAAGAATTTTATGGTAAGCAACCTGTGTTGTCTTGATGACAAAATATGAACAACTTGCATATGACATTCCTGTGTTATACATTTTCCCAGTTGCTTTCCCTGCCAAACACACATTTATGTTTATTACTGCACCTACTTTCATTTACAATTTGTTCTAGCCAACTTTGGAAGCACACCAGATTCTTTAACACTGTAATGTCACTCATCGCCACAGTCCTGCATTGGTTTTAGCAACCTACTTCTCTATGGAGGCAGTAAATTTGAAACCTCACGCTCCTCAGATCAGTTATTATCTATGGAATTAAAACAAAGGAAACAGCTATATTTGCATTTAATGAAATAACATTTTTTTTTTCAATATTGAGAGAGAGCTTTTAGATTCAGAATGAGAAGAATAAATTAGAGTAATGTAAGTGTTATTTTTTATTTCTTATTCAGCTTTCCTGAAGACCCCAGAAGCCCTATTGCAGGGCTGAAAGTGACTTTCCCTCTCAAAAATGGTGATTTAGGTGACCAAAATAACAAAAAGGTGACAAAAAGATACCAAAATCACAAAGTTAAAATTTATCGAAAAGTGACCAAATAAAATGGGACACGACTAATAACTAATTTATCAAGCAGTTGGCCACATGTGTTGTGTTTTGTAGTGGACAACTTGCAACAGTTCAAAGGTGGTGACATTGGTAGTCAGCATAAAATTGGAACTAAAACCTATCCTCTGCCGGGGGTGGGGGGTACAGTTGTGTAGTGATCAGACTACTCGCCTCCCACCAAGGCAAACCGGGTTCGATTCCTAGCGGGGTCGCTCCCTGATTTGTGAATTGTATGGTATGTTGGGTGGTATGCTACTAACCATATTTTTTCCTGGTGCTGGTCAGTAGAGCTAATTAGTATGGGCGGTAGCTAAATTTTTGTAAGGTCTTTGTAGAATGAGTGATCGGGGTATGCTTTAATTATAGTAGGCGGTGTATATTTTGTCTGGTGTCGTCAGAACAGATGGTATGGGTAATAGGTACACGTTTATATAAGTAAGGTCTGTGCGGACTGAATGGTTGGGGTATGCTCGAGTATTATTGTGTGGTATGTGTGGTGAGTATNTATATAAGTAAGGTCTGTGCGGACTGAATGGTTGGGGTATGCTCGAGTATTATTGTGTGGTATGTGTGGTGAGTATATGTGGTGTCGATTGGCAAAAAGCAGATCGATTGAATGTTAGCTTATGGGTTAGACTGTAAGGTTGCTTGGAATACTTGAGTTATGGCAGATGGTATAGTTGGCTTTTTGGGCAGTATGGTTGATTAGTAATAGCTGAGTTTCACTTGGGTTATAGGCGTAGGTACATTGGGTGGTCTGGTACGAATCTACATACTTCCCTACTGCCACCCACATAGAAATGTTTTTTCATCCATCCACACTTTCCTACATTTCCGTATCTTATTTCATGTTCTTTCTTCACATTCTTTCCCAGTTGTCATGGCAATGTTACCACAGAAGGGGATCGGATAGCTTTGTGAGCCGATGAGTAAAGTTCAGGCAAGACCCGAACCCACTGCCGGCACAACAGCTGTCCCTAGATACGCGCCCACATGTGGCGTGTTTACATACGAGGCTGATTGTGTGCAATAAATTAAATTGTTTATTTTGTTAAACGCTGTCCTAATTGCGTAACATGCATATAGACCACTGGTAGTATCAGTTTTATGTTAATTATATTCTGTTTTTTTATGTACGACACTGTGATTTTCTCTGCAATGACCTGCATTTGATTACTGCCTTTCTGCAAGGAAAGCTGTGAGTCTCGCAGAATATGCTGCCCGGAATGGATCAGGACTGTCAACCTGGCACCCGTCAGGCACACAGTTGCTCTATTCTTTGTAGCGTTTTTCATATTGACTGTTTCTATTACATTTGGAAAGATAAGAGAAATTATGTCAGTGGGGACACTAACTCCAGATATTGAGATAATTACTGCAGGAAAATATTTTGATAGACATTTAAATATTAAACTGCATTTGAAAATTAGTGGTTTACAGNATAATTACTGCAGGAAAATATTTTGATAGACATTTAAATATTAAACTGCATTTGAAAATTAGTGGTTTACAGTTAAGTTATGTAAACTCGTACTAACTGTTTCTGCAACTAGTGCCCTCGCAAGAAAAAAGTACTTGGGTCTTGAAATGAATAAAAATGTACAGCCGCAACAGCANGTGCCCTCGCAAGAAAAAAGTACTTGGGTCTTGAACAATAAGAAAGACCATCAAAAGTGGCATTATTGTTAATTGAAAAAGATCTGCAGTGTATAATGCAAAATGAACAAAAATTTATAACTGTTTGATGTTGTATTCTTCCAGCTAACTGTATTTTATATTTCTCAATTTTTTTTCTTTTTGTACAAGGCACTTTTATTATTTTTTTAAACTGCGCTTTTATAATTGTGTATAAATTGTTTACATTAGTCTCTTCATGAAACAATATACCCTTACCAGTGCATTGTGACCATTGTTCAAGGTGTCAGGCAGAATACAAAATCTTAAGTAAGAAAATGTGAAATGGTTTTAAATGTTGTCTGTTAATAAAGGGAACTAGAGGTTTTGTCTTTAAAACGAAGCTGTATATATTTCTCTGGGAGTTAGGTCTTTTTCCAAGGAAACAAACAATTGTTAAAAAACACAGTTTATCAATAGGAATAACACTGCCAATTTCAGATTTTACGAATAAAGTGACATTTCTCAAATTATGTATGTCTTTATAAAGAGGACATGAAAAATTGGAGCAATTCTCATGCAGAAACATGCATTTTTGTAGCAAGAAATTAACAGCTATTTTTGACAAAAATAACACATATTTTTGGAAAAAATAACACCTCCTTTTTCAGGTCTCTAGTAATAAGGTAATAATCCTCATTAAGGAGACCCCATTTCCCTGGTCTCTAGAGGGATACTGGGCCTGAAAACCTTCATTGTCACCATGTTGAGTGTTTTAAGGCTTCAAACTAAATGTAATCTAAAGGCTGTCTCGTATTAACACACACACTCCAGATTCATTTTCTATCCTCACATTCCCTCGGACTGTTCAAATGATACCACAATCTCATCACACTTTCCTCAGTCACACCATAGCAAGTGATCTAATGGAATATGAATGACAACACAAGAGAGTAGGAACATCGAGAGTAGGAACACAGAAGCACGAGGGGGAGAGATGTAGCTTACCGTGATCAGTCTGGTCTGCGAGGGCGAAGGGGAAATGGGAGCGTGGAATTGCACGCCGAAGGTATACATCAAGGTGGCACCACAGTAAGTATAGTGCACTCTCTATCAAGTTAGAGCACAGATCCAGTTCCCGCTGTTTTAGAGCAGTACGCCGCTCAAGCCGCTGAGCCACCAACATCCGCAGCTCTCCCACACTCTCCATCTCTACTGCAGCATCGCTGTCTTCCTCCCCCAATACCTGCCACACACAATGCAGTCAAATGAAGAATGAGGTGGATTATTAGGGGTACCTGATTTTCACAAAAACATTTCACGACTAGTTGTACTCATAAACACTTTAGTTAAGCTCTGCTTTTATGACAGGTTGATTTTAGCCGTATGGCATCATACGTGTTTACCCATCAATCATGGATGCTCAGTTTTTAGTGCAACTAAATTCTGATTGGCCCGGTCAGGTATGAGAATATCTTCTCACAGACCCATGTGGCCAATTACCAAAGGAAAACTGCAAGTATGCACTTAGGATATTGAAATCTGGCCTGCATGAAGGAAATTGAACTTTTGACAGCGTGTAATGTTTTTTCAAAACACAGTTGTAGATATTCTTGGAAGTTAATGTACCCACTATTTATAAATGTGCAATGTTAGCCGGCAGATATTTTTCAACAGGATAAAAATACAAAAGATGCATAAATGTTACAACCTTATATTATTGATAAGGCAAAGATAAAATTAAATACTGTAAAATCTCATAATAAAGTACTTCACATCAAAGCACTTTTCACAATGAACATATTCTAAATTCCTGGCAAATGTGATAATATTAAATACTTGTTCAGTATTAAGAATAATGCTGAAAGTTGCTTTGTGCACTCTATAAGAAGGTTCTACTGTAAACAATTCAAGTAAAAAAAAAATATTGGATATGACCAGATTTCTAAAGGTTCTACTGTACTAACACTATGAAGAAATGTCCTTGTTTCCAATACAGCAGAGAATACATTAAACAAATTTTCAACATACAAAAAATGTAACATGGCAGATGGAGGTAACCAATTACATTGACTTTGTTGAACTGAATTGTTGCTAGAGCCGTGCTGATTTAAATCAGCTTTTACTGAAATGACTGATATTGGTGCTTCTGCCGATGTAAGAACTACAGATCATTTCCAGCCAATTTGACTAACACAAAATGTTAAGTTCTGAAGTATTCTTAAGTATTATAATATCAATGTCTTGGCCTGGTCTACAGTGAAAGTTTTCCTGTATAATGAAGTTGTAATGTTGCAAGTAATAGTAACTGATATAAGCGGGAAATATTTATTTTTTCTATACTTTTGGGGATTAACGTAATTTATTCAGTGTTTGAAGCTTTGGGATAATAGCTATTTGTATTTATTTGATATATTTTGGATTTTCAAAATTTATAACTTTATTTCAAGTCGTTTGACAATTGCAATAATCATTGTAAGGTGATGAAACACCTTTTTCTTTGACAAGGAAGCTAAAGTCACGTAGTTTGCTATTGTAATATGGTGCAATATAAGTAGACTGACAAGGATCGCGCTGTGGCGACATGATGCGATACACACCTGTGCTGCGAGAGGTGTGTGTACTATTATTTGATTAGACCGCATTTTGTGACGCTCTGATTGGGCAGTTTTCGGTGGTGCAATAAAGCTTTGAGAAGATACTTGTAGTAGGCATGCCCGCAGTCGTGCTAGAGTAGTGACCCAGCCAGTTTCCCATCAGTGAGAACCCATGATGGACGTTTGAAGAGTACATGCGAGTCGTGACTGCAACTCACACCGGCAGCACCCGCGATCTTTCCTTTTTAATATATTTGGACTAACCTGAACCTACTAATATATTTCTAGCTCATCTGATTATTTTATTTTGGCACCTTTATAAACTTGAGTCTCAGTGTTTACCTCTGACTGAGTTAAGCAAGTTAATGCTAGACTGTGTCACTACCTGGCACGTATTGTAACATTACAAAGTGCTTTCATTAACAGTACATGGCATCTAAGAAAAAGCATCAGTTAAGATATTTAACTTCCACTACTTTTTCAAACAAAGTTTGTAGCTTTATTCCTAGCCCCACCTTGCTGTGAGATAATCTACCACCTTGACATTGTCAAGGACGAGTGTCTCATGGTGTAGGAAAGAAGCAGGACTGTTTTCAGCCACTCCCATCAACAAATGGTGAAGGCAAAACGGGTAGTAGGAGACCATGAGAAGATAACACAAACATAATGCTAATTTTCTATCTCAAAAAATTCTTGTAACTTTGCTTTTATTTTCATAATACAGTTTACTATTTTAGAACATCAAGTGTGGAGCGGAGTGGAGAGATTTGGGTGGCCCTTAACATTGAGGTCTTGAGAGCCGATAGCTGATAAGGGTGAAGTGAGGTGAGTATGGAGCAGCACTGGAATGCAAGGGTGGGGCGAAACTGGAGATCCCCAAGAAAACCCACTGACCAGCGGCGTTATATGGCATGATTCTCACATGTGAAAATCCTGGGGCGACCCTGCTGGGAATTGAGCTCGGTTCACCTACATGGGATGCAATTAGTCTGACCACTACACCACTGCGACTCCTAGATTGACATCAAGTCTCAATGCATTGCTTGTCAGCATGCATCAGATTTTTATTTTGGTTCCTTGAAGAACTATCCAAACCAGTTATAATGTACTTCAGTTCTGACTTAGGTTTATATTCGAAATTTTTTTTGAGTCTATATTTTAGTTATAACATGCTTTCCCACAGGTTATTAAGATTATGAAGTACTCTACATATGTAAATTTGGTAAATCAGTTCTGTATATTATTTCAAGACAAGGAAACGTGTAAGTTTCCCCTCTATAGTGAACATAGAAAGTGTTTCCATCAGTTTCATCATAAAAAAGGTTTTACTGTATTTACAAGTTTTGTTAACCATTTTTCAGCAAGTTTGGCCATATGACGTTCGGCTGAACGGAATGCAAAAACATAAGTTTCACTTCAAACACCCGAGTTCGCCACGGTGCAATATGGAAGAGCATGCAATAAACATCAAAAACTGTCATGGCAGTGAAACATAACTGCACACACACACAAAGTTAATCCAACAAAACAACTAAGAAAGAAAAAATTATTTGCAAGTAACTGTAAGCCTTGACAAAATCTAACATACCACTTAACCAAATTCATAATTTTGCACACTACTAAGTTAGTTATTGTACACATTTTAGTCAATGGGAAGGCGACACAGGTTGACCACAGGTCTTGTAACCTGTCCTTGGTGCAGGTTGATGATCGCTACCGCTGCTTCAATCTGAGTACAGATGGTAGTCAGTTCTTCAAATGTGAGAACCTGCTGGCCAACAACTCATTTCAAGTGATATTTCGTTGACCTTATACAAGCTTCCCATAATCCCTCCAAATGTGGTGCAAATTGGGGATTGAAATGCCACTGTGTTCCCCTTCCAGCCAAGCTGTCGGCAATTTGAAGTTTATGTGGAAAAGTTGTGATGTATTTATGCAACTCGAATAAATAGCGACTGGCACCCACTAAGTTGGTGCCACAATCAGTAAAGACATCCTTGCACAATTCTCATCTGGAGGTGAAGAACGTATACCTCCATTGGGTTGGTGCTTGGCCAGTCGCCAAGTTACATCCTGGAGCAGACAACGTGTTCAGAGTGGTGGAAGTGCGCACCCAAAAGGGACAGTTGTGCCGAAGGTACACAAGCTGTACTACATGCCAACCCAATAATACTCGCCAGTTCTCAAAATGTGATTTTGTATAAAATGTGACTATTTGTGTGTGTACTCTTAGAGACCTCAGGCGGTCTGTTGTATATTCTACTGTACTATGTTGTGTGTGTGGGCGTGGAACTATACACTGTGTATGTATCCAGTATCTCACAAGTAGTCCGGCTGCATCCCGAGGAGGAGCAGTTAATACCATGATGTCAAGGCGGTAAGTTCGCATATGATGAGTGTCAATCTTTATCCTTCTCTCTCGAGTGCTTATCTATCAAATCTTGCAACAGGCACACAAAAATAAGACAGCCTTTGTGAAGACTGCCTTGTTTACCTGTGCTTGAAACAAGCTTAAGCAATGTTCATGAAATGTAAATACGAACTTAAAACACCTAATAAGATTGTCTTGACGAAGCTAGTGCTCAATACATGTTTATGAATACCACTCTAAGACTGGGTGAGCACACCTTCTCTTGGCTAATGAGTTCTATATCATCCTTAAACGAGTCTTGCTGAACTTACTTCAAACATAGCCTTCATGATTGCTCCAATTCCACTGTGTTCAGTGGTCCAACATATAGATTATCAGCAGATGTCTTCAGACTGGTAATAAATCAAACTTGCATAAGTCAGGACTCTCTGAACCTTGGGCCAGGAGGATAACTTCTCAATACAATCCTGGATAATGAGACCATGAAACAGACATACAAATGAAATGACACCTGTAACCATCTCCACTTCACTCTCTTGTTGGTGTGGTGCAGGGTCCTCACTCAGTTAGCCATTCCGGTCCTTGCCACCACTGCGAATGCCAAATAAGATCCATACGTGTTAAGGTCCTGGAAGCAGTCAGCTGGATGGTCTCGTAATTGAATGTATTACCAGTGAATTGCAACTCCTGAATATGCGCTACTCTGTTTGCCACAAAGGTCTTCAGAATGTGCGGAGCCATCCTGATCCACACTAAAGTAATAATTGAGTCACATCATGCTGTGACACTTTCAACTGTAATGTACTTTTGAGAGAATGCATTTCGCTGTAACGAGATGTGTTTCGAGCAACTCTAGACGAGGAACAGTAACAGCGGTGTCACAAAACTGTCTTCAATTATTTAATACAGTGAACTTTCATCGTAACGAAAAAGCATGTATCGATAAACCGTATCCACAGTTAATTTTTGGTGGTCCAATGCAAAACTCCTATACAAATAATGGTAAAGCTTACCGCTTATATCGTTTATCGGATGTTGCGTCGATTGAAGTATACTTCGGTCCAGTCACCTAAGATTTCCTGCAACAATCGTTTTTAAGCTGGTTGTTTATGTAAACGTCTAGTAACTGGATGTGAAAAAAGTCATGTGCGGCGCCGTTTATCACTGCTCTGTAGCGGGTAGTCTTCACAAGACATCTGCAGCGTGGTGCGAGTTTGGCTTGCTACCTCCCCTTACACAGTTTATTTTCAGTGAAATATAATTAATTACTTTAAAAGACAGACATTTGTCACATGCGCAAAGCGTCACCAACGTGAACCGGAGGGGAGTGGTACATTCTTTCACAACTCCCACCGCTTCCACTTCGCCGTTATTCTTGCCGTGAACAAACTGCCCGATCGATAACATCGCCACGCACTCTCAGCTGATCGAGTGTCCGCGAGACATTAAAAATTTGCCACGCATTGTGTGTCATATTATTTTCATTTTCAGAGGTTTTGAAAGTTTTAAGTTGGCTTGCATTTGGTGTCGGAATACAATAACTTAAATACAGTGTTTTGAGATGATATATTCTGTATTTAAACGAGTTGAGGTGACAAGTTTTTAAATGTATTATTTTACAGTAATACTAATAGCATAATACTTTTTTTTTGAAAATTCACATTTTTATTGTGTTTATTAGCTAAACTTTAGTCACAGATAATGAATAGCTCTCATAATAATCAAAATAAGGTCTAATATGGCCAGAAATGGTATTTTATTTATGTAAATGTCAGAACCCTCATGTATTGAAATCCCGCATGTACGGAAATTTTTTGACAGTTCCCTGAAAAACTGTATATAGGAAGTAGACTAGTTTGTTTGTTATTCCTGTTCAATGTGTAAACATTGATTTGGGTCACCATATATGTGTATGTATATATATATAAAACGCACGCATGCATGTGCACTCATAAGCAAAAAGAGAGAGCCAATAACAAAGCCAATAACAAAGACAGAGAGAAAGAGAGGAGGTGGGGTGTTGCAACCAAATTCAATAAAACAATATTCAAAGCATGAAAGAAGAATACCACAACACAACTTTTTGTTACATCACCATTAATATTACGTACTCTTGATGCGCCACGGGCGACGTGGCTATCCTGATCTAGCCTCGTAGCAGACGCGGCCCCCTCCCAAGAAGAGTGTTATGCCGTACACGCCACAGGCGCCAACTTTCTGCTGTGATGCCAGGAATTGCTTGTGGGCCGGCTGCTGCCATCTGCCGGTCAGCAACCAGCTTCCCACCTTGGCCACCTACTGCCATCTCCACTACTTCCTCATTTCTCCTCTCTCTGCCACTCTGCGCCCCCCCCCACTGGCCCTGTGTTCCAGGTATAAATAGGATCCGCAATCCTCAGTTCGAGGCTGACTTATGCAGCTCTGGTCACACTGCCCAGCTGATGGACAGACACCTTCTACTTCATCTACTACTGGCTGACTCGCGCAACTCTGTTGCAGGACGTCACTCTGCCCGGACGTGGACTGACACTTTATAACTTTACCTACTACTGGCTGACTCGTGCAGTGCAGTTGCAGGACATCACTCTGCCCAGCTGCGGATCGAAGCGTACTAACATCACCTATGTCTAGCTGCCTGGTGCAGCACCAGTCGCCGAACATTACACTGCCCCACTGCTCACCAAAGCCTTAAGAATCTTTCGGCTTTACAGTTAGCTAGGCTCCTATAGCTAAAGAGTCCAGTGCCAACCGCCTGGGGTAATCTTTGCCCCCTGCATCTTCAGAGACTAGGCAATCCTTCTGTTGGCAACCTAGGATTGGCCCTTCAGGCCCAATCAGTGTACAGGCTGAATATGTGTGTTTACTTGTTTCTGCAATAAACAGACACAATCCAACCTATAAATGGTTGAAAAAAAAAAAAAAGTGACTATGCAAGTACATTTTCTGTAAGTAATACACAGCTTTTTTTCATTAAACATAACTTCAACCACAGCCAATTTCTCAATGAAAGTATAATTGTAGCACAAACAGGTGAAAATCAGTGTTAACTGGAAGCATGCACAAGCTGCAGGTGGTACCAACCTGACGCAGCTCTGCAGAGGTCATGTTGGTGGTGCTGGTCAGTTTGTTGGCCAGGGCTTCGAGACTGGCCTTCTCGCGGTGGTGGTGCTCTACACACTGCACCAGCTGCTGTGTCACCGACCCCAGGGTTGGCACCTCCCCTCGCCCACCTCCACTGCGTGCTGTCTCTGTAATGTGAACACAATCATTCCTACGGTTGCCATATTTTGAACAGCAAAAATGAGGTGATAGTTACAGATGTCTACATATAACCATGGGCATATATGATGGATGTTATTTTGAAGACAGACATGGGGAGTTGTGATAAAAAGCTAGTAACAATGTTCTTAACTTTCAGCAAACACAGATTTATTATTACACAATAACTTAACTGGTTAAATTAAATAAGTAGGTAATCATAAAATTACAGCAGGTGAGCTCAAAGCCCAAACGAATAAAATATGACTTATTTCATACATTCCGTAGGCCTATCCTGTATTAAACTCCTCAGTAGGTACAAATACACACAATTACCTCAAGAGATGTCACTTTCAGATGCACTTTGTTCTTCCTTCTGATGCTGACTGTCTCGAACATATTCCTCTGTAGATCATATGTTGCTCAATAACTGTGTTATTTAGAGATAGGCACAGAACTCCTTACAAGTTAAGTTAAGCCTATTAATTTCATCTGACCAGAAAACCCAAACATTTTACCAAATTTTACAGTCCTACATGGACAGAAATTCTAACCATAAAAAGTAGGGAATGTCAGGAATACCTGGACTTACAGCAACCCTAACCACTCCCCTTTCCCAACGAGTGTACCACAACTGTATTCACCCCTATTTATGAGACACAAGGATTGGCATGTTATTGTAGGCTTCAACAAGTAATCAAATATAGTTACTGATTCAGTCAAGGCATGTGCAAACTTCTCAAACTTCCAACCAATAAGATTTAACAACTTATTAATAAACATGTAAATCCAAAATTGCATTTAAAGTAACTAACAAAATCTCAACAACAAAAATTAAGAACCATTATTTGTGAAGTAACTGATAAAATTGTTTTAAGTGTGTTCCTTGATATTAAACTTAAATTAGCTATTAATTGTAATTGTATGTATGATTGGTAACAACACTATTCTAAACCATGAAAATTATATGAACAATTGTTCTAATAAGGGTTATATGAGGTGCCTGTATTATACAGTGTAGAACATTTTCATTTTGATAGTTAATCTTTAACTACAAGCAGTTTTGCTGTACGAAATACAAAATGTTAGCTACGTTCACAAGAAAAGGCATTTTACAACACTGCAAATAATTCTTTAAGTTTCTTCACGTACACTTTGAAGTAGCCTTTTCGGTTCTTTTCAAGAAGCCTGCACTGACCATACAGCTTCCTTGGCTAAGGCCAAGGCCTGCTTGGGTGCCCTCCACAGCCCAGCCCGGCAGCTCGTCATATGGGAAACTCGGAGAGAGAGGTTCAAGTGGGCATTTGGTAGAGATGGGCACAGCCTTTGTGAATAATCGAGGGGGTTCATGAAAGAAGTAGAGGTTCTGGGCGGCCTCCCAGAGAGCAGCGACTTCCTTCATGGTGCAGTGCCCACATAGCAAGTGTCTCCTTTCCCAGGCTATTGAAGAGGGCAACGTGATCACTTGCACAATGAGTCATCATTGGTAGGTTTGCGGGTTGTATCCCTAACAACCAATACTGTTTGACCTTCAGATCGTACCCAGATAGAGCGGGATTACTTCCAAATCCCAACCAACAGCACAAAGTGAAATACTTTCTAAATGCCTGAAGGGTGGTACAAGCCAGGAGGTGGCTAGTGCCTACTCCTGGATGAGTAGGTCAAAAGGGGATGAAAGAAGGAACAGGGGGGTTGAAACAAAAGTGAGCCGAGTGAGAAATGTAAACCATGTTGAAATATGCCTGGTTTATAGGCGAGCCAACCCACACATATACAACCTGTTCTCTTTTTAAGGTCTGAAGGTCCGTACCTAGCATAACACTGTAGCTGGACGGTGACAGTCAAAACTAGGTGGCAGCGAATATGCTGAAGTTTGAAGGTCTCTTGGTAACCGGTGCACTTGGGTAAAGTGATGTTCTGCAACTGTTGCTGAGCAAAACAGCCACGAACCACTGTCTGCAGCCAATATATATACACTAAACTCAGGGTCGATGAGGGGTGCATTGGGAGTGGTGGAGGGAGGCGATGGTCGCCGCCAGCGTGGCATGGATCCACAGCAGCTAGCAGGTCTGCTCGCCTACTGAGCATCAATGGAATCTGTGGCGTGTATTGCCTACAGTCTCTTGCTGGGAGGAGGGAGGATGTGGTGTGATAGAGAAACAAGAGAGAGGAGGGAGGGGGGAGAGTTGGCCTGCAACACCAATGCGGCCCCTTAATATTTAAGATTTCCCTGAATTTTCACTATCCTGATTTTTACACCTTAATCCATTCCTTTCAAAGTGAATAAAAGGGATTTCATGTTGTATGGACACAGGAAAAAGAGAATGGACTGTATATACGATTTAGTTCATTAGGATGACGGTAAAATGATCGCGCACAACGAAACAACATGCGCCGACGCCATATTGCACACAACTAACACTTTTTTATTCATTTGTCTGTTTACTCTATATGGCAGACAAGACGGCATCCACAAAGAGTGGGTGGGTAAAACAAATTTAAAAGTTTGTCTATAATGCACACCACACTAAATACACAAACCTAAACATTCTGCTCACCTTGAAGTGAGCACACTTCAAACTAATTAACTGGTAGTAGACACAACTTGACTGCAGGACGAGTCAGGACTCCCTGTTGAGTGAGGATCTGGGCAACCCGCACAATGCCATCTGACCCAGGCAGTATCTTGGTGATGCGCCCCAGTCGCCAATGGAGGGGTGGAAGCTTCATATTCCTGATTATGACCAATTCACCAATTTTCAGGGTGTCATTATTCTCGAGCCATTTATCCCTGGGTTGAAGCTGTTGCAAGTATGCATATGCCAGCGTTTTCAGAAAAACTGCTGAATTTGTTGAATTAGTGACCTTGGTGTAGTCCTGTTCTGGTAACACTTGAGGAGGACCAAGAGACAGAAAATGGAGTCAGGGCAGATAAGTCATTTGGGTCAGTGGAAATGGCACAAAGTGTCTGGCGTTGAGGGTGGCTTCAATCTGAGTCTGCACCATGTACACTTCCTCATACGACAATAGCTGACTGCAACAGAGACTTAGCAGATTTGATGGCTGCCTCCCAGAGTCATCCAGTGTGCGGGGCTGATGTGAAGTTATCTTGTCTCCCGCTAGCTTGTCAGTTAGACACTTGTCATTGTAAGACAAGAACTCTTGAAGGTTTGACAAGTGACGATGTGCTTTTACAAAGTTAGTACCACAGTCACTATGCAAGTGAGACATCTGATTGCAGCAAGAAAGGTTTCAGACAACAAATCAGAAGCAAACTCTAAATGTTCTGCTTTTGTGGCAAAGCATACAAAAAGACAAATGTATGCCTGCAGTATGTGAGGTTTCCTTGTTCGCACCAGATTAACTAGGATTGGCCTAGCATAATCAACACCAGAGATCAGAAGGGATTAGCTTGACACATTCTACTGGCTGGAAGGCTTGCCATTGCAAGATTGTGACATGTCGCACGAAAGCAAAGAATACACTTATGAAGACGACCTCGAATCACATATCTTGCGCCCGGTAATCAAAATTCACGTTGCAGTAATGACTGAATTGTACTGGGCTCAGGATGAAGGAAATCCTCATGGAGCTGATCAAATAGAAGTTCTGCAAGGCGACTGCACTTTGGAAGGAGAATCGGATGTTACTCATAATACCCTAGGTATGATTGATGAAGTCTGCCATCTACACACAGGATTCCTTCTGCATCAACAAAGGGAGATAATTATCTTATGGCAGGTGAGCAGATTTGCTGGTCAGCCAATCTTTGCATTTTATCTGCAATGCCTGGTNGGGAGATAATTATCTTATGGCAGGTGAGCAGATTTGCTGGTCAGCCAATCTTTGCATTTTATCTGCAATGCCTGGTTCTGTGTATCCTTGATAAGAAGCATTAATGCATGCTGCATTTCATCCGGCAAGACTGGGTCGTAAACTGAGTTTAGCCTTGGATGAAGATTTTTCGTAACTCTAACACAAATAGCAACAATTCGTTGAACGCTTTTCAACTTGGAGAAACGTTCGANGGATGAAGATTTTTCGTAACTCTAACACAAATAGCAACAATTCGTTGAACGCTTTTCAACTTGGAGAAACGTTCGAGTAATTTCAAAAAGGATAACTTTTCAAAGATTGCTGAAAGGACAAGGGTTTTGCGTTCATCATTAACAGTGGTTCTGTGAATGACACGATTGCTCTGCGGCCATTCGCTCTTTGGTTGATGCAACCACGACGGTCCAGACCACCAAAGTGGATGGTCTACTAGCTGTTTAGATGTAGGCCTTGAGACGCACAGTCAGCAGGATTATCTTCACTTGCCACATGATGCCACCAGTCCACCGAGGTGCATTCTTGTATCTGNAGTCAGCAGGATTATCTTCACTTGCCACATGATGCCACCAGTCCACCGAGGTGCATTCTTGTATCTGAGTCACCCAGTTTGCGACAAATGTCTTCCAAACACGAGGGGACGTCTTTATCCAGGAGTGTGCAACAGGTGACTCAGACCAAGCATATATGCTGTGAACTGTAAGACAGGCGTAAGGGTGTCGAGCTGCAAACTTAAACATCTAGAAAGCAAAACCGCATCACACAACTCCAACCTGGGAAGAGTAACTTGCTTCAATGGAGCTACCTTAGTTTTAGCCAATAGTAAATGAGTGATGATTGTACCAGAGTAGGTTGCAGCTAGAAGAAACACAACAGCAGTATAGCACTTCTCCAAACTGTCAGTGAAACCATGCAATTCAAAGTGCCATCTGAGAGGTTGTGGGCGATGCAACGCTGAATAGAGATGGCTGAACAGCATTGTAACTATGTTCGAAACTTGTTCCATTTGGTAATTATATCTGATGGCGCTGGGGAATCCCATTCTACTTGAGCAAGCCATGCAACGGGTCAAAGATTTTGGCAATGTCTGATAAAATACCTCATTTTGTGTACACTGGAGGACTGGGTTGCAAGTTATATGAGAAGGCATCAGTGTTGGGGCTCCAGCGCAAGCCTAACACCTTAATGCAGGAGTCTTTGCTGAAACAGTATGTCTCACCAGAAGAATGGACATCTTGTGGTGGCAAGTCATCAAGCAAAGCTGGACAATTACTTGCAAATTTTCCAGCAGTTACTGAAGGTCTCATCTAAGCTTAAGGGTAGAGGCTAGGTCATTGGCACCAGTAATATCATCATCAACATATGTGCTCGTTAGAAGTGTTTTAGAAGCATCTGGAAAATTGGTTATTTCATCTTGCGCCAGCTGTTTCAATGTCCTAATTGTTAAGCATGGAACTGAGCAGACCCCGTAAGTGACAAGTGATAAGCCGATAAATCTCAATTGGTTTCTCCTCCGACTCTCTCCAAAATATCTGTTGATAGTCACGATGCTCAAAATGTACCATTATCTGCCGATACATTTGCTTAATATCTGCAGTAAAAACAATGTGTGCAATTCCGAAATTGTGCAAAACAGTAACAATGTCTGTCTGCAACATTAGACTAATTAAAAGTACATCATTAAGAGACACACCCAAGAATGTTTTTGACGAAGCATCAACTACTACGTGTAGCTTGATGGTAGTGTGGTCTGTTCTTTGCACAAAATGATGTGGAATATAGTATGAGTTCACACTTCCCAGGTCACCTTTTACATGGCTCATGTGTCCAGCAACCAGGTAGTCTTGCAAGAAGGCAATGTAATCTGCCTTCATCTCTGGTTGTTTTCTCAGCCGATGCTCTAAAGAGTAAAACAGGTGCAGAGCAGAAGAGGCTATATCTCCCAATATTGGTTCAGGAGATTCAAATGGTAGAGCTACAATGTACCTACCTGTCAACTGGAATGCAGTATTCAATGAACATCTTTTCACGTAACACATCCTCTGGGGCTGGTGGTAATGTGACCGCAGGCAGAAATTAAACTTCCCAAAAATGTTTCAACACTTCATCAAAGGTGGGATGCTGTACATTTGAGGTGAAGGAGATACCTGGCTGCAAATCTGTGTTAATCTGGACACATTGTCCCATTAGCACCCAACCCAGCAACGTATCAATAGCAGTTGACATTCCTGGGGTGGAGGGGGGGAGGGGGCTAGTAACTTTCGTTCTTGTCAGAAGCTGAGGAAATATTTCTGCACCCAGCAAAATTTAAATTTATTTTGGTGTGGCAAAGGTGGGATCAACCAGTTGCGGCTGTCCAATATATTCCCAAGCATCTGGCTTAAGAAATGTTGAAGGAACATGCGAGGTAATTTGTGGCAAAAGTAGGGCCTCAATTGGCAGACGTGGCTCCTTCCTTCTGCTAGGTGTTATGATACATGAGGCAACACCTTGACGTGTGACGTCTTTTGGAACTGAAGTCTCGCTGACCCACTTTGCGAGCGCGTCTCAGTCGACACGCGCCACGAGGCAGGTGGCAGATCGCAGTGACACGTGTNCTCGCTGACCCACTTTGCGAGCGCGTCTCAGTCGACACGCGCCACGAGGCAGGTGGCAGATCGCAGTGACACGTGTCCCGCGGCTCAGGCCTTCCCCCTTCACCGACCCACCCCCCTTACACCTCTAGCAAGCCCATGAGATCTGTTGAGAGCATAAGTTTCACGAGATATAAAAACGCAGTTCGCCTAAATTCAGAAACACGCACCGCGGAAGAAATAGCTGACGAGTTGGGATAATGGTGCAGAGAACACCCCCTTCCCCCCTTAGCTAACCACAGGACAATGTGGAAACGCACCGAGAAGNGAACCAGGACATGTGTTTTGTAAGGCATTGTTCTGCGTCCTACCCCCTCCCCACCTCAAGGCAACACGTGCCGACAATTAAGGATGGAGGCTGGCGAGCATAAAAACCCCTTTATATGAGAAGTGGGACCCAGTTGATTATTACCGCACAGAGAGTCAGTCAGTTGGTCAAGAGGCCGAGAGATCGGACTCCCGGCCACAACAGTACCTCAGTACAGCAGAATGTCAGTAGGCACGGTAGGACAGTTCATTATCACCGCGCCGAGGGAAGAGTTGCGTCAAGGAATCGCAAGAAGACGTGAGCACGAGTCCGAACCGCAGTCCAGGTAAACGGCAGCACCTGCGGGCCTTTTTCCAAGGCCTACCACTTCGCCGGAGATCATCCCCAGATGACAGCCTACCAACACTCACCGCTGAATTAAGTATAAAAATCGGCGCCCAGGGAAGCCCCACTCAACCACGAAGTCGCCCAGTTAATACGAGTAGTCAAATTAGGTACCACACCTCAGAAGTGCTGATGTATGTAGTTCTTGTGTAAACTCCAGACAATATATTTGTCCTTCAAAATAAAACAGCAACCGACTACATTATTGCAAATCCCTTAACCTTCAGGCATCTTATAGTCTGTGCCTGGGGGCATTAACGACGACACTATAAGCCACACTGTCTTCCACAGTGGCGGTATAGCGTCAACCTTTTGCACTAGTACGCAGGATGTGGGCAAGTCCATGAAGTGGAATTGGTAGGTTTTGACGCTTGATACCTAATCGAGACAGGCATCATTCAGTAATGAAATTGGCTTGGCTGCCAGAGCAATAAGAAATCTTAACAGGCTGGCAGTTTCCACAAACATCCTGAATATAAACAACAGCTGTGGTTCACATTACAGCAGATGACTGCGAATCTTTGGAAAAGGAAGACAGAACACTAAGGGTGCTGTCCTCATTTGAAGATGTATCAAGAGGCACTTCATCCCATGCTGACTGTGCCACTGTGGTAGTGGGTTTATCTGATGGGAAATGCAGCATTGTTTTATGACGAGCATTACAGAATCAACAAGAGTTGGTCGATGGGCAACTCTTCACTTGGTGAGCAGCCTAAAGGTTATTTTATACATAATTTTCATCCTTTGCCATTGAAAAACATGCTTGAGGGTTCTTTTGCACAAATTCAGAGCATTTGTGGATAGTATGATCACCCTTACAAAGGCAACACTTCTGGAATGGACATAAAAAAGAAACTACCTGATGAAGTACGATGCTACTCCGGCACATTGCGATTGTTGATTGATTTAGGCTGACTATACTTCGGAGATGTAACGACCATGACTTCGCTCGACACGCAATATTTTTCACGAAAATCTGTAAAGTCACTCCATGTAGGGATGTCTGAACCACTAGTTCCCATTGATCTACTGGCAGGTTCAATGCCTTCAAAGCAGCTACACTTTCAATGATAGCAAATAACAAGTATCGCAAGGATTGGGGTAGTAGCCACAAGAACTTGCAAAATTGCGTCTATATGATTTGCCACGATGACCCGTTTGTTATCATACCGTTTAATCAACAGATTCAAAATTATCTGAGATCATTCAAAGTGACTGAATAAGAGATAATGGTTCTCCAAAAAGAGAAGATTTTAAGTAAGTGAAAAACTCCACATTACTGAGGTCCTTGTTTTCTTCAATCAAGGTGGTGAACAAATTGGAATAATTTAACAAACTTTTGATTTCTCCAAAAAATTTGGAGAGCTTGATGACTGGAAGGGCGACTCGAACATGCGACTGGGTGGTTGTTCGCTGTTCTGATGAAACTGACAGCTGCTTTAGCAACTCGGCGACACACACAACCTTATAATAAGCCGACTGCTGTGTTCCACCTTGTTGAAAGACGTGTCGTCACCACTCACCACGTGCTACGATTAAAAGATCATCATCCTCGTAACTTGTTTAGATGGACGGCAGATCCCGGCAGGTGGCTTGGAACAACCATCGTTGTGAGGGTTCGTTGAGGGCTTGATCTGACAACAGGGAGGTTCTGTGCAGAAGATTTTTGGCTCATTGCAGTTGCAAGTGTGCTGTAGCTATTGCTGCCATTGTTCCTGCAGAGTTTCATAATTTCACAAAACTTTAATGGTAAATATTACTGTAGTTTTCAATGTGACTTTACAACACGTGGTGTGAAGTTCACATACGTATGCATGCAATTCACTGTGAGTTTCAACATTTCCAAAATCACGTGAAAATCAGCCGACGTGGTAGGTTGTAGGACAAACCAAATGCTGTTCATCAAGCCACAATGCAACTGCGTGGCACGCGTGAATGATAAACAAAAGTAACTGGTAGCAAAATAGATAAACAAAAACATGAAATGTTTATGATTCTGCCCGGAGGACCAAAATGTCTCGGCACAGGACGACGAGAATGGGCTGTACATACTTTATAGTTCATTACAACAATGTTAAAATGATTGAGCACAACGAAACACCACACGCCAATGCCATATTGCGCACAACTAACACTTTTTTGTTCATTTATCTGTTTGGTCAATATGGCGGACAAGATGGCATCCACAAAGAGTGGGAGGAAAATACAAATTTAAAACTTTGTCTATAATGCACACCACACAAAATACACAAGTCTAAACAACTGTAGTAAAACGCATGCATACTGATATACATAAACACACATACATACATACATACTCCTGTGTGCACAAAGATGTACCCTACATCATTTAAGAAAGGTTACAAGGAAAATGAAGTTAAGATAAAATACTCTTTAAAACTATAAAAGTAATAGCAAAAAATAGAGAACAAATAATTGGCAGAGACAGTACTACAAACAGTATTCAGACCTGTGTGAACACGGCGGTCGAGTGGACGAGCATCAGCCAGCATTGGACGGAATACAACGCTGACTGCATGGGCGCGCGTAGCACAGCGGGTGACAAGGTATCGGGCAAACTGTGCAGCATGGCAGGCCGTCTGGAGGAAGTGCAGCACACGCTCCTGGGAGCTCCACTGCCGCAAACCGTCCCACACCAGGAAGCGTGAAAACAGAGTTAGCATCTGCTTGCGTGTGCGCCCTAGCTCCAGCTGCTCCTCAAACTGCGACACATCTGCCAACAATTACAACAAATATGACAAGACTGCTCTATCCAAGGACAAATATCATTTTCTGATAACATTGTTTAATGTTAGTACTTTTAAATGTATTGATATTTGCTAGTACTGGTGTTTTGTTTTATGACGTCACAGTGTTCGCCAAGATGGCACAGGTGGAAAAGAAAGTACAGTAAACTCCAGATTTTCCAGGGTAATGACTGGCTAAGGGTTCACGGATAATTGATATTCACGGTTAAAGCAATTGTAGAGGGGGAGGAGAGAATTTTTTGACAGCCAGTGATGGCAGTCATAAAAATTATATTAACATCATCATATACACAAAATTTTGTATCTGCTGATGCGTGAACATTGTAATGACGCAGTAGTCTTAATTTTCGGGACACGTGCTTAAATTTCCTTTGTTTTTCTTAAGCTTTGCCAAGCTTCATGATATTTTTTATCGGTTTCAAGTTTAAAGCCGCAGNGTAGTCTTAATTTTCGGGACACGTGCTTAAATTTCCTTTGTTTTTCTTAAGCTTTGCCAAGCTTCATGATATTTTTATCGGTTTCAAGTTTAAAGCCGCGGTGGCTCGTTTCCCGTGATAGTTTGTTTATCCGGCAGACGTGTGCTATTGTAGGTTATCGGGCGGACGTTTGCTGTTTACGTTTATCGGGAGTCCGTTTGTCGTTTCATTTCAAACATCATGGTTTTCAGTTTTTGTGAAGCGTCAGCATTATTTAGAAACTTTCAAAATGCGTCAACAAGTTTTATATGAGAAGTTTGTTTATGTTGACGGTGTCAACAGTTTTAGTTCCAACGGCGCAGTTTCGTTAACGTGCGGAGCAGTGTCGATAATGTTGTGGAGAGCGTGCGTGGCCAGGCCCTTATCTCAGCAGAGGGGGGCGAGAGGGAGGACAAAAGACTGTCTGTCTGTCGCTCTTGGAGCAGTCTCACTTCAGTAGCAGTCACTTCAGGTCAGTCGCCCTTGAGGGCTGGAAGTCAGTGGAGATCAGTCGGCGGCGGGAGCAGTCACACTTCAGTTCCGTCAAACAATGGTCGTCTGGGTCGCGTCAGGCAGGACGATAACCTCCACATCGGCAACTAGACTTTATTTTATTTCCCCGCCGGTGTGGGAGGTTGACACATTTAATATTTCTTTCGATGCAAGTTTGAGACATCAATAATCTGTAAACTACGGTGGCGCTGTTTCTGCACTGCCATATTTATATGAGAATGTTCGTACTCTGCATACTGGAACTTCGTATGTGAACTGTGTCATTCAAATGATAAATAAAGTACAGAACAAAATACGCTGGAACTTGAACTTATTTTTTAATTAATTGGCGTCAATTGTACTGAGTCTTGTGTTCTACCTTGAGCTAGACGTGGCAACGTAACATTCGGCTGTAACGTTGCCACGTCTAGCTCAAGGTAGAACACGATACTCTGTTAAATGGACGCCGATTAATTTAAAAAAAAGTTCCAAGTTGGTTGTTATATACTTTATTTGACATTTAAGTTTCACAGTTCACATACAAAGTTCCAGTATGCAGAGTACGAACCTTCACAATTAACCATTCAAGTGCAGAAAACAGCGCCACAGTCGTTTACTTATTATTCCTGCCTTAAAACTGTCCCGAAGGAATTTAAATGCTGCTACCTCCCACACCGGCTGAGAATTAAAATAACAAAGTTTAGTTGTCGATGTGGGAGTAGTCGTCCCGGTCGACGCGACTTAAACGAGTACTTTTGACGGAACTGAAGGGCGACTGCCCTCGCCGCCGACTACTGACTTGAAGAATTGCCTGGAGAGCGACAGACAGACGCGTCTTTTGTTCTGCCTCTCGCCCCCCTCTCCGGAGATAAGGGCCTGGCCACGCACGCTTAGGCATGCTTTCCACTCGTTACTGATACTGCTCCGCACGTTATCAAAACTAAGACTGCGCCGTCAACATAAATGAACTTCTCGTACAACAAAACTTGTACGACGCAGCCGGAAAGTATCTAAATAATGCTGACGCTTAAAAAACTCCAACTTACGAAACGATAACCTTAAAACAGCACCCGTATGCCAGGTAAACAAACTATCACGGGAAACGAGCCACCACGGCTTTAAACTTCAAACCTGATAAAAATATTACGAAGCTTGGCAAAGCTTAAGGAAAACAAAAGAAATTTAAACACGTGTCACGAAAATTAAGACTACTGCGTCATTACAACATTGCAGGAAAATTTCAAAATGGCTATTTTAACAGCCTACATTTCACAAAAGAAATTGGAGAAATACGCAGGCAGGAAGGATATCATAAACAAAATATATATGTTTTTTATTTAATATCGTTACAAAACAGCTGTAGCAAATTAAACTTCATTCTAGAATAATATGTAGGTGTATAAACGAAATGGAACACCGCATGCAATAGTTTAGCTTAGTTTGTTTCTTCTTCATAGGCCGTAACTAGTGCTTGCTGCTAACGTCGCCACGTGGATGTTTCATATTAATTGAAGAGGCAGCATGTCTATCAGAGGGAATTTTTCAAATATTTCTACATTAATTTGACATAATATATTTCAAACCCAAGTTGTTTTGAGCACACACGAGATGAAAAATTTTCTTTTAAAAGGACGTGCTAAATACACTTACACGACACAGCAGAAAAATAGGTGACAGTGCTGCCATCTGTCTGCCAGTGTGCGCGGCTCACTTAAAAAACCACGCTTCCATGAAATTGCACAATTTTCATGTGTAAAGTGCAAATATGCAAATGAATTCTCAGAGTTTTAAATTTTCTGCGAGCTCTATAAATATTTTAACGTAATATATTTCTGTATGAAGCAATTCTGCTTGCTAATAATTTGGATTTGGCCTGCAATCGCCAAGCCTTTCTGAGGCCGGCTCGCCATTTTGCTATCCAGTTGCACTTGGTACCACGGTTAATTTATAAATAGCCTCTACATGTACAAAATACTGTAAACTAAATTATTTCGCTTTCCTGACGAGCAGACAGCGGTTTTAATCGTGAAATACTTTATTATTATGAATGAAAATGTTCTGTCTAAAAATTTCCCCGAATTCCTAATATTTCCAAGCTTCACATACATTCACTGATAAAAATGTGTGCAACTATGGTACCCGAACACTTTTAATATATAAATATATCAGTACCGCATTACTCTACTACAGCCTGCTAATTAGCAGCGTGCGCGTGGGTTATTAATAGCAACGGTGCGAGACTGGCAGCAGCTGTTCAATATTTGACTTTGAACTGGTGGCTCCACAGTTAAGCCGCTCCTGGTAAATCTGTAGTTTATTGTAGTTATTATCGTCCGCAGTCTTTTTATAAAAGTAGTATAATTAATATTTTAAAAAAAATTAAACTTTTCAGTGAAGTAATGACTATGGTCCTCTGGAGAAACGCATCATTGTCAAAGGAACATTTAGTCCACTTGGGCCAAATAAAACCAGTTTTGTTGTTAGTTTGTGCCTTTGTAGTGTGATTGCTGCCTATTCATCACTGAAGAATTACTTAAACAATCATTTGAAGAACTGTTGTGTCGCATAATTAGTATTTTGTTTGAGCCATATTTGTGGTTGACTTCATTACTCATGTTTTAAGTATTTTCATCGGTGAGAGTTTTGTACATTGGGTTTTGTTTGGCAACTTTGTTCCGATACAATCACTATCTCAAACTTGTTCGGACTATCAATATTTGGGTGTTGAATGCTTTTCGTTGGTTTAAAATGGATGAAAAAAACAAATTGTTGACAAGGTGGCTGCAGCGTGACTAGAATCTATTACTGAAGGTCGCATTGTTGCAGAAGCTATTGTAAACAATTAGTCTCAAAAACAGTTATTTATTGCAACATGTCGGGATTTGCTGCAGATAAGAACTGGATTTGAGGATGACCACTTATCTTCAGAAATACTTATTGAAGACAAGGGAAATTTTGATAAAAGACCAGTTAGACAACTTTGATTAAGTCCATAATGGGGTTATGTCGGGCCTAGCGACCATTCAGGAAGAGTCAAAGGAAGATGAAAGTGAAGTCGCCACTTGGCCTCGCCACGAATCTCATGTTTCTCTTCATACAATCCATTTACCATCATTTTCAGGAAAACCCACTTGTTCTCTACACAAGTGGTGGGTAATGAACATTTAAGCAATGTTGAAAAGCTGTCATACTTGAAATCTTCACTGTCAGCTAAACCATTGTCGTTGATCCAAGCCATACCACTGACAGCAGCTAATTTAGTTTGTTGCTTGGCAGTAATTCAACAACAAAAGGCTCATAGTGTCCCATCAATTAGATGCAATGGTGCAAGCCTCAACTGTTCCTTTGTCAAGTCCAGGTAATGTCACTACCTTTGTGTCATTAATGACAGACTATGATGCAGCGCTACAGTAATTAAATTTAAATATTGATACTTGGGACCCACTGTTATTTTATCTTTTGGAAAGGAAGTAGGATAGACATTTACAGTAACAGTGGGAATTTAACGTTAGTGGTGATGCAAATAAGTTGCATACATTCAGTCAGTTTTTATCATTTTTAGAGTCTCATCGCCGAGCTTCAGAATCCATGTCCTTACCTGCTATAGGCTATTCAATGTAAAGTGAGCACTTTTGAAAACCCTGTCATTTAGATTAAAAGTCAATAAATATCTTTTAATTTAGTCTTAGACAATAACTTCCTAGTGCGGTGGAATATACACACTGTGTTTATAACTTACATAGCAATATTCATTTAAAAAGGTGGTTGAAAGATAAAAAATGGATGAAAGGAAAAAGCAACTAGGGCCTCGAAAATGCTCATGTTACCATGAACAATCTATGCTTCAAAACTTTTCTCTCAGACCAAGGGCCCAAAGTCTCGTGCTATGGATACAAAGACTCGCAACTGTTGCAAGATTTCATGGATAAGCACTCGAGAGGGAAGAATAACAATGGAATTATCATAAGCGAATTTACCGCCTCGCCATCTTAGTATTCTCTGCTTCTCCTGGGAATGCTGCCGGACTACTTGCGAGATACAGGATACATGCACGCTGCGCACTGTATAGTTCAACGCCCACACACAATATAGTACATGAGAATATACAACATACCGCCCAACAAGAATATCACATTTTGAGAACTGGCGAGCATTATCAGGTTGGCAGGCGGTACAGCTAAGTACCGGTCGGTACAACTGTCCCTTTTGGGTGCGTACTTCCACCACTCTGACAACGTGGTCTGCTCCAGTATGTAAATAGACGTCTCTGGCCAAGAACCAGCCAAATCGGGGTATACATTCTTCACCTACAAGGACCAACTCTCCCACAGTGAGTCCTGGTTGGTTGGTTTGCCACTTACCCCGAGGTTGCAGCTGTTGAAGAAACTCATAATACCATCATCTCCAATCCAAAACCGATTGAAAAGAGCACACACCATTTTCCATCTCCGGGACAGGCAGAATACACTATCACTGTTCTCATCACACGATTCAGGGACAGCTACAAGGGGCCTACCAGTAAGAAAAAGACCCGGTGTGAGGGCAACAAAGTCACATGGGTCGGATGATGATTGTGTTAATGGGCTGGAATTGGGAACAGCTTCAACCTTAGTACACAATGTCATTAACTCCTACAAAGTGAGAATATGATTGCCAATGACTCGCCTGAGGTGGTATTTCGCTGTCTTCACAGCTGCTTCCCATAATCCACCTTGATTGGGACTTGCTGGGGGAAGAAAATAAAGATTAGTGGAATGAGTAAGAAATAAATTTTTAACAATGGAAGACTTGAAAAGTTGGATGAAGGATTGTTGAAGCTGCCTTGCCGCGCCCAAAAAATTGGTCCCACAATTCGAATAGAGACTCGTGCACAATCCTCGTCGTGACACAAACTGTGTTAAAGCTGCAAAAAAAACTATAAGCTGTTACATCAGTCACTCAATGTGCAATTCCCTAGTTACAAAACAAATAAATATGGATAGGTAAGCCTTCTGAGTAGTGTCACGACATAACTAGTTTAGTCTGATGAAAAATGGTCCAGCATAATCCACTCCCATCTGCTCAAAGATTCCACAGGACGTGACTCTCTCTGCCAGCAAATCACCCATAAGCAGAGGTGCGTTCACAAGTCGACACCAGAAGCACCGCAACACACATGAAGACTCTAGATCGAATTAGGGTTCTGGCTGACAAAATCCAGAATTTCTGTGATACGAGAGACTGCAATAATTGTGGTGCAGAATGCAGATATTGTAATGTCACAGTCGTCAGAATTTGCGACTGGAAATTACAGTTCGGTGTTACTCAAGTCGGTAGAGACATGAAACTTAAAAGGCGCCATAAAAATTAAATTAAGTTAAGTCTCGGTTAAGTTACTCTGTAATTTTATTTAACATTCCAATGGAACAGTTCACACACAAGCTCCAAGTATGCAGAGTCACGAACAGTCAGTTTCACCAGATAAACTAGCAAAGAGCAGCACCACAGTAGTTTACTTATTATTCACGTCATTCAAAACTTGCATCGCAAAAGGAAATTACGCAGGCAGGAGGGACGTCAGTTCCCTCCTGGTACCCTAGCAACCTCCCACACTGACCAAAATAATTTAGCAGAATAAAGGTTGCAAGCCAAAAATAATTGAAGTTAAAGATGTAAAGGTCGCAGGTGTTTGCCGGTGTGGGCGATATTTGCCACGTACGGTGTGTCCTCTTGGAGTGTTGGTTGTCTACTGTTTTCGGGCGGTAGGCACACAGGGTATAAGTCGCCTCATGCCTACCCCCACTCCTCGCCCCAGGGTGCCAAAAACATGACAAAATAAGGGCATGGCGTGGGGCGAAATCCCTTTGAAAGCCATGCGACCACTGCCGCAACCACTTCCCACGCTATGCGTAACTGCGTCGTAGTAAAAAATAATCAAACTTCTAGAACCTAGAAGGAAAAAATGTCTACTGAAGTTGTAAAAACTTCTATCTACAAATCCTGACATGAACAAAAACTAAAATTTCTGAAAAGGCAAACGTATGTTCGATAAACATTCTACCACTGCCATAACTTCAAATCCTGATAAAATATTACAAAGCCTTGCAAAACAAAAGAAAATTAATCAAATATCCCGTTAATTACTATAAATACGTCATTACAATATATTGGGTGGTAACGATCTACCAACGCTTCAACCACTGCACGGTCTTTCGGCAGTATGATTGGGTGCTTAGTTGCAAACTCCATGTTGGCAAAGGACAAGCAATCGCCCACCCTGAGCACACCACGTGAATCCAGAAAGGGTACCAAGCGCTATATTCCTGTTGAACAAGGCATAACTCTATTGAGACGTTTCAAGTCGTCATGTAGGCAAGCATGTTGGATGCATTTGCGTAAAATAAGGGCAGGTTCCTCCATTTCCAAACTTATTAAGGAACCACTGTTACATGGTTGTGTTTTGGCACGTCTGATGAAACGTCTAACATAAGCCATAATGCAAACCAACTTGGGCCATGATGAAATTTGTTGGAATACAGAGATTTCTTCAGGAATTTCATGAGTGTTCAGCAAGGCGAGGTGAGAAGATTTGAGCTCTGGGATATTGACATCATACCCCGACACAGCGGACACTGGCCACTGTTCAGGTAAATGGACTAGCTAACCGGGCCAATGCTACCAGAGGTCATGATACAAAAGTTCAGGAGAAAGTAAGCCATGAGATGCAGAATCCGACGAATTATCATAAGACCTGACGTGTTTCCACAGTTGACGAGGAACCCATTCTTGAATTTGAGACATGCAATTAGCCACAAAGGTCTTCAACATGTATGGCGGTGACTATCTAAGCTAGAGCAACACTGGAATCAGTCCACACATGGGTTGCAGAGATATGCAAGTACTGGTTGAGGACGTTGTGGCAATAATATATAAATTTTGCCAGTAAATGAGACCCACACATTTCTAAACGAGGGAGACACACTTGTTTCAGAGGAGGTACACATGCCTTAGCCATTACCAGATACAAACACATTCCCTTCAGCTTTCGTACTCTCAAATACATGACTGCTGCATAGACTCTCAGAGGCGTCAGAAAAACCATGTAATTCCCAATTGACCACATAAATGCACATGAAGCGTGGCAAGCTACGGGATTAAATTTCAGTCAGGCCATCTATGAATTAATTCCACGTTGCCCGAGTTCACTGGGGTAAGAGGTCATCCCAATTCAGTCCTCGAGACCACAACCATTGCATTAAAATTTTGGCCCACACAGTTAATGGAGCAAGCCAACCCATAGGATCATATATACGTGCAATCTGCAAAACGACAAAGCTTTTGGTGGGACTACCAAAGTGGACCCACAGGTGACACGAGAAAGTTTTTCACTGGATTACAGTACAGACCAAGAATTTTCACAACAGGACCTGATGAGGAGTCTAGCACCCTAGGACCTACACAATGGATGGCAGACACATCACTGAGGAACTGAGGCTCATTATTTGACCATTTCTGAAGCTCAAACCCACCCCGGTATAAAAGTTTGATCAGCTGAATTTTCAACAAATTAGCCTCATCTAACAACATTACACTTGTGATTATATCATCCACGAAGATGTGATTCTCAAGACCATTGACCGCTAGTGGATATTCATCACCTTTATCAGACGCCAACTGACGCAATGAACAAATTGCCAAGAAAGGAGATGGTGTGTGAAATACCATTGGTGGTATGCGCTGCCATCAAAAACAACCCTCAATTTGGTCGTAGAGCTAGATGTTTTGAACACCCCATGATGGATAAAACACACTGTGGTTTGTCGGCCAATATCCTGTTTGCAAGAGGGGGTATACGGCTCCATATGACCTATCTGAACATAGTCATGAACTCTCTGTATACATAGTCTTCACTTCAGACTGCATATTAAATTTCATTTCTAGCGAATAGAATCTACATTAGGAAATTTCGTATGAATCCCCAAGAGTTTGGACCTGGGGCTTAAAGGGAAGAGAAACCTTGTACCTCCCAGTATCTACTTGAGTGCGAGTATCCTTTAAGTGTTTTTCACAATACTCGTCTTCAGGTGGTTTTGCAGTGACCTGAGGAGGCTCTTCAGTCTCCTTGAATTGTTTGAGGATGATATCCAACAAGCTCTCCATACCATCAAACACNGGCTCTTCAGTCTCCTTGAATTGTTTGAGGATGATATCCAACAAGCTCTCCATACCATCAAACACAGATACCAGTCCCTGCCTGATATCTTTACAGGACTGAGGGTATTCCCCCAGTAACACCCATCCCAACTTGGACTCCAATACTACAGGCATATGTTGTCCCAACTCTAACTGTCCACTAACACCAACACGCAACACCCAGAAGTATATTGAAGGGCGCAGGTTTATCGAAATGAGGATCTGCCAAAGGAAGGGAACCCAACTGAGCACGAATACAGGAATCAACAGACAAACGTGGCAAGTTGCTGGTAATCTTGGAAACAACAAACAGTGAGTGACAGAAGGTACACTGAGGTTCCATTGATGACTGAACCTGACAAGTTATTCCCCCCCCCCAGCAAGCTAACAGCACCATGACAAAGTCCAAAAGCCCCTTTCACCGGCTTTGTGTAAGAAATAAGAGGACTTCCGCTGATGCTTCAGAGATAAAAGATGCTTGCGCTGCACTGTCCAGCAAACACTGCACGACAAGAGGCTTATTGTCCGCATCGTAAACCTTCACCAAGGCTGTAGACAATAACTAGAGACATGAAAAAGTATGTGTTATATTTTGTCAAAAATTGATGTTATTTTCTTGCTACAAAAATACAAGATTCTGCATGAGTATTGCTCCAATTTTGTCATATGATCTTTAAAAAGACATACATAATTTGAGAAATGACACTTTATTTGTAAAATATGAAATTGGCAGTGTTAGTCCTATTGAAAACTGGTGTTTTTTATCAATTGTTATTTCCTTGCAATAATAACTTACTCCCAGAGAAACATACAGTTACGTTTTTAAGACAAATCCACTTGTTTCCTTTATCAACAGACAACATTGAAAACTATTTCACATTTTCTTACTTAAGATTTTGTATTCTGCCTGACAGCTGGAACAACGGTCACAATGCACTGGTAAGGGTATATTGTTTCATGAAGAGACTAATGTAAACAATTTATACACAATTATAAAAGANGGTCACAATGCACTGGTAAGGGTATATTGTTTCATGAAGAGACTAATGTAAACAATTTATACACAATTATAAAAGAATGTTTAAATTAAAAAAATTATTAAAGTGCCTTGTACGAACAGAAACTTTTTTTTTTTTNTACACAATTATAAAAGAATGTTTAAATTAAAAAAATTATTAAAGTGCCTTGTACGAACAGAAACTTTTTTTTTTTTTATAGAGAAATCCACCTTTATGATTTTGAATTATCTAAACATTCAACAACAGATTTTTTTAATAGGCCTGCTTACAAACTTTTTGTTTGTTCAAAACATGTCATTTTTTACAGCACATATTTACAGATAACATGTATGATAAAAATACAGTTAGATGGAAGAATACAAGATTAAAATATGTAATAATTCAATTTACAAATAAATTCTACGTAAGTAGATGCATANTACACAATTATAAAAGAATGTTTAAATTAAAAAAATTATTAAAGTGCCTTGTACGAACAGAAACTTTTTTTTTTTAAATAGAGAAATCCACCTTTATGATTTTGAATTATCTAAACATTCAACAACAGATTTTTTTAATAGGCCTGCTTACAAACTTTTTGTTTGTTCAAAACATGTCATTTTTTACAGCACATATTTACAGATAACATGTATGATAAAAATAAAGTTAGATGGAAGAATACAAGATTAAAATATGTAATAATTCAATTTACAAATAAATTCTACGTAAGTAGATGCATANAGTTAGATGGAAGAATACAAGATTAAAATATGTAATAATTCAATTTACAAATAAATTCTACGTAAGTAGATGCATATAAACACATTTTTGACCACCACGGGATTTCCTAATGATCAAATAAACTTTTGCAGGGCAGTGCACTAGAATGTTCACTAAAAGTGACGCATCATCACTTGTGCTCATGTTATTTATAGTTATAAACACACGTCATGGAAAGTAAAACATGTTTTCATTTATGGTGATAAATCGTAGAAATCTACTGGCCAACTCTGCATGCATTCGTATTCAAGTATGCAAAAACACATAAAATATGTCAAAAAAAGCAACTATGTGACAAAAACAATAATAATTTGCAAAAATACTACAGGATTTTGACTAATCTGTTAATTACAGCTAAAATATTCTAAAATCGTTAATTTTTGTTTTTAATGTGAAAATTTGCATTATCGGGTTTGCTAAATATTTAGGTCTCTAACAATAATACTGATATGCGTTCCTGAGCTGAAACACCTGCAAACGTTTTGCCTGGAAACTGTGTGGGGTCCAATGTTTTGTCTTGGGGAATTGAAGACACAGTGAGCTTATCTATGTGGAGCAGAGTATCATGCTTTTGCTAACACTGATGACCGGTGCGAGTAGAGAAACATGATGCTAGCCTATGCACTGTACCAAAGCAATTGAAATATAATTTTTTGTTCCAAGCTGTTTGTTGTCTGTCTGTTAATGAGGCATCAATGAATTCATGACACTTGTATACAGAAAAGGTGGTTTGCTGGCACACTGCACAAGATCTTGTTTTAGGTTCTGAACTGGTAATAAATACTGCCTTTTGTTGTGGGGTTGTATGACTTGACTTCATCAGCAATGGTTTCAGAGACATGTTATTTGCACTAACCTTATTTCCTACACCAAGAGCACAATCGATTTTTAATATTCTAGACTGAACAAAATCTACGAGTTCAGAAACCTTAGAAATTGTGTCAGTTTTGTCTGGATGTGAGTTTTCGAACCTTGTGAGCATACACACATCCAATTTGCGTAGGGTTATTGTTTGTGATATTATGGCTTAAGCCTTCCAGAGCAAGAACGTTCTCATTGAAGGTGTTGACAAACTGTTTGACTGATTGAAGATTTGCAGTGTTGACAGCAGGCAGGTGCAGAATCCTGTTTATGTAAAGGGTAGGGAGTTTCCTGATGTTCTGGTACTGGGATATTAGAAGTTCCCAAGCTACTGTGTAGTTTTCAGTTGTTATCGGTAGATTGTTTACTAACTGTAAAGCTTCTCCCTTGAGGCATCCCAACAAATACTGGAATTTCTAATATCGGCTAATGATTGTCTCGAATTGTCGCCTGGTACAGCTGGGAGAACATGGGCCGTTCGTCCCACTGACCTGAAATTAATTTTTGGCAGACATACATTTGCAGACGGGGCGGCAAGAGATGTGGAAGAAGCTTGTACAACATGAGAGGGCAGAAATGATATTATGAGACAGTAGGTGTTGGACAACTGTGCAAACAAGGACTCGTGCTTTGCGGTAAACACATTTTCGTCCGAATCCTCCAAGGGGTCAGTTTGCAAAAGTTCATTGCACAGAGTGTTTACTGCATCTTTACCAGCGTCGAGTTGTGAACCAAAGGCATTCACTTCGTGAACAACATTCAGCATGACTTTGACTTCATAATCAGTGCTTGTATCCTATCATTTATGTGTTCAAGCAGACTTTCTTGGCGCTTGAACTGAAGCAAAAATATCTTAAATCCCATAGCTAGGAGCACAACATCAAACAAAATAGCGGCAAAACGTAAGGAAACAAATATAATACACGTGGTTGGCAAAATGCACGATGAGCTAATAAATGTAGTCAACGTGTTGACACAACATAAATATTTTGCGAAAACTCTCCCCAACACACACNGCACGATGAGCTAATAAATGTAGTCAACGTGTTGACACAACATAAATATTTTGCGAAAACTCTCCCCAACACACACGGAAGAAACAAAATACAGACATGTAATTACTCACCCACATGCCAAAAATATCAACGAATGAGACACAATGGAAACGNGCACGATGAGCTAATAAATTTAGTCAACGTGTTGACACAACATAAATATTTTGCGAAAACTCTCCCCAACACACATGGAAGAAACAAAATACAGACATGTAATTACTCACCCACATGCCAAAAATATCAACGAATGAGACACAATGGAAACGNGGAAGAAACAAAATACAGACATGTAATTACTCACCCACATGCCAAAAATATCAACGAATGAGACACAATGGAAACGCCAAATCTTACGTTTTCTATGAAAAATATTACCAAAACTGAAGATTTTATCACATAATGAAGAGGGGTGAAAAAAATCTCCATTTTATCTGAGGATGTTTGAGTTGCAAGAGTGGATTCAGAGTGGCGACACAGTCACTTCACACATGTGGTTCACTTTACATTTACGCCATACACGTAAAAACGAACAAAACTTTATCACAGTTATGCATCACAATCTCTGGATACGAAAGATTTGATTGATAAGCACATGAGAGAGAAGGATAACGATGGACATTCATCATAAGTGAACTTATCGCCTTGCCATCTTGGTATTCACTGCTCCTCCTGGGAATGCTGCCAGACTACTTGCGAGATACTGGATACATGCATGCTTCGTACTGTATAGTTCCATGCCCACACACACAATATAGTACATTAGAATATACAACACTTAACACTTTGTTATTTGTTGGAAAATCTACTGACTAAAATTGTAAATGTAATCTACGTAGTGGTGAACATACGCATTATAAATATCCACAGTTTTTAGACTACCCCACAAAAGAGCACTATCATGTTGTCACAACTCTGAGGCTCTGTGTGAACTGCCAGGCAGCTTCTCATCAGGCAAAACAAAGACAATTAAAAGTCAGCTGTTAATCATGCCAGACCAGAAATCATACTTTATTTCATTTTAGTGAGAGAGTTCCTGACAACCTTACACAAGGATGTCCTCACAAGGATAATCCAGTAACTTTTGTGTCTGTAAAACATTCCCCATCAGCATCCCTTGTTAGTGCCCAAAATGCATGATCCTCAAAGTGTGCTATTGTCCATGTATGGTACATGTGTAAGATAGCATTGGCGCTTCCACACAGTGCAAGCACTTCTCAACTCTGCTAGCCAGTCAAGCTTCATAACAGAGGACTGTGTTCAGAGCTTGAGTCTAGTTCGCAGAAAGGCACATCTTCCTATTCATAGGCTTTGTGAGACCTCCCTCCATACAGCAAGGGGAGTAATTGACTGTTGTATAAAACCAGTGGGAAAACAAACACCACAGTTCCCATTAACTGCATATGTTTGGCAAAATATCACCAGTGAATTGCCAACACATCCAGTGTGTACTACCAACTGGGAACATGTTGCACATCTACAACTGGCTAAACCCCTGTTTGCCACCCTTGCACCCATTGATATATTGATCGGGGCTGACCTGTTTCCTTACATTTTTACAGACAACACTATTGTTAAAGATGCTTACGGCGCTGGATAATATTTTTGGTTGGGTATTGATCGGTCAGGCTAGGAAAGTACATTGGGAGTCATCAAAACCTTCAGTGACTGTTTGTATTTAGCACACATCAACCATCATTAGAAATATAGGTGAAGAGGTTTTGGGCAGTAGATCATGTTCCTGCAATGAACTTTGTATCCCCATAAGACCAAATGTGTGAATCAGTTTTTAAAGAAACCATTGTCAAAAACCATCAGGTTGATATGTAGTATCACTGCCTATCCATTTCCTGCAACCTGAAACAGGTTAGACAAGAGAAAATGCTATACGCTGCTTAAGGAGTTTGGGACAATGCATGCACAAGCAACCACAAATGTATGGTGAGGACCCCGTCATGAACACTTTCCCGTGTGAGCCAAACTGCACTGAAATAACAAACAACTGTATTTCCAGAACATATATCAACGAACATCCAAATGGCCCTTGTAACTAGGGGCATGTACTTTAGGTGTTTTATTTTTATACAGAATTCGAGGTTATTATTCTTAAAAATTGGTGTTAGTTTTTGGGTAACAGTAAACTATGTAAATACAAACAAAACCACATGAGAATAACAATAACAGTTTATAAAATGAGGCATAAAGACTATAAACTTGAACTTCAAACTTTTGGTTGATCTTTTTTTGTCTTTTTAACTTTCAATGTGCCTTAAGTAACAAGTCTCTCCAATCCCTAGTTACCAACGTGTTACAAAATTTACAAAATATAGTTTTATCATCACTTGCATACAAGCCATGTTTTGAAAATTCTGCAGTACGTTGCTTTGCAGTAACGGCAGGTTTCTGAATTTTAAAAAGAAAATTACGTCATACAAAGTGCCTAAATATTCACACAAAACTAATGCAACGTCAGCCCAAACCAAAACAGGCGGCAACACAAAATGTAAAGATGCATTAACAAAATGTGTTGACATACTTCCGTTTACGATTGTAGAAGCTTCCAAAATATTTTTTTGGTTGTTCGTCGCGGGTTCACTATGTTGCAATATCACCACCAGTGATCTTTTACAGCGCTACTATCAATAGTCGAAAATGTTGAGTTACTAACAGCAGCACTAAACTATATCTGTGGATTTTTTTGCTGGTTACATTACGCACGTAATCCGAGGTTAAACAAGTTATTTTGTCAGACTATTTTTATAGTGATTCTGTGTTGGTGGAGAACAAATGTTTTGAAATATAATGAAAGTCCGTATCTTTTCTGCTGGCAAAAATACCATGGGATTTTCCTCTGCAGGGATGATTTTCTAACAAAAGCAAGGTTATAACATAAATTCTCAATTTCTTTATACACTTATTTAATTAATATTACCTCTTGGTTTAGAATTTGTGGAATGAAAACTTGCAATAAAAGCGATATACCACTATTTGCAGCTGAAAAGGGGTTTTGCAACTTTTTTGTAGCATTATTACAAAAAATTAAAAATAACATTTAATAATTCTAAAACACAAAAATTTGCATAAAAATTTCTTTTATTGCAAATGCAAATTTCGCATGGCCCTTATTATAACTAATTCCTGATGCAACTTCAACTACAACTTTAGATTAAACAAACTCATGACAAATACACATACGAACACTGCAAAAACAACTGAAACACTGAAAAGCAATTAAATTCCCCCATAAGAAAAAAAAAAAGGCAAATTGGACAAAATGGTGGGACAGGAATATATANTCCCCCATAAGAAAAAAAAAAAGGCAAATTGGACAAAATGGTGGGACAGGAATATATATCTGGGAAAATTTGTTACACGATAAAATTTTAAGCGAGTTTCACTGTAAATTAATATTTAATCAAAATAACATATTTTTGCTTTAGAAACAACTGAACACAGATGCAATTTTTGACTTTTTGGGCTACAAAATCAATAAAAGTAGGTCTAATTTTATCTTAAAAGCATGTAGATCTCACAAGCCAATTGACTGGAACAATCTGACTCAAATACAATGTATATTTTGCTGCTAAAAGAATGCAAAAAAAAAGCTCAAGTAAAGTTTTAATACAATCTTTGCATTTAGGGGCAGGAGTAGACTATAATCGGCACAATTTCAAAAAAATTCTTTGAGTACCAGCTATTTTTCTGGGAACCTGATGGGTTGCGATTTTGAGTTTAACTGTACAATTTTTTAGATATATGAAAAAAAAAGAAATATGTTTGAGTGGCATGGTACCTTGGTAGGAAACACAGGACACAATGCCTGTGAGCCGCGCCAGCTCCTTCAGGAAGAGGTCCTCTATGTGCGGGCTTCCAGAATGGAGCACAAGGCTCACCACATCTTTGTGGCTGACCAGGAAGCTGTGGATCTGCAACGATACAGAACTTGCCCTGCTGGTACTCTGCAACCTCATTACACAGTCTGCAAGCTAACTACACAAGTAATGAAGGTTCACAGTAAAGTGAGCACTTCTGAAATCAACCGTTAAAAAATGACTACCTGCATTTTTTATTAAGTAAACTGACCGGCATGCGCTTCCAGCCAGGTTGGTAATGATGGAAGGAAAGTAGTTGAATGTATTAACATTGAATTAAAAGCATTAAGTAAATATTTGTAAATACTGAAACGAATTTCCAAGTTTAAGAATTAGCATATTTATGCTGTTTTTAAAAAATAATTCCAGTTTTACAACTGATGCATGAATAAAGTGATTAGACCTATGACAATATTAGTTGCACATAATGTGGAAGAATAACCAACCTGCATGTAAGTAAGTGAGGAGGAGGAGAGAGAGAGAGAGAGAGAGGGAGAGGGAGAGGGAGAGAAAAAAAACGCACACATACACGTACCCACAACCACCAATGCACCCCCCCCCCCNGTCACACATCTGCAATCAAAATTTTGATGCCAACACCCTCAATGTGGAAAAATGAAAGTGTACTGGCACAGTATACCTCTGGAGACTAGGAAAACAGCCTCCTTAACGAGGGTTTTAAGGGAGCCGTACGGGCTGACGCAGTCGTACTGTCGGGCAACTGGCCCTGGCTCAACAGAGCGCGTAGCTGGGCACTGAGGGTTATCCTATCCCTTTTACGGCCCGCCCGGTGATTGGGCATTTAGGAATAGCTGCGAGTACACAGCTATGCATAGTCAGTGATGTTACGTTAAGTTCAAAGGATTAAAATAAAAGGAGGATAGTGAATTATGATTTCATGGATTCAGTGTGTGTCCTGGAGGTGCAGTCATGACCATAAAAGATGGTGACCAGCTTGTAGCGTGAGAGTTAATGACTTAACGTGTTTGTTCTCCTCAAACCTCAGAGAAAGGTCCTCTCTCTCCCCTTGCCCAAGTGGCGCTAGAGAGCGGCATGACCAGCTAGCACTAGACACCAAACCAAATACGATAAAAGAGAATACTGGACAGCTCGCTGATTCTGGTGAGACATGCGATGGTGCTGCGCTCTTTAAATCTCCTGTGACTGATACCCTTGTACATCCCGTACAACCATATAAACGAATGCCACTGCACGTCGTTTTTCGAACTAGAAAACGGAAGAATTAAAAGAGACCTGAACTTGTTTCAAAGATAAAAATAACAAGCAGAACATGTGCAATTTATAAATTTTAACAATACAATTTATAAACTTGATGTTATAGTTTAGATCTCAAAAGGACAGAGACAAGTAAGCAAACGCTAACTAGAAACTTGTCCAAATTTTTTTTTTTCATTTACAGCTGCTAATAGTGGTTTCAGAACTGTNTAAGCAAACGCTAACTAGAAACTTGTCCAAATTTTTTTTTTTCATTTACAGCTGCTAATAGTGGTTTCAGAACTGTAGGCAACACAACTTTAGACCAGCTGTTTAAAAAGTTTTGTGATGTGTATATAAATATGATTTACAATGTGTGCTCAGACCATTTTCCTATCGATTCCGCCTGGAGTACCAATTTGCAGGATCAAGGGTATGAATAAACGACAATAGTAGTAAAACATTAATGTTTANCGATTCCGCCTGGAGTACCAATTTGCAGGATCAAGGGTATGAATAAACGACAATAGTAGTAAAACATTAATGTTTAACAAACCCAAAGTAATCTGCATTAAAATTACACCATGAGCCTATAACAAGTCCTACAAGTACTTCAATTATATAAAACCAGTCAAGTAACACGTCGCCAAAGTCTCATATTTGGCTAGACTAAGTTTATTAGTTAACCTGTATGAAATGCCTCTTATAGAAAAAATATAAATACATGAATACATTCTCATTAGTTTACCAATAAAAGTAAATTCTCATTGTAAAAAGAATCTTATTACTTGCAGGATAAAAACCTATGACAATGTAAAGTTATTTCATCCTTATTACTATGTTCAACTTTTGGCATCAAGAATATATGGAAATTCAATTATTATTTTGTGTAATTTTTAAACTAATCTTAGATCTAAAATGGCATACTTAGTTTATAAATCTGAAAATGTGTGATGAATGCTTAAAAAATATTGGTTAGTAAATTTAATGTAGAATACATATTGACAAACAATTTTGTATAATCCAGTGTATTTATATGTCAATATTGATCTGTTTTGAAGCTAACTTAGTTATCAACTAGAGTATTAAAATAAGCAGTGTTAGTCTAAGTTGCATTTTATAAAAACTTCTATAAATTGTTTAAAAAAGCAATGACTAGAGAACTGAAAAAAGTAGGTGCTATTTATTTAAAAAATGTGTGTTGTTTAAAAAAAATATGTTTTTTTTTGTTAAAAATAGCTGTTATTTTCTTGCTACAAAAATGCAGATTTCTGCATGAGAATCGTTCCAATTTTTCATGTGTTCTTTATAAATACATACATAATTTGAGAAATGTCACTAGTCGTGAAACTTGAAATGGGCAGTGTTATTCCTTTTGAAAAGCGGCATTTTTTATCAATTGTTATTTTCTTGCAAAAAATACCTAACTCTCATAGAAATATACAGTTACGATTTTAAGACAAAACCATATTTTCCTTTATCAAAAGAAAATATTGAAAGAAATTTCACATTTTCTTACTTAAGATTTTGTATTTTGCCAGACACCTGGAACAATGCACTGGTAAAGGCATACTGTTTCATGACGAGACTAATGTAAACAATTTATACACAATTATAAAAGCACTATTTAAATAAAAAATAAAATAAAAGTGCTTTGCACATACAGAAAAAAAAAATTTAGAGAAATCTACCTTTGTGTTTTATTGGTTGGGTGATTTGATCGAGGTCGTGATAGTTTACGCAAAACCTCGGTGTTCCATCCATTTTCGGCTCTAACACCACCCTAGCATTGTAGGCTGAAATGGTGGGTTCAATGATTTCCAGCTTCTTCTTCTTCTTAATTTGTATCTCAATGAGCTGCCACCAGTAGGGTGATGGGTTGCCTAGCTTCCTATCTATTAGGTAAGGGTGACAAAAGTGAATTTCATACGTGATGCTGCTGGTTTACATTAGGGTTCCTTGGCGCTAGAACAAGTGCTTGTTCAATATAGCTACGAACTGTTCTACTGCCGGACCGTCTAATTGGTGGTTCACTTCTTTGCCGTAATGCACTGTCGTGTTTCGCTGGTTTCTGGCTCCTTCCAGGCAATCAACCTTCGCTTCTCGGTTCCTAAATACACATTGCCTTGCTGGCAGTTAACAATCGCTTGTTGCTTGACTAGCCAGCGTTGCCCTAGAATTATGGTTTCTCGTAACCCGCGTGCCATAAAAATTTCTGTCTGAATAATCTCTCCTCCCACATGGATTGATAGTGATTACACGTTCGAAGGACAGATGTGACCCCTCCTGGGGCATGTTCATGGCTGTGGTAATGTTCCGGAGTTCCGTGTCTTGGGTAGCCTTAGCTACAGCTGACTGGCGGATGAAATTTGCATTCGCCGTAGTGTCTAGCGTTGCCAGAATTTTGTAGCTGTCAATTTTTACAGTGATCCATGGTAGTTCTTTGTTCTTTCCCTCTTCTTATAATACAATAACTTCTGACGCCTGATTTACTTTGCCAGGGCTCGTGACCCCCCGTTTTCCCCAGCCACTGCGTTTCATGCCGGTTTTTGCACGTCGTCGCTTGACTTCAGTTAGCTCTGGAAAGGGTCCCTAACCTTCGCGGTGCTGGCTTGAGCATCCTTCTTGCAGCGTCTGCCTAGGAACACCGGGTAGTAGAGATGGAAGTGCCGTTCGGTGCAATACCAGCATGTAGGCAGGCTCTGACTTGGTGGGGGAGGGGGTACAGCCTCTTGCACTTTCCCTCCTGTTTCTTTGTTAAGCGGCGGCAAAGCTGGAGTGGGCCGGGCAGGGTGAATGGCCCACTTCTCCTCAGCTACATACTGTTCACAGACCCATGCATGTGTAACTAACTCTTCAATCCCTTGCGGGGGCGGATTGCACAGAAAATGCTTGATCTCGGGGAGCAATAGCAACGTGAGCATTTCTACGTTGGCCTCTTCGGATTGGCCTGGCTGTAAGCATTGAAGTAGCAGTACCTTGCGCCTAATAAAAATTTCAGCTTCTCCGGGTTTTTGGTATTGGCTGTACAGCTCCTCGGTCAGTTGCAACAGCACTAATTTCCCCAAATAATTGGCTATTAGCCTCTTGGAGAATTGATCTCGTGCAACAAATTGCAGTAGCGATTCCACCATTGGCAAGCCTTGCCCTCCAGCTGAGCTTTGGCTTTCGTTATCCATAATATCTTCAGGAGCTTGGTGCAGATGAATTCTGCTTTGCATGCCTCTATAAATTGTTGTGGGTCTTCCTGCGGATTCCTGGCGTATTTGAGGAAAGTTAATACCTCTGCCCCCATTAGTCTATTTTCTCGAGGCGGGCTATATGCTTGTGCGTATCACTGTGCTGTGCGACATACAGTGCAGTTATATTAAGCCCTTCCATGTCGCTGGCTTGATCTGGCCAACAGAGGCATTTAAAATGGTACAGACGGGGGCAGTCATTACAAGAGACTCTGTATAGGCTCGTTTTCCTTTTCTTCTCATCCTAAGCAAAGATAGTGGTAATTGTCGCCACAGTGTATGCATTGGATGGTCAGATTTCCCTCTCTGGTATAGCTAGGCATGGGACATGGTACGATGTCGAGGTTATCCTCATTTGGTGAGATACTCCGGCTGTTCTCAGTTGCCATACTAAAGGTACTGCTCTGGGTTTTTTTTGCACGACGGAGTTTTCGACACTCTCCAAAGTGTTCTAGGTTTAAGCGAGGCGGCGTTTGCTCTTCTCGACAGTGAGGCTCTGCTCCGGGTGTTTCCTGGTTTCACTAGTTCTACCAGAGCTACTTGAGGCCCCATGTTGCGCGCCATGAAATAACTTGATGCCAATAACCTCAACTTGGAAAAATGAAGGTCTACTGGCCCAGTATCCCTCTAGAGACTAGGGAAACAGACTCTCCTTAACGAGGATTTTAAGGGGGCCGTAATGGGATGATGTGGTTGCACCCTGGGGCATCTGGTCCTGGCTCACCAGGGCGCGTAGCTGGGCACTGAGGGTTATGCTATCCCTTTTATGGTCTGCCCGATGATTGGGCATTTAGAAATAGCTGCGAGTACACAGCTATGGACTGTCAGTGATGTTACAATAAGTTCAGAGGATAAAAATAAAAGAAGAATAGCGAATTATGATTTAGTGGATTCAGTGGGTGTCCTGGAGGTAATTGAAGGTGGTTTAAAATTACATAGCAGCATGGAGGAGAACAGGTTCTGGCGTGGTACGTCCAGGAAGGAATCTACTCTTACTGGGGCCGGTGCTTTGGGATGAACCCCTGCCAGAGTTCTATCGATCAATCGGCACCTCAGAGTGCGCTTCACGATGGACAGTACTCAGGCCTATGGCGACTTGGGGAGAGAGCCCGCTGATCCCTTCTGTGAGAAGTTGAGTGAGTGGCATGACCAGCTACAGACCTCAATTGCCCCTCTGGGTTCACAGTATTCCCCACGTAAGGACCCTACGGCTCTCAATAAGCGGTGTGACCAGTTTGTAGCCTGAGAGTTGTAGGGACCTAACGTGTTTGTTCTCCTCATGCCTCAGAGAATGGTTCTCTCTCCACTTGCCAAAGTGCCGCTAGAGAGCGGCGTGACCAGCTAGCACTAGACACCAAACATTGAGAAGATGTGGGAGCGCACCTCTGTGGGAACTTTGGTTAGAAACTCTATTGCTGTGATTGTGCATGCATCAAGAAGTGGTTCAGTAGATATGCATACAGAATGCAAAGCGGGTAAGGGAGGCAAAAGCGAAAGAGAATGATTGGATCAAGTAGATATATGTTTTATTCCGTCAACGGGAGTTTACAAGACATATACCTCCAACTTGTGCCAGCTAACATCTGATGGACGAGAGGCCAAGGTTGCCAAACTGTTTGCTGCAGGGTGGCAACAAGATATTGATCCAAGTTCAGGGCGAGAGCAACCCCGGTACAACTACGCCCGGCACAGTCGAGGCAAGTGGCCAACATTCAAAGCGAGGAGAAGACTTCTCGACAAGACCTTGTGCCTAGTGCGTTAATAAATACAAGTTCTGACAATAGTAACATAATACTGCTAAGATTCACTGTTACTGCTGAAGGCAAGCGGTACGGCAAGTGTGGCAAGGCAGACAGAGAGAGAGTTGCAGCTATATAGCTGATGCAAACTGCCCACGCAGGGGATGGGGATGGGGGTGTGTAATTTTCCAGCTGCTCGCACGTCGTTGGCTGCTACTTTGTGACGCCACCAGAGGACAGCCGTCTAGGCGAGGGATGCAGGAGTGGCGCGGCAACCGCATGCGCTGTGTCGTGCGTGACTTAACTAAACCAGGCCTACACAACATTTGTAGATACGGAAACAAATACCCTACTAACAGCATGCTACCTGTTTAGCACACTTGTATTAAATATAAATGCACTCAGAGTAGGTTACTTGAGTCGTCTGTTGAAAAGTTTCAGTCCACTTTGTAAATATCCATTTGATTTTATTTTCCTTAGTTTTTTTTGCACAGGTAGCATAAGTGTATCATATTTAAAAACCTAACACAGATTATGAAGTTAAACTACATCTGCTATTATAGACAAAATAATTTATTGTTTGTGTATCTAGTTTAAGTTCGCGCACATGTCACTTGCTGGTTCAAATAAAAATTTTAGGTCTCCTTACCACAAGTATTGTTCTTACTTAATTACTAATAATAACATGTTTATGAACTAAAATATGTAGTGGTGAATACAAATTTTTCATACACTGTGCAAAAGTAACACAAGAGCAGTATGCTTGGAAATGCGTGTTGTATTACTGTTTTACTGAACAAGAAGCTAACCACATGCAATTTTTTTTCGTAGCTTATTTTTTATTGCAGAGATTTTGATTTTGTAGTTGACGTGACTTATGCGAATAAATTTTCTTGTTTTTACGTATAGACGTAAAATTTTTCCATTTACTTCTGGAAATTTTTCATGCAACAATCTTGTCATTGTCTCAATCACTTTGGTAGATATAGAAAGTTCTGTCCCATGAAATGCAACAAACACAATCTCAAACTGTCTCACTTTATCCAGCCATTCGGACGATGGTGTTGTAAGTCCTCCTTGGAATATATAATTGAAATCCAGTCAGTAGGCACATTGCTGTCGCATTTATCTTGAACGGAACCTAAAGACGAATCAATATTTTTGCATTTAAATGCCACATACCCAGCGACATACTTCAGAGCGTTAAGTGCGACGTCTGTATCAGGGGTATTTTCAAGTAAACCTGTGTTAACTTCATGACGTAATAACTCCAGTACTTCCTTTTTTCCATTTGTTGGCTCCTGATGTCTTGAGACACACTCTGTAATCTTAATACACAGTTCACTTGAAACAAACTCTGTAAATTGGTCTTCTGTGTCAAAACTGCGTTGTGCGGGAGAACCATCATTTTTTTCTTCCTGCACCGATACACGTTTTGACAACAGGATATCACTCAACTTCCTGTCAGTACTAGCAGACGGATTCTGTTCTGCACCTCAAAAGGAGTAGGGTTGTTGAAAACCACTCCTGTTTCTTTTCCCAAAACGTAAAACTGGACGTACTTCCAAAAACCTCTTCAAGGCATTCTCTTGACAATGATGGTGGAGTCCACAGCCACTTCGCAGAGGCATTTTTTCATCAGTCTGTAACATTGAATTCAAAACATCAAAAACATAATTGATTAATTCAACAAAAATACACTCGTGTTTCTTCCCTAACAAATAATTCAAAGCCTGAGCTGTACGGTAGGAGAACAACTGTGCGGCTAACCTGACGCTCAGGTGAGTTTCCAAAATGTGGTGGGTTATGGAGAAGTCTCCTTTCTGGTGCTTCAGGAGTTCTTCGATACTTTCCTTCGTAAATACAGTACCATCTGGTAAAGTTACGCCATCATCAATGAAAATATTTCTGAAAAGCTTCTGTAAATGTGGTACATCGTAAAAAACCCATTTTTTCCTATCACCACAAACAGGATTAGCAAAGTACGGTTTGTCTGTATTTACACAAAGTTCTTTCCACACTTTCGAATTTTTTTCACCCATATCACAATTCACAGCAACCACAGTTATTCCGCATGCTTCAACTTGAATAATGACGTTTTTCAGGAACTGATTCGTCATTGTGACATCAAAGCCATAAAAAAATAGGCTGTTTCCACGCTACAAAAAGCCCACAAATCATTACTACTTAAACATTTTGGTGTGGTCCAATTATTACATCATCGGACGAATTATAGCATAGGCGACCATCTATATTCATCACCTTGAACATTAAAACTGCAACTTTTCCCATTTCACTGAAAGATGCTGACTTTGCACTGAAAAGGCACAATACTTAATTCAAAATACCAGGCCTACATTTAAAATCGTCTGTCCATTTTTGAAGAGTAGAGCGGCATGGAAGAGAGGCATCACGCTTCCTCAAATAAATGTGAGCCTTTTTTGAAAGCGCTAGTAGTATCAGAGCATTTGCAATGTCTTCAGAGTCCCATCTAACTCTTTTTATTTCCATGCAGCAAGAACCGAATCTGCCTTTGAGTAAAGAAGCATTTTGCTAGTATTTTCTCCACTTCCTTGCCAGTTGCTTCCCTCATAATTCGTGATGTCACTACTGTAGTTTCAGGATTTATGCCTTACAGTTATTCTAATAAATATGCCCGCAAAGTAAGTAAAAGGCAGAACAAAATTAAGGAAACCCTATTCACTGCACTTTATCAATTACAATATTCAAGACATTTTTATTTCTTAGATCATATCATTTTCTAGGAATAAACATACATAGAAATTCCCACAATTTTGACACAATTACCTAATATTTAATAATAGAAAATAATAAATATGAAAGTAAATATTGTATGTGGGCACTGTGAACAGCATTAAATACAGAGGCAAGGCCCTGACACTTTGTAATGATGCAATATTCGTAATTTTTCGGGACTCGGGTGTAAAATTCTTTCGTGTGTTTGAAGCTTTGGAAAGCTCCGTAATTTTTATCTGGTTCAAGTTTAGAGCCGTGGTGGCTCGTTTCCCGTGTTAGTTTATCCGGCAGACGTGTGCTATTGTAGGTTATCAGGAGGACGTTTGCCGTGTTACGTTTTATCAGGAGTACGGTTACAGTTTTCGTTTCGAACTTTGGTTTTTTGGGGAAACGTCAGCATTAATTAGATTAGTTCGTTTCTGTGGATCGGGCAACGTCGACAGGTTTTAGTTCCTTCGGCGCAGTTTAATGCGTCAACAAATGTTATACGAAACGAGAGGTTAGTTTATCGGGATGTTGAATGTGTCGACAGTTTCAGTTCCTCCAGCGCATTTTCAGGCAACGTCAACAAGTTTTTGTTGTACTAGAGGTTAGTTTCTGTTGATGGCGCAGCAGTCGATAACGTGTTGAGAGCGGGACACGTGCAGTTTTAGATGACGCTGCTGGCAGATGCGGGATGCCGGGCGCTTATCTTAGGAGAAGGGGGCGATAGGCCTGCACATAAATACTAGTGGCGTCTATCGCCTCAAGGAGAAAAAGTAACCAACCGTCGAAGAGGACGCATCGGGCATGAGAAGACGCATCAGGCGTGAAGTATTTCACCCACACCGGCAAGCATCCGCGACCGTTAATTCTTTTCACATCATTTCTTTTCAACTTAACCTAAAGTCTATCAACTTATTTCCGCCGGTGTGGGGGGTCGTTAGGGTGCCAGGAGGGAACGAACATCCCTCCTGCCTTCGTAACTTAGTCTTGCGATGCAAGTTTTGAGACATTAATAAACGGTAAACCACTGTGGCGCTGGTCTGTACTTGTATATTCATCTCTGAACGGTTCGTACTCTGCATACTGGACATCCGTATGTGAACTGTGTCATTCAAATGATAAATAAAGTATAGAACAAAATACTCTGGAACTTTATTTCTTTCTTAAGTAACTAGCGTTCAATTAACTGAGTCTCGTGTTTCTACCTTCTGATCTAGTCGAGGGCAAGCCGTGGCAACGTAAACAGTCGACAGTAACAAGTGCCGAACGTTAACAACATGGCGCCTAACTGTGAGGCAGTAATATTTTTAATATTAGCTTAACGAGAATAAAGGCGGAACGTTACAAGATGGCGCCCACCTTTGAGGCTGTAATATTTTAAATATAACGTAAACTTAACAAAGGCGGAACTTTACAGTATGGCGCCCACTGTGAGGCAGAAATAATATTTTAAATATCGCTTAACTAGCCCGCTGGAACATTACAACATGGCGCCCACCTGTGCGGCTGCATTAATATATCGAAACTAACGAGGCAGAACTATACAATACGGCCGCACACCTTAAAAAAACATCTCTACACATGCAAACAAACTACTGCAAATAAAAATAAAGAAAAAAACCCTCTCTAAGATGATTGAATTTAATTAAATGAACTGGGAAATGAAAACTCATGTAATTGACTTTCAAGATTCTTTTAAAATTATAAATAACCATGCAAAGAAAATCCTTAGGTTGAATAAGTCAAAATTGAAGTGCTTGTTAGCTGATACACCCTTCCTTATAAATTAATTTTAATTATGGTAAGGAGGGGGCAGAAGGGAAGGNTTGAAGTGCTTGTTAGCTGATACACCCTTCCTTATAAATTAATTTTAATTATGGTAAGGAGGGGGCAGAAGGGAAGGACAAAAGCTGAAATAACCGTACAAGTTGCCATTGAATTGAAGTAGTGCAAAGTTCGTTATGAATAAAGTTTATTATGTTAAATTTTGCTGCTCAAATAAAGTTTAAATAAATTACCANGGACAAAAGCTGAAATAACCGTACAAGTTGCCATTGAATTGAAGTAGTGCAAAGTTCGTTATGAATAAAGTTTATTGTGTTAAATTTTGCTGCTCAAATAAAGTTTAAATAAATTACCAAAAAAAATTTAAATTTCAGAGTTTATTCAAATCATAAAACCCTCAAACTATCATAGCAGCCTCATTATTCGGTAAAACATGCAACTCTGAAAATGGCCTCTGGGATATAAATATAAATGTCCAGACGTAATAAAAAAATTACCCAAAATATATGAAAAGACTTTTCTTTTTAAAATCCTTCATAACTGCCAGAAATTTTTTAGGATAAATGTAGAACGAAACAGGAAATCATAGCTTACTTAAGGTAGCAACACCTGAGCTGTGAAGGCTACCATCGTTGGTGGCGTCGTCATGGCGTTAGGGAGGCGACTTGCCCGGTGAACTGCGTCTGCGGCTTCAAAGCACTAAAAGCTATTTTGAGCCCTTTGAGAGATCACTTCTCAGCAATACACGCTCTCTCCTAAATTGAATTACCATTATTTGGTCCAGAAAACTAATTTATCCAAATTTAAAACGTATACAAGTCGCATTATGAAGAACCCTCATCACGTCTGTAGGTTCAATGGCTAGACCAAGAAAGATGCCAAATTACCTCATACATGATAAGATGTAATTTGCACATCTTTGAAGACATCAACGACCTCGCTATCACAAGGTATAAACTACCACAAAAATATAACCCCAAAGAGGAAAAATAAGCTAACATATTGTGCTATGTGCTATAATAAACAATCATATAAATAATATCTAGCTAAGTAATTGGAAGGTGACCTAACCTTACTTTTACATAATTTAAAAACAGGACAAAACTAAACTATACAGGCCTTAACAAAATAACTAAACGGAATATTATGAAATTTAGGTTAAAATTAAATCAAAGAATTTAGTGCAATATCAGACCTGAAAATTTAACTCAAATTACTACTCTGTAATATGTTAATATTACACAGTGAATAGACTAAAGTAAAAAGTAGGAAGCAGAATGGGAGGGACATAAGCAGCCAACTTGGAAAATGTCTGTTTATTGCTTTAAGACAATAAAACATACATATCCAGCCTGTACCTTAATTAGTACCTGAAGGGCTAAAACTAGGTTACCAACAAGGGTGGTAGGATGATCTCAGAAAGTGCGGCAGCGCGTGGGGCGAGGGTAACTCCAAACTGGCGGAACTCGGACTCAATTGCAAGGAATAGCAAAAGTTAGAGAGACTGATGATGCTAAGCGACTGACATTGAAGACTTTGGTGCACGTCTGGGAAGAGTGATACAAGAGCTGCTAGTGTCAGCCCCAAATTAAGGACCACAGGTCCTATGCGTACCAGAAACACAGGGCCATCGCAGGGGGGTGTGGGAAGGTGAAGAAATTGCGGCAAAGATGGCTAAATGCTTTGCTACCTTCCCCTCCGCGGCCAGCAGCTGTCCCACATGCCAAATCCCTGGATAACAGTAGGAGGGGCACCTGTGGTGTGTATGACCTAATACTCAACTTAGGATGGGGCCGCAGCTGTGGGGAGGCTAGAGCATGATATAGACATCACTTGTGCTTTGGCCTAACAACCAGAGTGGCTTCTGCACCATTCCCTCTTGTGAGCAACAGGTGGGGATAAAGGTGCCTGTGGAAGGATGGCATGGGCTTCTGCAGTTAACCCCTGTCCTCTTCTTTCCGGGCACATTTTTTCTTCAATTATGGGAATTTTTTGACATTTCCACAGAATTGCAATCCTTGTAAAATAGCACAAAGCTGCACACTAATAAGGGTGCATAGCAGTGGAAAGTGCTTGAAACAAAGTTTTTCTTTAAGTGGTCATGAGTTGTGGACACTGCCTGACCAGGCATGCACACCAGACACAGTTCAGGCAAAGGTTTAAAGACATTTTTTGGCAAACTTCTTGACCTGCCAATTAATGGTAGCAATACAACCCCTATACTTTATTACTGCGTGCTAACAAACATAATTTTTAATGACCCTTGATTGTGATTTCTTGTATGTATATTTGTGTGTGTATATATTATACATATATNATATATAGGTTTGTGATTTTTTTGATGGTTCATAAGAATGTTGTTAAAACTGCAAAATCCAGGGTCACAAAATCGAGAGTTTAAAGGATCAGAAAATTTTTTCACAAAGTTCCATATACTCACTTGAGCCATGCACTGCAGATTCTCAGAGCCGAGCGTTGTGAGCATCGCATCACACAGATCCAGAGCAGGTAAGAAAACCTGCATATAGCGAGCACTCACAGAGGTGACAAAATCTTCCTCCATAGACACTGGCCTGAAAAAATAGAGGAGGTGCACAATGGTACACATGTATGGTCCATACGGTATAAGAAGGCCACTTTCTGACAGTCAGTGAGTGGCAACTTAATGTTTACGTAACAAACAAAGTGCCATTTACAAAATCCTGTACCAGCTGATGCACGAACGAACAAAAGTTAAAATTACGTTGGCTATTCTGAGCGCACTGCCAATGCTCATCACAAAAGCAGAAAATACGCGGGTAAGAAAGAGTTCTTACATTTATTAATGCATTTTATTTTACAAGGACACAAAACAATGGTTGTTAGTGTTAAAAACTAAACTTCGTGATAATGTAGTTATGTATAGGTGTTCAAAATGAAATGTACAATAGAACGATACGACGCGGAAAAGTTTTCTGAAGTTGTGCTAACTTCAGAAAGTTTTTTCACGTCGTATCATCCCTCTCCAACCTCGCTTTCAACACGTCCTTGATATTAATTCGAAAAGCATATAGAAATATTGCATAATATTGTTGAATTATTTTTCTATTAATTTGACGAAACGACACGAATTTGAAATATATTTCCAGCCCGTAATCTAAGAACAATCAACTTAAGAAAAAATACGCTATCTGTTTTCCAAAAACAGCGGCTCAAACTTCGCAGTGACGCGCTGTGCGCGTGATCTCTCGGATATTATGCGAGGTATTACCAGCCAGAAATGAACCTCTTTTTTGCGCGATATATAACGAATTTACAAACAAATGCCAATAGTTATATTTTTCCACGAGCTCTGCATAATTTTTAAAGTAACATATATTTCATGTAAAATGATTTGGAGTAAAAGTCATTTATATTCGGCCGGTAATCGTTCGTCTACGTAAATTATACGCCATATTGTTCTCATGAAACCCATCTCCTTGTTTGTAGAAAGTGAGACGCGTGAATAGTTTTTAAGCAATTCTAATGTTATTCCACGTCACATATTTCCAACTCGAATATATTAGCTATAACGCCCAAAGTGTGATAATAGATACAACAGACCGTCTCGCAAATGTTAACCCAAATTCACTATCTCGGACAAATTAAAAAAGAGTTAGCAAATATTTAATTATTTGCAACATTTTATATTTTTACTTGTATAACCTACTTATTTTTTTAGACAGATGTCAGTCTTAAAGTATCTTAAAATTTGTTTAGCATAACAGTACAATGGCAAGTGGATTATCTGACAGCGTGTTGATAAAAAATACAGCCCCGACTTGACGGACCAGCTGATGGCGGAAGGATACATAGTCACATGTAGTCAGACGTAAACAGTGGCGCTACTTTCGCAGACCTGCCAGAAAACGGCCTTCTTATACAGTATGGACTATATCAAGAGACAGCAAGCTGAAGAATTCAAGAGCAAGGGTGTTGAGTCCAGTGCTTTAAAATCCCCTAAATAAAGACAATGGGAAGGGAAAATAATATACACAACCATTCACACTTCAACACAAAATGTATCACAAATTACTAAAAGCTCTGTGACATATAAATCAAAATAAATATTATTAAAACTAATCATACCACTTGCTTTAAATATTAAAATGCATCAGTCAATTTTCTGGAGATGCCAGAGTTCTGTGCATGAAAGTGAAACGCATATCGATATAGCTTGTGTTTTACATGCCCATGTGATGCAGCACTACGTGAGCTAAATGGAGACTACTTGTGTCCAAATGGACTGGACTTGCACAAACTAAGTTTGAAGAATGGTTCCAGACACTGCCAATAATGCCATGAGAATTTTTCAAAATGTTGAGACCATTTAGGCCAACATGAATGATGGTGCACTGTCCCTGTATCCCTCTACAGACAAGGGAAATTGAGTCTCCTAAAGGTGGATTTTAAAGGCCATATGTGCCGATGCATTTGAACCCTGGGAGCGTCTAGCCCTGGCTCACCAAAGCACGTATCTTGGGCACTGACGGCTATGTTATCCCTTTTCTGGTGATGGAGCAATGAAATAGCTGTGGGTACACAGTTATGCAGTCAGTGATGTTACGTTAATTATATAGAGGATAAAAAAATAGAATACTTACTATATTTAGAGGATTTAGTGGGTGTCCTGTAGGAGCAGGCAAGACAGTAGATATGGCTAAAATTACCTAATACCGGCGGTGAGGACAGGTTCTGGCGTGGTCTGTCCAGGAAGGAACCTACTATTCCTGGGTCTGATGCCTTGTGGTTGAGCCCTGCTAGAGTCCTATCAATTGATCGGCGCCGCAAGGTGTGCTTCACGATGGATGGTACTCTGACCTAAGCAACTTGGAGAGAGAGTCCCCTGATCCCTCTCGGAAGAAGTTGGGTGAGTGGCGTGACCAGCTACAGACATCAACTGCCCCTCTTTCCCCACACAATACCCCTATGGCTCTCAGTAGGCGGAGTGACCAGGTTGTAGCCTGAGAGTCATGATGATCTAATGTGTTAGTTCTCTTCAAGCCTCAAGAGCCTCAGAGAAATGCTCTCTCTTCCCTTGCCAAAGTAGCAGTAGAGGGTAGCATTACCAGCCAGCAATAGAAACCAAACATTGATAAGAGGTGGGAGCGCCCTTCAGTGGGGACTTGGTTCGATTCTCTATCAAGGACATTGTGCGTACACCTGGAAGTAGTTAAGTGGATATGCACACGGAAGGCAAAGTGGGTAAAGATGGCGTAAAGCGAAAGAGAATGACCGGACCACAAAAAGGTAACTGGTCGACTCCCTATCTACCGTTTTTCAGGGGACTGTAAAAAAAACCCATACATGCGGAATTTCAGTAGATGAGGGTTCTAACATTTATATTAATAAAATACAATTTCTGACTTTACTATACTTCATTTTGAGTATAATGAGATCTGTAAATTATCTGTGAATAAAAATTGGCTAATAAACACAATAAAAAAGGAAATTAAAAAAAAAGTATTACTGTAAAAAATACATTAAAAACATTTCATTTCAACTTGTTTAAATTACGAATATAACATCTCAAAATACTGTATGTAACTGATTGTAATCTGACACCAAATGCAAGCCGACCCAAAACTTTCAAACCCTCTGAAAATGAAAATAATATAACACTAAATGCAAGGCAAATTTCAAATGTCGCGAACACAATCAGTTCAGAGCGTGCAGAGAGATTATCGATCCGGCGGTGTGTTCACGGTGACTGGTGGTAAAGGGGAGGTGGCGGGAAGAGTGATACCATACCCCCTCCAAACTGCTACATGTTGGCAACATCTTGCGCGCGTGGCAAATGTCTGTCTTTAAAAGCAATTAATTATATTTCACTGCCAGAAACACATGTAATTTAGAAACAAAAATGAATAAATAAGGTGATTAAAATTTATTTCTTCACGGTCTTGTAATAATTAATCATTCAAAACCACGTCCTCTGATTTTCTCATACATACAAATGTCGCAAGTTACTCTGCACTCGGGCTCGGTGCTTACCCATTATTAGATGACAACATGTGTCACATAGGCCATTACAGTGTATCAGTTTATTTAAAAGACACGTGTCTATTAAAATAAATTAATGTAAATCCTCCTATTTTACTGCAGTAAGTTACTGAAAATGAACTTTACGCTTAGTTAAACAAGTCACTAAATGTTCAAATAATTTTTGACGACAAGGGGAGGTCAAGTACAATCATACTGCGCCAGATACAATCAAACACCAAACTTTACGGGAAAAACTACTTTTAATCACAAAAGAAAAGATCTTTGCAAATAATAATTTTGTGTTAAAATGTTTTGTGTAACATTTTCAGACGAAACTATTTGCATTGAAATATTAGTGATGATAGGTGCAACTATTTTCAGCGACAGATAATCTTAAAATATCTACGATCGCGAGGCACAATTTATTTGCTTAGCGGCTAGACTAGTCGAGTGAAGAAAAAAGCACGCAATTGAGAGGATGAGCTCTTTTTTTTGTTAGACAGTAATTTCCCCTCTTGAAGGCATGTAAGAGGAGGAAGAAAGATGCATGGCTGAGGAAAACAGAAAGAAGGAGGGAGAGGATACAAGGTCGCCACGCTCATTGCGAGGTAACCGCTTCCCCCCTCAACGAACGTGTAAGGGGAGGTAGCAAGCCAGACTTGCACCACCATGCCACATACATCATGGAAAGAGAATACCACGCGCCGTGAGCAGTGATAATACGGCACCACGCGTGACATATTTCACACCCAATTATGAGACATTTGCATAAACAACCAGCTTAAAAACGATCGTTGTGTGAAATTTTAGGTGACGGGAATGAAATATACTTAGATCAACGCAACATCCGATTAACTATACAAGTAGTGAGCTTTATCATTACTTATATAAGAATTTTGCAGGGACCACTGAAAATGGAAACTGTTTATTGGTACATGCAGTTTTGGTACGAGTGTCCCCTGTATATGTTTCATTCCCTCTGCAGGATTGTACAAAACATATACCTGCGACCTGTGCCCATTAATGTCTGATGGACGAGGGACCAAGTTTGCAAAGCTGTTTACCACAGGGCAGCAACGAAATTCGTCCCGAAGTTCGGGGTGAGAGCGATTCCGGTACACACTACTGCCGGTGTGGACAAGGCACTTAGGCCAGCACTCGTAGCTTCGTAGAAGGTTCTGCAACAAGAGTTGCTTACTAGTGGATTGTCAGCCTCTCATGCAACAAAGGGCTTCACTCTGCTTGTAGAATAGAATGGTACAGAGGCGAAATGAGTACAGTACATTAGGGGGAGCATCAGAGGCTGAGGCTAGTATACGTAAATGACAACGCTCGTGGCACGTCAACCTGGAGAAGACAGAAATGTAAACAACAATTGCTCAGGGCTCTGTGCAAATGTGCCCCAGAAGAGATATGAACCCTGAATGGCAGTCACCCAGGCCAGCATTCTGCCTCCATAGATAAGGCGGACGCATGGAGAGCGGAATGCTCCTCAAGAAAGAGAGTAATATAAATCGCCCCCCCCNACCAGCCAACAACACCAGTGAAGTTCCCCATAAGCTCGAGCAGCCAATACCAGCCACACACAACGAAAACCCTACTTCCGGCCGCCCCCGAGAGATGACAGCCAGTGCAGCTCCGCCTACGAAGCGAGAAGGCACCCTGCCAAAGCTGTCCGAAGGTTGAAGTAATCCGAGACACCCCCTAGCCCAGGAGAATAAAGGGCCCTGCACCGTTGCAGAACGCAGTTGATACCAGCAGCTCGCGTTAGCATCAGCCGCGCTAATGCTCTCTGCTCTGTCTGGTCTCCTCCGCCTTGTAAGAAAATGCCCAGCTATCACCAGTGACCAACGCTGGACTTCTTCAGTATGCACTGCAGCCTCGAAGAATCATCGTTCCCCCCCCAAACTTGACACTTGCCGTCAACCCACATGCCCCATATTCACCCTTAGAGTCCATTCAGGACAACACAGCTTCAGTCAGGGTACAGTTGTTCTGACGGCTACCTAATTTGTTGCCCTTGCTCTTCAAGCACGCCCTTCAGGCAGGCTCTTCAAGCAGACAGTACCCTTCCCCTGTATTTTGCTTTTACCTTCTGTAAATTAATCAGTGCATTGATTTACAGCAGAAGATTACAGGTCACCATGTTCTATTCTGGACGGAATAAAACATGTTCGTAGTCTAACTGCCATCTGTTCCTTCTTGAATTAATTGTACGTAGTCCTTCCTGGTAAGTGTCACCCACAAAGGAGAGGCAGGGAACTGCAGTTTGAAAACTTGTTTGCCGAATCTATAGTACGACTGCAGCCAGTCCTCTAAAATGGAATTGACCTATGTCACCCGAAACACCACAACATTGGACGGCCAACAATACTGTGGACCAGGTATACAAAGGTACCTGGTGCGCATGTACGGTAAAGCACCGACCACTAGCAAGACAAACGACGAAAAGGCTAGATCACCCTTGTCAGTTAATCCCATCCATCCACCGTGTATAGACCCACTGGAAGGAGAGCCAGGAGAGTGGTATACCTGCCACTCCAGTGCAGGCATGAACTGTAGTACCTTTCCCCTTGTAAATGCTGTTCACCCACAGAAGCGGAAGCAAGTGGGGAGACAGGAGGGCTGCTGTTATCTTCGCCGAGAAATAAGCACTGCTTAACCAGCCTTCAGCTACTTGACCCCCCAGGAACGAGCTCATGCCGTCTGACAACTGTTGAGGCATCACCTCGCAGCTCCCCACCCCACCATAATTTGTTTGGCCCTTTAGTGAAGACCCCCGGATCTGCTCATCCCGTCGTCCAGTACTTCCACGTGGGCCTGCCCCTGGTACTGGGAGACGAACAGCCGAATAGGCCCAGTCAGCCACCGAAAGCGGGCCGGCCGCCTGCATGCATTAGCGGAACAAGCCACTCGCCGGAATCAAACAGCAGACGCTGTCACCATCAGCCAGCCAGGTGACCCCCACCAACGAGTGCTTGACCCTTGGCAGTAACGCACGTTTGAGGAAAGCCAACGACCGTGCCAACGTCAAACAGCCGCAAGCCCAATTTAGCCCAGCTACACTTCGTGCAGAGCAGGTGACCTAACCGCCCGGCCTGACACAAACTAAAAACCTAGTAGAAGCAGACACACTCTTGCCCCTAAGGCCGTTACGCGTCAAACTGTTTATCTTCAGCTACTTTGAATGACATACCACGCACCTAACATGTGCCAGGTTGCATGTGCACGTTATGTCCAAGAAGGAAATGTTTATTATTTGCATGATGTTTGACAATCAATGAAGTTAGTTGCCTCAAGAGATATTTTCCTCACTAAAATTGAAATCCAAAATACTATCCACCCACTAGCTCTTTAGCTTTGCTCACAATGCTCAAGTGAGAAGGAAATAATTACAGTGTTACATCCACAGAACTTTTCAACTTCCCTTTAACTACAATTAGGTACCTGATACCTCATTGTTACGTGCAATACCTTTACCTTTCCTCATATGTTAAGTACTACTTTGGTGCCTTACTTGCATAGCTGGCCCAGTGATTGCAGTTTTTCATCTTGTCCACAAATATCTCTTCCAGAGAAGCTGCTTGCCCTCAAAGAGCACCACATAAAATCTTTAACTCTCTTCATATCAGCAACACTAACTAGCAAGAATGAGGAATCTGTCTTTGTACTATGACTTCTTCTCAACGATAAACCAAATGGACACCATAACTAGGTGGTGTATCTTGCAACTATGGTCTCAACCAACAGTTTTAGGTCAGTTCAGATGACAACTCGTATAATAATCTCTACATTTCAGAATGGCACTAATGTTCCAGCTAAGTCAAATAAGAAAATGCTCATTATGCTGCACACAGCATGAATGGGCGATCCCTGCAGCACCATGCGTGTGACGACATTGTATAGGCTGTTCATGGTAAAGTGAGCACTTTTGAGGCCCTAGTTACTTTTTTCCTATCTGCCATTTATGTCCAAGACTACAATGAAATATATTTATTGATTATTATTCCAAATAAGAGGGCTTCAAAAAGTGCTCACTTTACCATGAATAGCCTGTATCAGACTTCACCCAGGTTTCTCACACAAAGACAATAAGCAAGAGTACTAGATGAGAATAGCACTTATCTTGGCTAAACCCCTGTTCTCCAAAGCCTCAGATATCATCTAATATACTGATTGTAATGCAAAAACTACTAGCTGCTTCTTCATGCTGTTAACATCACTTACACAAAAACACCCTCTTTTACCAAGTCTGTGTGTGTGTGTTTGATAGCATACATGCTTACCCTGCACCACTTACTTCTCATGGAGGCATCTTCCATGCTGTTGAGAGAAATAGCTGCCATACCCAAGATAAAAACTGCATCAAAACCCCTTTTTAAATGTAGCCAATAACATTTATTTTCAAAAAATGTCACACAATATATTATTTAAACTTTGAAGATGAAATAAATAAGAGTACAATTACTCACATGTTTGATACTACAGTTGTAAGTACCCTCATGCGCATGCAATGCGTGCGTGCGCACATGCGCGTACGCACACACATGCACACATGTGTGCATGCAGCAAATTCATGATTGTGCAAAATGCATAAAAATGTGTCAACTATATGTGTGTGCACACCTGGCTGCAAGTATCAACCTGTGCATATATGCACTATGCACACCTGTTTATTTAATTTTTAAGTTTACTGCTGGTGGTCTAGCTCCCTACTTCCATTAAATTATTCACAAATATTATTTCACATATTTCAATGTAAAAATTACAGGTAAGGTAGAACCCACCAGCCCCTCTGGCCAAAATTTTTTTTTTAGAAAAAGTTGTAGGTATAGTTTATGTGGCTGTTCTGTCCTTGAAAACTGAGCAACTTGCCTTACTCCTCACCTCTTAAAGGCCAAAGAGCTGCTGTCTACATGGCTGGACTATTTTGTTTTATTGATGGAAAGCACACAACTCACTTGACAGCAGTCTTGGTCTTGATGTCAGGGTGCCTGTCGAGGATGAGTAGGGAGCACAGACAGCCAAGCACTTCATGCTCTAACAACATCCGAGCACCCTCGGCTGTCGAAGCCACACGACACAGTAGAGCCTGCAACAACACAGTGACACTACCTCTGCAATAACCAAATCCCCTCCATAAACACAGCATACAAGTCTTATCATGTCATCCAGTATAAATGCCGGGTTCATATAAACAATATTAAAAAATTATGCAAAGAATAACTGGCATGTGTGGTAAGCAGGACAGTATAATTCATAATCCATTAAACGCTGCCAAAAGATATGTTTTTGTGAATTCATCATACTTGAAATCACCTGTACAAATTCAGTGTATATTTTAACTTAATTATTAGGGTTGTCCAAAAAAATTACTGAAGGACTAGTTTGCTGCTGAATGTGTTGTGTCTAAACCAAAAGCTGAATGCTATCCCTTGACTGTTGATAGTACGCCAATCCAAAAAAAACTGTCTTGTTTGCAAACTCTAACTTGCACTGTTGTGCTCGGATATGAGATAATTGCTTTAATTGTTTGCAATCAAAGGTAAATAGTGTTGCAAGATGGCATGGATGCACACAATGAACACTACCTCATGTATTAAACAAATTTTGGTCGTCTAGAACTGATTATTCAGGACAGAGTTTTGTGATACAGAGAGAACCTAATATTACGAGCTTCACGGTTCCTGAGAATGGCATCATAAAATTGCTTTAATAGTGTATTTTTCATGTTAAATTAGTTTGTAATTGCCTCTGTTGCAGAAATAACAGGTTTGTTTAAAATAAATATTAATTTATTTCAACAGACAGACGTCTTCTGATCAAACACAAGTCAGTTAGCAAGCCTGCTCCACCTAAGCCACAGCGACAAATTGCCTCCATTTCAGCCAGACCAGTTACACAAACTACATCCAGGATCACAGTAGACCCCATTAATAGGACAGCAGCTCCATGGCCCTAGGAAGGAGAAGGGCATTAAGGTCTACACACAGCTAATGAGGGTCAAGCTTTTTCTTTACTAGGTGCTAGAGGTGTGCAAAGACTTTTTTTCCAAACTGAATCGACGACGAAGTTCCAAGTCTTTGTCTTATAAATTGTAAAATTACAATTTATAATTTATAACACTGCAAAAATTTTACAGATATAGTATGGAATGAATAAAATTGAAGTAGAGTTGTCATCGCATTGACTTACTCTGCCTTGCCAACTCAGCAGCTCGTCCTACCACTGCCATGCTACGGCCCTCTGCTGCAACCGATTACTACCAGCGATGCTTCCTTCAACCTCAGACACACACATTCCTCTTGGGGAGTGTCACACCACGTCCCTTCAGGACCACACTAAACGACAGTAGGGTTTGAGTTGTTCTCACGACTACTTTATTAATTGCCCTAGGTTTGCTCTTGCATTAACAGTGTAATGTTCAGCCGCTAGTTACTGCCGATGTTACGTTGCCACGGCTTGCTCAAAGGTAGAACACGATACTCAGTAAAATGGACGCTGACTAATTAAGAAATAATTTTCCAGTTTCCAGATTAGTTGTTATATACTTTGACATTTAAGTTTCACAGTTCACATACGAAGATCCAGTATGCAGAGTACGAACCGTTCACAGATAAATATACAAGTACAGACCAGCGCCACATTCGTTTACAGATTATTAATGTCTCAAAACTTGCATCGAAAGAAATATTAAATGCGTCAACCTCCCACACTGGCGGAGAAATAAAATAAAGTCTAGTTGCCGATGTGGGGGTTATCGTCCTGCCCGACGCGACCTAGACGACCATTGTTTGACGAAACTGAAGGGCGACTGCCCTCGCCGCCGACTGACTTGAAGTGCGACTGTACAACGACTGACTTGAAGAAGTGAAGGGCGACAGACAGACACGTCTTTTGTCCTGCCTCTCACCCCTCTCTCCTGAGATAAGGGCACGGCATCTGCCAGCAGCGTCATCCAAAACTGCGCTGTGTCCCGCTCTCAACACGTTATCGTAACTGACACGTTAACGAAACTTCGTTGTACACAACAAAACTGCCGACGTCAACATCCAGATAAACAAAGTATCATGGGAAACGAGCCACCATGGCTTTAATTTTGAATACCGGATAAAAATATCATGAAGCTTGGCAAAGCTTAAGAAAAACGAAAGAAACTTTAACACGTGTCCCGAAACTTAAGAATATTGCATCATTACAACAGGTCCCCTTCACCTGTTCATAACGTAAATTCTGTCGGTTGCTTCGTAACTACGAAAGCCTAGGAGTTAGTATGGGTCACAGTGTTTACTCCCTCGAGAATAAATACACTCAAGTCGACACACTGAGTTTTAATTCCAACAGTGATTTGTACCTCTCAACCTCCCTGTTAACACCGCCCCTCAAGGGAGCGGCAGGTGACTGGGTCTTGCCAAACCATTGCCGATACCAGGGTAGGACTGCGGGCTCCCTTAACTAGGTAGTTAGTACGTCGCAAAACACCACACAATTCGCCGGCCACCCATACTGTGGGCCCAGTGCGCAAAGGCACTTGGTGCACACATACAGTACAGCCCCATACCAGGTATAGTCCACAAGGAAGCAACAGGACCACCAGAGTCAGCTAACCCACTCAATCCACTGTGTGCAATTCACTGGTTGGAGTGCCAAGCCTAACAAGGTGTGACCCGCGACTCACGACGAAGCCTCAGCGTCACCCAAAGTCAGCTAACCTGCCCCATCCACCACATGCGATTCGCCAGTTGGAACACCAGGCCTGACGAGATGCGACGTTATCACCTCTGGGTACTCTTAGCTAGGAAATTACAGTCACCTGCCCCTTGCTTGTTGCGACGACCCTTAGTACCTAACCTAATGCAATTCACCAGACAAAGAGGGAATAAGCGTGCCGATAAGAAGGCATCTACGGCTCCTACAGCCAACCAATTGCCAGGTAACCGATCCCAGTCAGCCCTCAGCTTTTCCTCCGCTCAGGATCAGGTACAAGCCGCTCACCGACTGCAGGAGCATCACTCCTCAGTCCTCTCTAGTAACTCGTTCAAGCCACCCTGGAAGATTCCCGGCACACCACATCCTGTAGTCATTCGCCTGCGGCTCGGACTTCCCTTAGGACTTCGCCTCGCCAGCACCAACTACCGGAAGTCAGCACCCGCCGCCGCCACCCGGAGCCCAGTAGTGTCTGGGCACATATACCATCAGGCACAAACCTGCCAACCTTGGGACGGGGCACGGAGTCATCCGCTGTAACATGCCAGAGGTCAGCCATAGCGGCAGTCTACAACTGGTAAGCCAGCATCCACTGCCACCCAAGCGGCCTACATAGCCTGCGGCCGCCCAATAAGGCAGACTCTGTATACCGGCTCCCTCAGAGCTAAGATGCACCCACAATAACCAGCCCATAAGGTCCCCCAGGGTTCTTGGCCTGACCTCACATAAAAGAGCCCCCGGCCATCACCCCTCAAAAAAGGGTATAGGGTAATTCTTTTAGTGGCGCCCAATGTGGGGCGTTACATTGTTGTCGAGAAAACAAGGAAAGAGCCATGCCAACGCGACCTTGAGAAGGAGCAGAGGGAACCAACTAGCAGACCTAGAGAATTCAGAGTGTCGGGAGAAACACCCAGTGGCGCCCAGTAACCACCCCAGTAATGGCCGAAGTCAACCTGAACCCAGCTGAGTTACGTGAGAATTACACCACAAAGGGACAGAAAGATGTCTTGGTGACTGAAAGATACCACGTAGCCACATGCTGTGGGACGGGACAAAACATCATATATTGCGCCCACTGTGAGAATAGATTTCACTATACCTGCATAGGTTGGGCGGACTAGCCAAGGTTTACAGACGGCCTCGAATTCAGATGCAAAGAATGCCTTACACATGAAAACACTTATCGTGCCTCGATAACCTGGAATGGACAAGGGGTAAACAGTCAGGTGCATGACTTACACCCAAACGTTTCACCATCTCTGCATTGGGTGGCCCGATGAGCACATAACATACCCAGGATTAGTTTATCAGTGCAAAATTTACAGACAAGCTGAAGAATACCGGCCAAGCAAACCCAAACACCACCACAGTACGGCCATAAAAAGTAGTTCGGACAGGTCCCAGCTGCTGGTGTTCGCAGGTAGACCGCAAGAAGACCCCGTAACATTCATGCAAAAATGTGAAAACGAATTTAAGGACAATGGAGTCCCCTCCCGAAACAATGAGTCATAAAGGCCAGGAAACAGCTAGCAGGGAAGGCGTTGGAATGGTGGAACAGGTACAGAAATTTTGTCACGGACTGGTTCCAGTTTTGTTCCCATCCAGCCGTACAGTTTTCCGGAGAAGAGGTCCTTGCTCGACTCACATCCGACTTTTACAGTATAATCCAAAGCAGCGTGGAAGAAGCGGACATTTTCTTCCAGAGGAAAACTCAAATGTACCGTCATATTCTCCCTGAAGGGGATAAACAGAGCTGTGTTGTGCGCCATTACTCTCATGCTCTTGCCTAACCTGAGAAATTTTCTACAAATCCCGCAGCCCCAGTCAGTCAAAGAACTGGTGGAACGCGCAAGAGAAAGCAAAAGTAATTACAAATTGCAGGCCAAGCTAGACCACATTGTGTAGGGGGGGGGAGAGGAAGATGTGGAACTGACATGCTACGCGCCCTCCCCATCTCCACCTACCACCCCAACCCTTCCACGGTACTGGCAATGCCCAAACAAACCTGCCACCCACTGGGGAACAAAAGAGAAGGAAGTGTGCGCAGGAAGTGCGCCTGAACCCAGAGCTATAGAACTAAAGGAAAGCAAACCAAAGTCAGGAAACACCAACACCGGGATGCGAAGCGGGCCAGCACCACCAGAAACCCCTGGCCCGTCGACATCCAGACCTTAAGCCTAATAACAAACCCGCCTGAAGCCCCTAGAATCAAAGTAGAAGTAAACAACCAGCCCATGACTGCCCTACTTGATTCAGCGACCACGGGAAATTTTATAAGTAAAGAACTCCTCACGCAAATACAACTAAAGGAGCTTTCACCCCAGAACAGCCAAATTCACAAGGCCAGTGCCGTGCACATTTTGTCAGCTGAAGGGAGAACTACACTCACTGTAAAATTTAATCGCCATGAAATCCCTACCGAGTTTATAGTGGTACCAAATATCGTGGAGAAAGTGATCGTGGTGCAGCCATGGCTACAACAGCAACATTGTATCATGGACTACGGCAAGAGATGCATATATATTGGGAGCAGAGAGAGTAACAGTGAACTGGGAATACAATCCAGAAGCTGTCACACCTCCTCCCATCAACCCAGCAGAAATAAACAACCAATTGAAAATGCCTGAATTCCTGCAACTACAGGAAATATTAAATAAACATGCCACCACATTCAGCCTCGGGGGAATGCTACACAAACACAAAGTATTCATCATGAGATATGGTTTACCGATGACAAGCCTGTATACTGTTGCCCATACCGCGTGTCCGTGGAGAAAAGAAGAAGAATGGAGGAAGTCAAGGACCTTATGGAACAAGGGATGGTTTAACTCAGAGATTCGCCATACAATCCCTGCAATGTTCTCGTACCCAAGAAGGATGGAAAGTTATGTTTCTGCGTGAATTATCAAGAGTTGTCCACCAGACCAGCTCTATACATGCCATAGAAGAGGCAGAAACTCCAAGTATTAGCTGAGGAAGTTTGTACCAGACATCGCCCAGCTGATGGCACCCGGTAACTCCTTGTTAGGAAAAGAAGTTAGCTGGCAATGGGGTCCTAAACACCAAACCGCCTTCCAAAAACTGAAAGACAGCTCTCGGAGAATCGAGCTTCACCACCAGCCACATGAGAGAAAAGCACTCATCTTGCAAACCAACACCTGTCAAGACAGCCAGGGCATGGTTTTATACCAGGAAGACCTAGAAGGATTCCCACATTCATCCTTAGAACAGACAGTAAAGCCCTGCAGTGGCTCCACAATTCCAGAAAGACCCGAAATGTAAGCTATGGAGGTGGGCGATGCTCCTCACGGAGTTTGATTTTGAAGTACAGCACTGCCCAGGAAAGCCAAACGACCTAACAGAGGCCCTGTCCCATCAGTCAGATATTGAGAGCGGCACTAAGGAAGACGAGGAGTGGGAGCACATGACACCTCCGCCGGCCCCACCCCGAAGTCCCACCGAAGTAATCAGTCTTCTCCAGCTCCAATTAGCCAGTACAAGCTCAGCTACTTCCAGCAAAACAGAAAGACCCAGGGGCCCAAGACTTGCTGAGGAACCATTCCCAATATTTTAAACTCTGGGATGGAGTAATCTGGTCACAAAATAATCAACCTGGAGATCCAAGGAAAATCTGGGTCCCAAAGGAATTACAAGCTGACATCTGCAGACACCATCATGACCACCGCCAGGCAGCCCACCCTGGTGTGAAGGAGACCCTCTGAGTCATACAGGAACGGTGTGTCTGGGACGGGATGAGTCGTGACATCAGACAGAACGTAACAGGGTGTGAAACTTGCTGCAGGGTCAAGGCTTACCTGTACGCAAGCCCACAGGGAAGCCACGCCAACCCCAAACACACTGGACCCACTTAGCAGCTGACATCATGGAACTCTACCCCAGGAGCACACGGGGAAACTGCTACCTCCTAGTAGTGATGGATCTTTTCTCCAGGTGTGTGGAGGCATTCCCGTTAGCAAACCAAGAAACCCTTGGAGTCATAAGGTAGTTCGAAAAAGAGATTTTCCCCCACTGCGATTCTTACTGATAACAGAACCCAGTTTATAGGTCGCAAATGGCAGACCGCCTGTAATAAATGGGGGGTGGAAACCTAGACGACTCACCCATACCACCCGCAAGCCAACCCCACTGAGCGGAGGAACCAAGAACTCAATGAGAGCCTCCGACTCAGTGTGGGAGAAGACCACCAGCACTGGGACGCGAACCTGCTAGACATTCTGTTCGCCCTCAGATGCCGCAAGAACAAAACCATAAACAGGAGTCGCAGCCAGCTCGTCTTGGGACACATCCTCTATAACCCAGGAGATTGGCAGTGGAATGAGGAACCCACAACAATGCCCCAGCTGGAAGATGTCCGCTTGGAGGCCCTGGCGCACACAGAAAGGCAAGATGGGCACAAGAATGATAAGTCTGGGAATTTAAGATGGGAGAAGCAGTCCTGCTCAGGAGCTACCCCCTCAGCAAAGCCAGTGGCCAGTTCAGCGCCGGACTGGCAGCCAAGTAGGAAGGCCTGTACCACATCATCAGACGGTGAGACCAGGTGTATTGGGCCGAAGACTACTGCGGGAAGATCCAGAAGGTGACCCGAGGGCAGATGAGACCCTACGCTACAGGAACTGGATTCTCAGTACCTAGAGACCAAGGGACGGAGGTCGACGCAGACAAAGAAGTGAACAAACCATTAGAACCAGAGGAAGAAGACACCGCATTATCCAGACAACACTCACCGGCCTGGCCGGCAGCACCTGTGCTGTCGATCACCCCGAACCAAGGGCGGAACAAACCAAACTTTACCAGCCACCACGAGGGGCAATGACCTTCTGGATATTACCCTCTATGCCACATAGCTTCAGATGGAGATGACCCAACCAAGGGCGAGGAGGATCATCCTCAGCCGGATTGCAGATATCATTGAGAAGCCCCTTGGACCGAGCTCCGAAGCGAGTCCCCACACCGCCAAGTGTCATCAGGGAGGAGCCTGAACAAGTCGAGGAGGTGTCTGAGCCCCAAGAGCGCTTGCCTCAGAGGGCCACCCCAGCGGACGTGCGGAGCAGCAGAACCTCAAAACTGGATGACCCCGAAATCTCGCCAGCCGCCCTCGCCGCCAATGAGCCCAGCAGAGCCAGCAAGGTAGGGGAGCCCAAGAGCCCCTGCCCTCGACTACGACCCAGGTGCACAGCCAACCTGAGAAGATGGGGGAGCCCCAAGTGTCCTAGCAGACATTGGAAACCCTGGAGGACATAGGGCCCAGTAGGACCTTGGTGCTGGACGGCCCCGAGATCACGCCTGTCAGCCCCGAAGAAAATGAGCACCAAGAGCCCTTGCTTCCGATGGCTACCCCGCTGCACGTGAAGCACAACCAAATCGATGAGGTGGGGGAGACCCAAGAGCCCTTGCTTCCAATGGCTACCCAGGAACACGTGATGCACGGCAGCGCAGACAAGATGGGGGAGGCCCAAGAGACCTTTCCTCCGTCAGCCAACTCCACCGATGAATGACCTAGCCAGCCAGCAGAGCCTGACAGCTCCGAGACGTCGACCACCAGACCCGCAGTCGATGAACCCAGCAGAGAGCCAAGGACCAGCGGGATCTGCAAGATGCCATCCTGCGCATGTCGAACAGCCTACGAGGGGCCAGTCGGCCGGTACAAAGAGTCGCCCTGGCAACCTACCAAACACTTTACGTGGCCACACCCTCAACAAGTGGCCTTACGTGGGCATCAAGGCTGACGTGACTAATGAACCTGAACTGTGTATCTTCCCACGGACTTTCGGAGAAAAGACCCCTAGGTAACCCAAGGCCTTCAGCGCCACAGTAGGTAAGCACCGCCCTCAGCTGACTTGCGTGAGCCACAAGTTTTTTGCAACTATAGAAGGGACGTGAGCATTCACATTACACTGGTATATTACGTAATAGCTATCCTTCCCAGGGAGTAGTAAAAGCAATTTGTGGGCCGCTCGCCCGACCAGCTCACGCTCTAGAGAGATAGAGAGATATATAGAGATATAGAGAGATATAGACAGAGAGAGATAGAGAGATAGAGAGAGAGAGAGATAGAGAGAGAGAGAGAGAGAGAGAGAGAGAGAGAGAGAGAGAGAGAGAGAGAGAGAGAG
>NQII01000345.1:866709-884259 GCA_002778355.1 Clitarchus hookeri
GGGGGGGATTAACGTGTGACACGTACTGGCATAGTAATTATTTACGACTCCGCCTCATCTTCATGTGATGTCATGTCACCTCGAAAGAGGTTTGAACCTGAGACGACTTGATTCCAGAGCAAACGTGCACATCCCTAGGCAAGGGGCACCCAAAGCGATCTAATGTAAGCCCCCCTTGTGTTCGGTAATCATCCCTGCGTGCAACAGAAGCCAACAATGAAGCCCAGCGCTGCCCCTAAGTTCATGGCAGCAATGCAACCAGCACACAAGGAAAACTACCACTTCCAGCCTCCCTAGAGAGAATGCGGCCTGCACTGCCAAGGGAGGAGCTCACGTCCGAAGATACCTGACCAGCCGAAGGGAGCAGAAGGAGCAGCAGATGGCTACTATATACGCCAGCATGCAGCCCCAAGACGTCAGTTGTATAGACGTCAGTTGTATACTCGGCAGCTCACTCCACCATCTCGAGTGCTGAATCTCTCTGCCTACCGCTTTCCTCACGAAGGACCACCACTACCTTCAAGAAGCCTTTTAGACCAGCGTCCAGCGACCCTCGAAGAAGTCTTCGCTCCCTTACACTCACTGTCACTTTGATGAACACCAAGTTCCTTCTGGACATCAGTATAGATTAGTTAGGGTAAGTTATTGTCATAGTTATCGAGCCTATTTCTGTTTGTCTAGTTTTGCCCCCAGGTACCCTTCACCTGGTTTAACATAGTCTACTTCTGCCAGTTTCAGTACAATTGATAGCTAGAAGATAGTTTTGGGCCACCGCATCTATTCATCTAGGGAATAATCCGATATTCTTACCTAAACCCATGTGCTTATTCTAGGGTGTTGTGACTTCAGACCTCGTAGACGTCAAACCCACAAAGGAGAAGCAGGAGACAGCATCTTGAAACCCACTTTACCAAAACTAGTGTAGGACTGCGAGCAAACCCAGTTGACGGCCACTCGTACCTTGAACCAAGTACTCCGGTACTTGGAACATTGTAAAGTAGAGCCACAACCCCTAGGAATACACATAACGAAGCGGCTAGACATCCAGATCAGCTAACCCACTCCATCTACCATACTGTACTTTGCCGGTTGGAGTGACAGGACTGATTCTGGGTGGTATAACGTCTTCTGGTTACACTTTAGCCAAGGAACTCGTCGCCTGCTCCTACTTCCCGTGGTAGACCGCAGTACCTTTCCTGTATGCCCTTCACCCATAGAAGTGGTGCAAGGTGTAGAGTTAAGAAGACAGTTACTGCCTCTAAACCTAGTAAGTTGCGCTAAAACACATTGCCTTCTGCCCTCAGCAGCCCCTCCCCGCGGGACTGAGCTCAAACTGCCCGACAACTGGCGAGGCCTCACCTCCCAGTCCCCCCTAGCACCTCATTTCAGCCACCCCCAGAAGATTGCTGGCAAACAGCACACAATCGTATTTTGCCTACGACAAGGCCTACCAGTACCCCGGGGCGGTGCCAGCCCGCAGCGCTGCAACCAACCTACCAGACCCCATTGCCACCTGCAACAACGATCAGACCCGCACCTGCTTTAAGTCAGGGCCCTCGTTCCAGCCAACGGTCGCCAAGCCAGAATCTACACCGGGTGAGACCCAAGCAAGGTAAAGTGACACCAGTGCCTCTGACCGGCACAATAGAACACTTGTCCGACCGTGACGTCATTGCCATTTGTAATAGACGTCATGCGTCAAGCTTGATGTTTGATAGTAATAAGTTGCTGTGGTGATTCGTAATTGAGACATACTGTTTGTGAATGAGGTCTGTCATGGTGTGATTTTTTTAAATTGTAACTGCACCAATAAGAAAGTAGTGTGTACTATTTGCAAACTATGCATTATCTTATGTTTGCAAAATGTAATTTGTGCATTTTCATATTTTAAAAAGTACCATTTTATCTTTGCTTTCTAAAAGAAACTATTTCATGGCGCCCATGTTGTAAAGGTTTTAAAATAAGACTTGCAGTATAGCATAAAGTACTTTCATTAGTAAATATGAGAGCTGAGACTTTATTAATTTAGGTTATAATGAGATTTTAATATAATGAGAATTAAGAGATAACATGAAGAGAGCATGGATGTGACATACCATCAAAGACTCGTAAACAAAGATTGGATTCAGAGTTTCAGGCTGAGGATCAAGCGCTGTAGTCAGGTGCTGATCCAAGATCTGGAGACTGCAGATGAGCCGTTTAATGTAGCCCCGCCCAAGAATTGAGGTCCAAACATTGTGATGTTCAAGACTGAGCAGTTTGTCCAGAGTGGACAGAGCCAGGATCTGGAACAGAAACATAAAAATGTGATATATATATATATATATATACACTACAGTCACACTTGTTGAGAAAATAAAACTGTTAAATTTTAGTACTTTTAATTGTATTGATATTTGTTAGTGTCTGTGTTTTGTTTTATGACATCACTCAGTGCTCAGTNGACTGAGCAGTTTGTCCAGAGTGGACAGAGCCAGGATCTGGAACAGAAACATAAAAATGTGATATATATATATATACACTACAGTCACACTTGTTGAGAAAATAAAACTGTTAAATTTTAGTACTTTTAATTGTATTGATATTTGTTAGTGTCTGTGTTTTGTTTTATGACATCACTCAGTGCTCACTAAAATGATGCGGATAGTAAATAAAATCGTTGTTCTCGTCTGCACTTCTTTTTTTTAACATTAAACTTTCAGTAAAGTAATGACTATGGTACTCCGGAGAAATGTGTCATTGTCAGCGCAACATTTGGTCCACTTGGACGGATATCAGTTTTGTTGTTTGTTTGTACCTTTGTGGCACGGTTGCCACCTATTCATCACTGATGAATTATGTTAAGAATAATTTGAAGAACTGTTGTGTAGCATAACATGTATGGTGTTTGCATAGTGTTGTGATTGACTCCATAATTCATGTTTTAAATAATTATCATCTGCGAAAAGTTTTGTACACTGGGGTTTGTTTAGCAACTTTCGTTCCGCTACAACTGATATCTTGAACTTGATCACACTATCGATAATCGGGTGTTGGTTGCTTTTCGTTGGTCTATGGATGACAAAATCTAAGTGTAGAAAAGGTAGCAGCAGCGTGCCAATAATCAATTACTGAGGGCAGCATTGTTAGCCGAAGTGGTTGTAAACAATTTGTATCAAAAACAGTTATTTATTGCAACATGTCGGGATTTGCCAAAGATACGAGCTGGATTTGAGGATGACCACTAGCTACTATATACATCCTAACTATTGGTGAGTTACACTATGTTACTAATATATAATTAATTACTAAAAATGGCATACAGATACCCTACAGGAATAAGAAACATAAAACTTGGACATTGGCACTCAATTTCTACATATATACACTGTATTAACTGGCAACATTCATAATCTTTGGTAATGCGCAGGCTCCAGCCTGCTACTTGCTATCTCATTATTTATGCAGGTGGTGTTCCACTACCTTCGGGCAAGTCAGGTGCACGCCATAATGTTCTGTGATTGTCACTATGGGTTGGCTATGCAGGTGGTGTTCCACTACCTTCGGGCAAGTCGGGTGCACGCCATAATGTTCTGTGATTGTCACTATGGGTTGGCGTGGGTGTTTATTAAATGTGGCTTCACTCCTACACTTTGTCTGCTAGACGTAGCCACCATCACTATGTGCACTATTTTACGAAGCGCCTAACACTGTTTTCAATAGAGCTGAGCCGATACTGATACTCAATATCAAGCATAGGCAAATATTACANACGAAGCGCCTAACACTGTTTTCAATAGAGCTGAGCCGATACTGATACTCAATATCAAGCATAGGCAAATATTACAGTATCAAAAACCACTTGAAGCAATTTCCTTTTTAACAGATATCGAGACCCAATATGTAAATCACAAGATGATAGGGTGGCAATGTTGGAGTAAGATAGACTCAACTGGCAACGTTTCGAGTACGCAGTTGCTGTTCTTAGTCTTACTACAAGTACTAAACTGACAAATCGTCATTCGAGGAAGAGGAAGGGAGNGTGAGGAAGAGAGAGAAATGCTGCTCCCAACCTACTGTACCAGTCACACACAACCAGAAATTAATTTGAATTTGGGTGATTAAGTAAATAGCATAGTTGAAATTTCACATGTATTTTTTTTATTAATGCGTACAAAATAAAAAATATTTTTTTCCAAGACTCTTAAAATAAATTATTTGTGTAAGAAATAATCATCCACAGCTACAGCTTGTATTGCGGGTTCCTGAATTACCAGCTTCACTGGCGTCACACTTCAGCTCCACCTTGTCATGTCAGTATTTAAAATCTTTTAAAAGCAATGTGTCCGACAATCATAACCCGGGAACTGGCAGAAGTTCAATTTTACTCTCAGTAAAATACGGGAGTGCTGAATTTAAAAACTACAAGTATTAATAATTTTTAATTTTTTTGAATATGAACAAAGTTGAGTTATACTTTGAAATATAATACACTACCTTGTAGATTTAATATTTTTTTATTTCATAATTTAGAACATTGACGCTATTTGCTCCCTGTGATATACAGGATACTAGTTACTTCTCTGGCGTATACTACGGGCACCTTAGGTGTCGAGGGTTGAAACCTCAAGTAATGCTTTGTCTCACTTTTCTGTGCGGCCGTAAGGGCAATGCGTCGTCAGGGGTAATTTTGGAGGCTGACTATACTCTGTTTTACCAAAGTGGCTGTTGTTCTCTACGGTGGGGGAGAGATAGGAGGTGTTACTGTCCTTACCAGGGGAGAGGTGGGTCAGAGACTGATGGCGGCTGTGATGTAGGTGGTATCTGTGACAATAAAGGAAGGTGATGAGTTTTCTTTTGTCACGTATTCCTCACTCAGTTGCAGAGGATTGTAATGTAATGTTTTCGGTTTGTGCACAATTGTCGGTCAAGTCCTCGACGTGCAGGAGCACTTACCACAGTAGAATTGCAGCATGCCCTCCTCTCTCTCTGATTACAATTGTTCAGGCCACCAGCTTCACAAGAGAAATTCAGATTTTGCAGTCAGGAAAAACACTTACCCATCAGTTATATGGGTTAAATGCATTTGTTGATGATGGTGAAAATTTGCTCGTTGGAGGGCACCTGCAACTTTCAGGTCAGACTTACAATCTAAAACATCCACTGTTACTTCCAGCCAAGCATTATTTCACATTATTGCTGATTGACTATGTGCACAAAAGACATCTCCATGCAGGTCCCCTTTTCGTTCATTCATTACTCAGAGAGAAGTAATGGATACTGGGCGTTCGCTGTACCATTCACCACAGACTGAGGCAGTGTAATCAGTGTTTCCCCAATTCCCCTCAGTCCTGTGATCCTCCCATCGGTGAATTACCTAGTTGCAGAGTTCAGCAGACTAGGGCCTTTCTTCACGTCGGTGTGGATTATGTGAGCCCATTCCTGGTTACCATGGGAAGACTGAGAGGTGCTAAATCGTATACGTCATACCTCTGTTTGTTTGTGTGCATGAGTACCAAGGCATTAGACTTAGAATTAGTGACACAACTTTCTACTTTCTGGCAGCGCTGAAGAGAATGGTTGGCATCGAGGTATCTGTGCTCATGTTTATTCAGATCAAGAAACAAATTTTGTTGGAGCAAAGGCAGCACTTGGAGAACTGTACAGTTTAGTGAAATTGCCTGCCTGATGTCAACAAATGTCAGCTAAGCTAGCAGTCGAAGGTATCCAGTGGCACATGAATCTTCCAGCAGCACATCACTTTGATGGATTATGGGCAGCTGGCATGAAATTGGTGAAGAACTGAATACTGTACTTGTTCACATAGAGGCAATATTGAACTCTCACCCCATTTGTGGTATTAGTGAGGAACCCCCTGATCTTACTGCATTGAAAACATCACATTTTTGGATAATGGAACCTTTAACCTCTATTCCAGAACCTGATATGCTTGACATTCCTACTTCACGATTGAACTGGTGGCAAATGAACCAGCAAATCCATCAGACATATTGAAAATGCTGGAGTCAGGATTACCTGCACACGCTGCAGCAAAGATCCAAGTGGACAGACCATCAGTCTCTCTCAGTGCAGGTGCTCTTGTGCAGTTCAAAGATCAACCCCACCATTGAAGTGGAAGTAGGGGCGAGTGAACCAAGTAAACCCAGGACCAGATGGAGTTATAATAGTAGCCTCAGTCAAGAAAGGGGAAGGCATTCTCCAGTGTCAAACTCGAAAGTTGTGTCCTCTTCCCTCCCAATAAAAAAATTTGTTTTGGTGGGGGAGGATGTTGGTGTGTACATGTGTAAATAATTCTTTATTGTGAAATTAAAACAAACTTGTATTTCAATGAACTGATTTCCCACCTAAGAAGACAATGTTTGACGTTGCCACCATAGACAACACTGCTTCAGGTTGCAAGAGCCAGTTGTTTCCAAGATGNCAGGTTGCAAGAGCCAGTTGTTTCCAAGATGGTGGTCAGGAACTATCTTCGCATTGCTTCGCGAGAAAGATCTGTCACCTTCTCGGGTCCTCCAGAACTCTTTTTTATGTTGTGGTGAATAAACACTTTATGTTCTACACTGAAGAGCAAAAAAAACAGGTACACCTGCCTAATATCGTGTAGGGCCCCGCCCGAGCACGCAGAAGTGCCGCAAGACGATGTGGCATGGACTCAACTAATGTCTGAAAGTATGCAGGAGGCAATTCACATCATGAATCCTGCAGGGCAGTCCACAAATCCAATCTGCGCCAATATGAGACAGGGTTGCATGTCTGTCACGTCTAATAATTCTCGTCAGTCGTCGTTTGTCCCGTTCTTTCACAATCTTTTTCCGGCTACAGCGTTGTCAAAAATGTGATGTTTTACCGGATTCCCGATATTTGCGGTACACTCGTGAAATGGTTGTACGCGAACATCCAAATGTTATAGCTACCTTGGAGATGCTATGTCCCATCTCTCGTGCGCCGACTATAACACCACGTTCAAACCAACTTAAATCTTGATAACCTGCCATTGTAGCAGCAATAACCGATCTAGCTGCCGACCGCATCGCGTTACTATGATTGGTTCCATACCTCTGTTATTTGCATACACACGCATATACCAGTTTTTTTTTTTGGCTCTTCAGTGTACATCCATACACAGAAGAATGTGAAATAACAATGTACCTAATTACTAGTGCCCCACTTTTACGGTAAATAAAATGAGCTTATCCCACTATTAAAATTTCACAATTTTGTCAAAAAAAATATTTTCATTTCATCAAATAAATTTTATAGCAAAAAAATGCATGCAGTGATATTAGAACAATAATCTGTTGTGTTTGCAAAAATTTCACTCCCATTAAATGTAATTTGTTATTCATTCTTTTAATCAGTACATATTTAAGTGGAAAACATTCAAAAATATTTAATGATAAGGATGAAAAGACAACCTTACGAGAGCACACGCCAAGAAACGCACATTGTCATGCCACAGTAATTTTTGTGCGATAAATCTTGCACTTTATCAAGACAATTAAAACTGCACAAGATCATTCACTAGCGTTTGAGTCTTACAAGAGCCTTACCTTGCATATCTGATGTCCTCCAGTGCAGTCGCGACATAGGGCTTGGATGAGACTGTCCCCTACTCGTACCAGTCCCTCCAGGATGCTGCGGCGCATGCTGGCAAGGCGAGGCTCTGATGGGACGTACTGTGAGCTGTCCAGGCGGTGGATGTAATGTTTCAGAGAAGTAGCCCCCCCAAGGGCTGGCCCCATGTCATCACACATAATGTACAGGTAGTTCAGCAAGGAGCCATACAGGTACGCACGCAGGTTCTGAGACTTTGCTCCTGCACCAAGAAATATCAGAGTAAAGTGAAAAACATATTCATGGCAGCTGTAACTAGACAAGAATGAGATATTACAAATAGAGGGCTACAGAATACCAATAGAAAATGTGACCTACAAAAATCTAATTTTCGTTAAGTAAATCGTTTTTGGGAATCATGAACTTCCAAATTGAAATGTGAAAGAAAAATCACCATATTTTCTTATCAACTCTTAAGTTGTGTTGAGGCCTCATCCATTCTGGTAGTGTTTGAGTGATATCATCAGTACCCTCTCTCCCTCTAGGGACAGGAAGCACGAGCACTATTTACAGGGTTACTCTATGGTTTAATGGATAAAGGCTGGTTTGTCTTGCCAGGTAGGTTGATTACATGCCATGTGGCCTTAGGTGGTGCTGGTTTGAGGGTTGGTCTGGTGTTGACACAAACTGGTGCAAGGATTGTCGGATCTGGACGAGTCTGGTGAAATTGCAGTTGTCTCACCTTTGGAGGTGGGCAACTGGTCAAGGAGCAAGAGGTTTTCGTAGGGTTAGCAGAAAAGGAAAGATGACCCTCGGAATAGAGATACACCCTGGCAGGTACCCTGCACTTCATTCATTGGAGCTTAGGAAGCTTGCCTTTCTGGACCTCATTAGAGCAGTTGTCTCTTGGATTATCGACCTTCCAGTAAGTGCCTGAGTTAGACCGAAACGTTCCGCGCACCAGGTTTCTTGCTTGGAAACGATAGCCCAGCTCCCAACAGGAGTCCTGCTCTTCGTGACACCTGGGTCAGACACAACGTTCCGCACGCCAGGGAGCCACGTAAGTGGACGGCCTTTGCCATCTACTGTAACTTCCAGCTTGAAACTTGGGTCAGACCAAGTCTCTGGGTTGAAGACCAGTAATAGAGGCCTCCCACCTACTTGACCTCTGCATCCCTCATTACATCAGGCTGTGTGTACCCGTTACTGGCCCCCCACCATCAACCTAATTGGTTAACCCCCACCACCTTATACCCCATTATAGGGCTGGGCGGGGAAAAGCATCCAAGCTAGGATTAGCTCAGATTGGGGTACGAAGGGAAAGCAGCCCAGTTGACAACAAAGTATACTCCTGGAACAAAAAGGAGGCTGCACGCCAAACAGGGTCAACCACCAGCTCAGCAAGCTCCACTTCTAACCTCCTCTGGCACGTACCACAGGCAGTATCTCAGCTGCCACCTATGCCGCCGAAGACACCTACCTTCTTCCGGCCAGCTAACGTTCCCTTAACATCACACAAGCTCACATTCCAACCAGGGTCCCTTCTCGCCCATCGCTCGCCTGCGCACTACCCAAAGCTCAATGCACAATTATTGATGTGGCCAAAGCCAACAACTCGGGCACCAGGAAAAACCACGTTCAAGCGACGACCACCACGGCTTCACTGTCGTCTAGGGGGAGATGTACCTCAGCCTCACTCCCCAACAGCAAATCCCACTAAGGGTAATTGACGACGCGACGACGTTAATTTATATATGCCGATTTTTGCTAATGATTGTGGCCCATTGGTATATGGGATCTTTCTGGAGCACTCGCACTATACAGGGGATGTGTTTCCCAGGAAGTAAGTCCAGTTGGAGGAGTGAAAAGAGGGGTCACGGATTTCGGAAGGAGCCCTACCAACTGATGGTGATTGTGAGATAGTGACACTGAGGAGAAGTTGACGATAGTAGCTTATAACACCCACTCAACTATTCCAGAGAAGGATCAGGAGGCCCTCTCTACAAGCCACTATGGGCACAAGCACCGTCAATTGTGAAGTGTACTTTCCAGCTGGTAATGTTGCTAAAGAAGCCAATTGATTGATAGGACTCCAGCAGGTGTTTACTTCAAGGCACCGGCTACAGGTGGACATCCTTCCTGGGCTGACCACGCCACAACATTTCTCTCCTGCGCTATATTATTGTATATTTACCTACAGCTGTGCCTGTGCCTACAAGACACCCACTACCGCATCCTCGCTCGCTGCCGTCTCATTCTCTTGCATCCTACTCCTCGTTCACTCTCCACTCCTCGCTCGCTTCCACTCGCTTTTTCGCTCAGGGCAGTCCGCTGTAGTTTTGCTTTGTGCTGCCTGCCTCACCACATCAAGACAACCCTTTCACTTTGTCAAGATTTCTAAGTCAACTACCACCTATGTCACTACCAGACTGGGCTAGGGTTTCGCACATCTGTTAGAATGTATGCACTGGGCACATTGCTCGCCTGCCACCAAGGAGTCACCCTCGTCCTGCCACCATGCTAAGTTCACCAGTTTGGCAGCATATGTCAACTAGCTTTTCAGGCATCTTGGGCACAGGCTGGTATTATAGTGTTTTATTTGTGAATAAACCCATTTTCCCCCAAATTTTTTTGGGATTTTAAAATTCCATAAAATAATGCAAAATTCTACTATCGCAAAATCCAGGATTGCAAAACTCTGTATTCTGTGTACAAAATCAAGAAACTGTACATTTTATCCCAGAAGTTATAAGAAAAAGGAGATGAAAATGCAGGACTGAAAATTAATTCAGAGTAACGCAGAGCCCACAGGTGGAGGGTCAGGACAAGTACCTGAAGTAAGGATCCAGTTGAGGAGGTTGTTGAGCACAAGTGTCATAGAGGCATCGCTCTTGGAGGTGTGGACAAGCGCCAAGCTGGACGTGGGAGCAGAACCGCGATCCTGCAGCCTTCGGGTTACCAGGCTAGCGCGAAGGTTCACTAACAGTAGCATCACTGCAGTGGAGCACCTCATGGCCAGCTGAGGTACCACATGCTCACAGTCATATACCACCTGCCACATTCACAGAGCATTCTTGTTATGATATTCCTCTCTTTGCTACAGCAGGGCAAGTCACTAGCCACAAGGAACAAAAGACATGCATGAGTTGCCTGTATCTAGTACTGAATGTGATAGCACACTTTACCACTACAGTCTAATAAGAATGATAGTTCCATCATTAATTGATTTACTTCTGCCATACTGACTGATAGTAATAAACTATTTTGCATTTAAAAAAATTCAAAATGAACCAAATTTTCAAGCAGTAAACTTTATTTATACATACAGTACACTCAAACCTTGTTTATAAGGCACCAGTTTCATAGAGATATTTTCAGGAACTATGAAAAATACAAAAATTTAGGTAACAAATTTTTAAAACAAATATTGCAGCAAAAATTTATTAACACAACTGAAACCTGCAACGTTAAAAAACAATACGGGTTGTATGGATACTGGCCTGGTGCAATGCGCCAACATGACGGAAAAAAACCCCAGCAGAAATTCATATAAATTTACAGTCACGATCCAGGTTGTTGACCTGACAGCTGTTCTAAAGCACCACCTCCGCTGGTGTGCAGTTCTCCTTTCCATGCCCTGCTATGCGTTAGCAGCACCAGCTAGTGATAAGTCGAGACTCAAAAAATTGTGTCCAGTCGAACTTGCAAGATTGACTTGTCATTCGGGTCAAGTTTATTTACAGCAAGTATCGAGCTACTGAATGTGGAAGTCGAGTAGATTAGGTTTTAGGTAGGGCTGTGCAAGAATAAAATTTGTGCTTAAAAAAATTTCTGAGAAAGAAAAAATTTTTCTTGCGAGAAATGAGACAAGAATGTAACAACTAAAAGTGACAAATTTTCTAAAATGAATATTTAATCTTTGTGTGTATATGAATATTTAAACATACCTAGCTACAACTGATGTGCATCACTACTTACATCTAAGTTATATGTAGACTACCCAATTAATGAAACAAATACCAGACAATGCACTACAAGCCCATAAGAAGCACTCAGAGAAAATTACAGAAACTTGTGGCTCTCAATATACTGCACTGATAAGTGGTAGGTAAATCAATTCACATGTCCACATCTCTTAATAAAATTTTTTGACAATTTAATTGTATAAAAAATGTTCAGTTTTTTTGTGTGTGTATGCGCGCATGAATGTGCGTGTGTGTGGGTGTGCATGCTTCACTGCAATGCATTATAATTTTGATGCTTATCAATTTCATTTTTTTTTTGCCGGATGCTGATAAAGATGCCTCAGTAAAACCCATGTGTTTCCAAACAGAGTTTTGAGTACCTTCCTACAAATTTTGCAAGTTCCAATCAACTTATCACTACTTTTCCATAACACATCCAAACAAATGCTTTAACCGTACTTTTCAAGCCTTAGGAAAAAACGTTTATTTCCAAAACTAAAATTTATTTCTGTATTAAAACCACGTCATCGTTAGACACTAAAGTAGTTTATTGCTGTGTGTGCCACTTTATAAGTTTATTTTGGTATAGCAAGTGCCAATCTACAAAAACTTGGCCGAAGTAAAGACAAAATTACGTCTCGATAGTAGGAAAGAGGAGGCGGAGGGGGGGAAACTGTATACAGAAAAAATAATAATTTATAACATTAATGTTAAAGTAATCATGCACCATGAAACAACATGCATTGATGCCACACTACATACTCGTACTAGTTATGGGGTTTTTAATTTGTTGGTTCAGCTGATATGGTGAACACGATTCCATACAAAAGAGATGGTGGAAGGAAACTAATTTGCAAGTTGTTCACAGTGGACACAAACAAGACCACCACATTGAAAACACATTTACACAAATGTCGGAGGCAGCTAAGCTAGAACATGTCAGTGTTTAAAATACAGGGGCATGTAAACTAAAGAGTTTCTGCACATCCTGGTAAAAGAAATAACAATTGTCGTAACATACTAGAAAAGTCAATTACTACACTGATTTTATATTTATTATATAAGCAATACATTGAATAAAAAACAGTAAACAGTGCAACATTTTGTGGATAGTGAATATGGTGACATTTGTTTATTATGTGCTCCAGGTTATTTTCTCACTGCTGTGTCTGAATCTGCACATGCAAGGTTGCAATACATTCTGTAAAAGTCCAACACCAAATGGTTACTGATCCATTCAACATGTTACCAAGAGACTGCAGTTGCGTACACAACCTGAAAGAGCAGCTTGTGGACTGTCTCGACCAGGAGAGGTGTTCGCTGCTCGAAGGGCAGGATGTCAGCTGGGGTGACTGCGAACAGCGTGCCCACAACCTCGCTCCACGCTTCCATCAGCTGGATGCTGGCCGCAACAGATGCCTGCTGGGCATTGCACTTCACTGCATGTGCCAGGATGCTCTGTAATCCAGACAAAACAGTATATTCCACCCATTGGTAACAGGACAGTCTCAACAAAGCATTGCAATAACACCCACCTCTTAAAAAACACCATTAAAACTGGTGGTATAACAAAACAAAACTCTATGCAAAGAAATTAAAATGGAATGTAGTAATAGGTCAAGACTGGAAAAATTGAGTTGAGTCAAAAAAAGATTGACTCATCATTCGTGTCAAGTTTTTTATAGTAAACATTGAGCTAATGAATGGGCAAGCCTAGTCACAGTGCTTTTAGGTTATAAACAAATTTATATTCACACCTAACAACCACTTTTCATGACTTGCAAATCAATAATTTTACGTTGCTACACTTGGTTGACGTTTGTGATGATCAGAATATATGGCTGCGATAAAACCTGAGGATGCACAATGATGCATGAACTGTTCCTGCAACAAGATTATTAAGCACTCGCATACAATTGTCTAAGATTGTTTGCTTGATGTTTTGTTTATATCTAGATTTGGTCACGTTAACAAATGAATGATCAGTATTAATAATTTTCTGCAAAAACTGAGGCAGAAATACATGGGTAATTTCATTAGTTTTCCCCTGTAAAATTTTTTCGCCTCGGTTATCATCAAATAAAATACTATTTAAAGCATTTTATGATTAAATTAAAGCCCTATTTAAATATACAAACTTTGATGAAAATTTACATTCAATGTGCGAACATTCAATATAGGCAGTGATTGAAGCAGACTAATCCCTGGACGGAAGATGATAGCACAACCTTACACGTGTGTTGGAACTGGAATGGTCAAAGCAAATGGAAGTGAAATTGGCACGGACACCGTACAAAATGTCAGTGCACGCACATTTTGGAGTTTTATTGTAGTGACCTCAAGAAGTTCTAGTACCGGTATTGTATATACTCGAAACAAACAAAATAAATAAATAAATAATATTTGGGATCTCACAAAAGGATGGACTTTGCGACTTACGCCATTTTGCCTCCCAGAAAAGCGCATCCTCTTGCTGGCTGTGCTACGCCCTGGCGCCCGGTACAGTAACACAATCGGAAATGGTCAAAGTCGAAAGGTGCAATCTAAGCGGTAAATAAGTACAAACATACGTCACGAATGGTCTCTTTATCTTATGGCACGTCACACCTTATGTAGAAATATGCATAAATATGGTAAACCTATTATTTTTACCATGGTATCCATCACTAATTTTCAGTGGTCCCAACAAGATTCCTAAATAAATAATGACAAAATGAGATGCTTTTAAAATTGATTGAATAATGTACCTATCAAAATATTTTCCGATCCTGTCACTTGAGTACATGAAGCATTAAATAAAACAAATCTTGTGATCTCAGTTTAACGAAGCATGGTGGTAATCCTGTAAATTACACCATACCCATACCACACAGCATCCAAATGCACCTGTGAGAATGACATCTAACAAGGTCATGGCAGCCAGGAGTACGCAACGGTACTCCGATCGTAAAAATATTACCAAAATAATATGTTGCTCAAAACAATTGCAAGAATCATTAAATCTATTAGACACCATTTGTCAAATAATAATGCGTAAGCAACGAGCCTGAGCATGCCATAACTCGTAATAGGCATTAGTGCAAGGGAAAATCGGAAGACTCATGGTTTTGAATAATTAATTATTGAAGATGGTAAATACATCAATTTTAATTACATTATTCATTTGTCTTAAAATCACATGAATTTTTAAAATAATAAAAAATTATTATTGAACTACACATTTGCCATGCAAGGACGGCATCACAAATGTAAGTGTAGAACGAATTAGATATGCGGCCTGGATTGTGCAAGCTTCTTCTGTCCTCAGCGATAATCTGCAGAGCTCGTTTCCTCCCCTTACACAGGTGGTGAGGTGGGAGTTAGTTGCGTTGCAACCAGCGAGGTATCCTTGCACTCTCCCTAAGGGTGACAAATGGTTTGGAAAGGGAGGGGTAGATTGTTTCACTCCTCCCACCACTGAGGCTTTCCCTTAATCGTCTCGCACGCCGTGAACTCACTGCCCGATCGAAAACCTCTCAACGTGCTCTCAGCCGATAGTGTGCACAAGTGACATCAAAATTTCAGTTTGCATTTGGTGTCAGATTACAATCAATAATAAATTGTATTTTGTGATGTAATAATAGTTATTTAAACAAGTTGAGGTGAAAAGTTTTTAATGTATTATTTACACGAATACTAATGCAGTAATAATTTTTTTTTTAATTCCCATTTTTATTGTGTTTATTAGTTACACTTTATTCACAGATAATTTACAGCTCTCATTATACTTAGCATTAAGTTTAATATGATTAGAAGTTGTATTTTTCTGAGGTACATGTCAAACCCTCACCTATTAAAATTCTGGATGTATGGAAATTTTTTGGCAGTCCCTTGAAAAACAGTACATAGGAAGCCCACTGTGAATGTAACTGTGTTACATCAAGCTTCTACTGTAACCTACTTCTGGACAAGTTCACATGCAGTGCCTGCAACAAGCAAGCTGTCGCTCAGCCAACCATACCTCCCTAGGCTATAGGTGAGTGACACTGGGTGGCCTTGCTGAATATCTAAAAAGATGAATCTGCCTGTGTCAAGTGGCAGGTACCTGAGATGAGCCACAATTACTAGAAAGTGTCAGGGTCTCGGCACTAGCCGCAGAAGTTCAATAAATGGCAGTGTTGAAATTAGTGCATCTGAATTACCACGATCAGGAGCCCTGGGAGTGGTTTTAGAACAGTTCCCATAGGAGCTGTTCCACATGGTAATTCTTGGGCTTTGGCCCATCTGGTTTTCTGGGTGTCGTGATTGGTGACACTGATGAAGACGGCGTAATGCTTTCAATGTACCTGTGGATTTTTCTAAGCTTGACGGGGGCACTGGTTGGCTGGGTGTCCGAGTGTTTCTTACTTAATCCTTGCCAAATTACTCTAATGAGATGGCCGGTGTCAGGCTGTTTTTACTGTTAGTAGAGAACTCTGGGATGTTGTTCGGCCGTGAAGCAGCATGTTGGCATGTAGCCTGTTGCTTCTCACTCAGACATTTACATAGAGATAACATGTGGGAAGGGGGGAAGTAGACATGGTGAGAGATATTTCTCAGTTCCAGCAGTTTATTGCTGTAACTTACTGTTGGGTACACTGATATGATACACTTGACACAGTAAACTTGACGTAAGATGAGGGATTACAATGGCACTCGAAGTGCGGTGAACATTTGAAACTGACTGGTGTACGAGGTACGTAACACAATGAACCCTAAAACTGTTTTCAGTTTATTAAATCGAAACGTCAAAGACACTCTAAATGTATGCATAGTAAGTTTAAGAACACTCTGGTTCGGGTTAACACACAACACCCTTGTTAAAATTTAAGAGAGAGAGCTCTGAGACTGCATATGGTGAGGACCACGTGGTCTGTGCGAGTTAAAGTTACCATAAAACGGATACGATGCACGCAACATTTTGGTTCCGTTTCCGGGAGAGTAGGGTAGTTTCCCAATGTCCATACGCCTCCGGACCCTGGTGGTTAGTTTGGGAAGGAAAGGGTCTCAGCAATAGAGCATATTTTGGACTTCTGTCCCTACTGAGTGCTAGGTTTTAGGATAACCAGTAGTCAAACATATTTCGGCCTCTGTTCCCACTGGCATGGGCGAGCATATTTCAGCACTCTGTCCCTGCTGGGGTTTGAGTTTTAGGCTAGCAAGTAGTTGAGCATATTTCGACCGTCTGTCCCTGCTTGGTCGGAGAGGAGTGGGTGACAGAGCACACGGAAGTGGGGGTTCCACACCTGGGTGACTCCGCAACACTCTCACTGACCTGCCCTACCGGGTCCTCAGCTTTTATATGCTGCTGACGAGGGGGAAAAACATAGTGGTGGCCTTAGTGTGGGTGGCGCGTAACACCTCAGAGCGCCACGTGATCCCACTGCACGGCCGTCTGCTAAGAGAAGGGATGGCGATAACAAGGCCTCCAAACTTGAAAATGGAAAACTTCCTTTCACCTTCCTAGTTAAACAACTTTCAAAGAATTAATTTATACAAAATTACAACAAGAAATATCACAATTCATTGCACCCATTGATTTACTTTCATTCGTTCGCTACTTGCGAGACGGGAAATTAGCGATACTAATTCTTATCTTGCCATCCATTGGAAACATGTTAATTAATCTCTAATTAACTATACCTAAAGCATTGGTACACTCATGGATACCAATATTACGTTATTTGCTGCTGATTGCTCTGGCTTATTTATGCAATAACAGCCCATTCTGGCCACGAGGGGATTTAAGGTTAGGTCTCTGTTTTTGTGTGGCAATGTCCTTCAATTTCACATTAAATCACAAATAAACACACTACGATGTATTATTAAATTACATGCAATACATATTGAACCGTGACTGCAACGTGATAATAGATTTTAAGGTTACTGCTTAGGCCGTGACTTTGGCATGTGTCAAAGCTAATACGAACTTTTAACACAAATGTCAATTTTGATAGCATTCCAAAAATAAAATTTGTCTTAATACATATTTTCATTGCGTAAGGGGGTTGGG
>NQII01000345.1:896487-937642 GCA_002778355.1 Clitarchus hookeri
TAAAAACAAAAATTACAGTTTGTATTTTTTAAAAGATGGCATCCAACAAAATTATTAAATAAACTTAACATACCTGCTCAATTTGGTCCGTATCAAAAAATTCCCATAATGGTGAACTTTCTGGTTCTTTGGAAAACTCTATGAAAGAGATTAAGTGAACAATAAGTTCAACTTTCCGGTCATCAGGCAAAGCTGGCTCAGTCAGGGACACTGAAATTAATATGAACACGTCTCACAAACTCATATGTAGAAACAAACCATTCAGAATTAATCATTTTGTGTCACAGGACTATCATTGTACTGGATTTAATTTAATACACAAGAGAGAACATGACAGGACATAATGACTCAAATGGGATCCAAACCACTGGGCTCCCCACAATACAGAGTCGCACTGTGGTTAAGTGTAGAACCACAAATGATTCAGTTTGTTGACAGTTTGGATATCCTGAAAACATTTACGGTATTTACAAATTAAAAACTATATTAAATATATGGCTAAACTTCTAGTAGTCATTTAAAACAACTTAATGAACTATAATACTACATTTTGATGAATTAACACAAACTTTGAAATTTGCATAATCAACAAATTTTAGATGAGCAAAGCAGTAAACATAATTGAGAAACTTAAGATCTTGTTCCACACTTTTTATAATACATGACTATTAAAAGCCTGAGAATAAGAATTATTGAAATTAAATCAACATTTGAATAAAATAAAATAGAGTGGTACCAATTGACAAAATTATGCAAATGTGTCAAATCACTTATGTGCTGATTCTGTGCTGCTGATGTATGCAAAAGCTTTTTGCTTATATTTAAGCTGAATTGAGGTTACTATTGTACTTAAACAATGGTGGTGGTGGTGAAATGCAGCAAAATCAGAAGCACTTTTTAACTTATTTCAGTTTACAATGTCCAAACAGAAAATACAGTAATGCAACACACAATGCAATTTCAAGTAAAGACAAAAATAAAAATAGTATGCTAATTTATGTTTATAAAAATACTAAGGTACTCATGGGCACAGAAAACAGAAAAGTTGTAGAAATGTTTCGTTGCTGTTGACAGTCAAGCAATAGGTATTCTTTCAAAATATGTACTGTGAAACACAATTCCTTTAAAAAAATGTAGGCTAATTTATGTTTTGTGATTGGGTGCATTGCTACTCATTTGGATGGTATAAAAAAATTTGTTGATGAACAGGATAATTAAAAATTAACACCTTGTAATGACGCAATATTCTTAATTTTTCGGGACACGGGTGTAAAATTCTTTTGTGTGTATGAAGCCTTGGAAAACTTCGAAATATTTTTATCGGGTTTGAAGTTAAAAGCCGTGGTGGCTCGTTTCCCGTGGTAGTTTGTTTATCGAGCAGACTTGTGCTATTGTAGGTTATCGGGCGGACGTCTGCTGTTTACGTTTTATCAGGAGGCCGTTTACAGTTTTCGTTTCGAACTTTGGAGTTTGGTAAGCGTCAGCATTAATTAGCTTTTTCAGGCGACGTTGACAAGTTTTAGTTCCTCAGGCGCAGTTTTGTTGTACGAGAGGTTCGTTTCTGTTGACGGCGAAGTCTAATTTACAATAACGTTGTGGAGAGCGTGCGTGGCTCATAGGGCCCTTATCTCAGGAGAGGGGGCCGAGAGGCAGGACAAAAGACGCGTCTGTCTGTCGCCCTCCAATCAGTTGGAGCAGTGCTTCACTTCAAGTCCCCCGTGAGGGCAGGTCAGAGAGTTACTTCAAGTCAGTCGTTTGAGGCAGTCATGGTATAATGATTGCTTAGGTCGCGTTCGGGCGCAACGCTAAACCACCACATCTGCCACAAGACTTTATTATTTTATTTCTCCGCCGGTGTGGGAGGTAGCAGCATTATATTTATTTTGATGCAAGTTTGGAGACGTTAATAACCTGTAAACTACGGTGGCGCTGGTCTGTACTTTTATATTTATCTGTGAGAGGTTCGTACTCTGCATACTGGCAATTTGTTTGTGCACTGTGAAACTTAAATAGTTAAATAAACAGATATAACAAAATACTTGAACTTCTTTCTTAATTAATCGGCGTCCATTCACTGAGTCTCGTGCTCCACCGTTGAGCAAGCCGAGGCAACTTGAACATCGGCCAGGTAACAAGTGCCGAACGTTACAACCCGTTACAAAATTAATTTTCAACATCAAAATGTTACTAATGAACATGTAAATACAGTAAAACCTTGTTATAATGAATCTGACAAGAACACTTTCTAGGATCACTTAAAGGGGAGCTTCACATGTACGCTCTTCTTAAAATATTATACAAAACTAATATACCAAATTTGCATACAAACAGCACTTTATAAACTTAATAACCTGTGGGAAAGCATTTCAAAACTAATAAACACACTAGGGGTGGGCAAAGTTTCAAAAATTCAAATATTAATAGATAATTTATTATATTCAGATTGTATTCCAAATAAAATGTTTTACTTCGAACTTCGGCAAAACAAAAAGTGCTTTTGGGCAATTTAAATTATTTATTACCATTTTCCTGACACGCCATGAGCACTGTCTGTCGGATACATATCTAAGCCTCAGCCTCTGGCACTCCCCCTAGCGTCCCATAGCGCCGAATGCCACAGATCATTTCACCTCTGTACCATTCCTATTCACAACCAAGTCAACACCTTGCCGTCTGAGAGGCTGCCAATCCGCATGATGCCGCACTCCAGTCTGAGTGGATGGATCCACCCACTCGTTTGTCTTTCCCTGGCTGGCAGGAGGCACAGAACGTGCATGCTCGCAGCGCCATCATGGGAGATTTAGCCCTCCATGCGGCCTGCTCCAGCCACCCCTCGCTTGCCTCTTCTCTCGAGGGTATTTATTCCTATGCACGCCCTCCAAACAGGGTAGTTCGCGAGCAGTTCTCTTCGGAGAATTAACTGCAACTCTCGCCACCTCGTCACACATGCTTACCGTTTGCCTTCAGCAGTAACTATGAAACATAGCCGCATTTAGTTACTATTGTCAGAAATTGTGTTTCTCAACAGAAAAGGCAGAAGCTAGTCATGGAGACTTTCCCTTGCTTAGAGTGTTGGCCATGTGCCTCGTCCGCGCCGGCCATAGATGTACCGAGGTCGCTCGCTGAACTTAGATCAATATCTCGTTGCCTCCCTACTGCAAAAAGCTTGGTAAACTTGATCTCTCGTCCATCAGATGTTAGCAGGCATAGGTCGGAGATATATGTCTTGTAAATTCCTGCTGTTGGAATAAAACATGTATCTACCAGTTAAACTCTTTTTGGTCCAATCATTCTATTTTGCTTTCACATCCCTTACCCAATTTGCCTTCTGTGTGCATATCCACTTATCTACTTCTCGGTGCACGCACAATTGCAGCGATAGAGTTTCGAACCAAAGTCACCACTGAAGGTCACTCCCACCTCTTGACAGTGTCAAGGGGGGAGAGAACCTATCTCTGAGGCTCCTGAGGCTTGACGAGAACAAACACGTTAAGTCACTACAATTCTCAGGCTACAAGCTGGTAACGCAGCTTACTGAGAGCCGTAGGGTCCCTACGTGGGGAACACTGCTAACCCAGAGGAGCAGTTGAGGTCCGTAGCTGGTAACGCTGCTCACTCAACTTCTCACCGAGGGATATCAAGGGGTCTTATCTGCAAGTCGCTATAGGCCCGAGCACCATCCACCATGAAGCGCACTCTGCAGCACCAATTGATCGAAAAGACTCCGGCAGGGGTTTACCCCAAGGCACCAGCCCGAGGAAGAGTAGATTCATTCCTGGACGGACCACGCCAGAACGTGTCCTCCTCAGCACAGCTACGTAATTTTAAACCACCTTTACGATTGTGCCTGCACCTCCAGAACACCCACGAAATCATAATTCTCTATTCTTCTTTTGTTTTGATCCTTTGAACTTAAAGTAATATCACTGACATTGCATAGGGTTTGTATTCGCACATATTTCTAAATGTCCAATCACCAGGCGGGCCATAAAAATTATAGCATAATCCTCGGTTGCCAGGTATGCGCGCTGGTAAACAAGGGCCATCCGCTTCCAGGGTTCTAACACGTCAGCCCATGTGGTCCCCTTAAAAATCCTCGCTAAGGTGATTCCGTTTCCCAAGTCGCTAGAGGGTAATGGGCCAGTACACCTTCATTTTTTCCACGTTGAGGGTATTGGCATCCTGCCCAAAAACAAAACACAATTTGGGCTAAGTAACATAAACATCAAAGTTTTTATTTGACGTATACCACACACATGGCTAGTGAATCATGAAAACATAACCTCAACTTAACAGAATAAACACAAATTATTCCAAACTGCATTTCATTGCAAAATAATTGTCAGTATCTAATTTTACTCACAAGATAGCAAAACATAATTATCTGGAAAAAACCTTTTTATTATATGTAACACTTCATTATCTTCCGAAACAACTCATTTGGCACTGCAGATTTACATATGTGATACAGTGGAACGCATTATAACGATAATCGACACTGACAAAATAAATTATCGCTAAAGTGAGTTATCGTTATAACAAAATTTACAGTGATCAATAATTTTTTTATTATTGTATTTGCAATTGTAGATTATATGTTTATTGAATGCTGTAAACTACGAGTATACAGCCACAAGTTAATACAAAAAAATCAAGACGTCTGACAGCGGCATTATGCAACAACCGGCAGGTACGATCTAGCTTCCTCCTCTTTTCTACTTCTCCTCCACCAAGTTTGTGGCAGACGCGTGAGGGAGTTAGTTGGCTACCAATAAGGAAGCTACTTCAACCATTGTCTCGCTCTCTCTGTCACACACACGAATACTGGAGATCACAGAACATCCCTACCTACTTCCGTCTGCCCCCTTGTAATTCTACTCCTGTCTCTCGCCAGTCTGCACGATTCACTTTCTCCCCTTGTCTCTCGCCCCCTTACCCGCTTCCCCTTCTCGCCCTGTCACAACGTCTCTGACCACTTCCTTTCTCCTTCCATCCCTCTAACAAAGCAAACAGCAGATCAATAATACCCTTCCTCCAATCCTATGTAGACACTGTAAATTTCTGTAATGGGAAGGGCTGGCACAATGAACAGATGTTACATTTGCATTCTGTTCCAACCCTTTGACAACACACGTATCTGTTCAAACGTAAACAAATGTAGCTTACGGCAGGTTAGGAAAATATTTGGGCAAACAGAAATTATATTTTGAAGGAAATGAAAAATTCAACATTGAAAACTGATATTTAACAAATGAAAAACGTATGATTTTAACTTTTTTTACTATAAAAAAGTGTGAATTACCGGCATAAGTTTACAATTTGTTTACTTACTTAGACACAAAATTAACATTGCCTTTATTTTTCCACTACTTTTATCGTGCAGAATTCGCTGTCTTGTACACTTGTAATAACATCTCACAGATTGTACTTCACAATAGCATACATGCCCTATTGATATTTCCACTCAACTCAACAGTATAAATTACACAACAGTATAAATTAAACAACAGTATGTAGGCTGCTATAGCTAGTTGCCATTCCGAATTGGGTTTATTTTTGTTATGATCTCACAATATACTAGTTATGGTTCTGTTTATTTTATTGAGGTGTGGGGAACTCTAGTTTAACGTATTTCACGAAGCGTGATTGTTTGCGGTTCTTCTTATGGGAGAGTGTTTTAATGATGCAGTAGAAAATTTTGTTTGTATGGAAATAAAATTCAAGTTTACCTTAATCGAAAGAACTAAATGTGATAAATGTGTCGCTGTTTGTACCGATGCAGGAAATACGTAACAAACAAATATTGTAGCATTTTTTTATATAATGAACTACACTAAAATGGCGTTTATTTAAGCCACGTACATTTGAAAACCTTGCATATGATTTTGAACATTGTTTCAATGTCAAGTGTTTTTCTTTTATTAGCACACTCCATAATTTAAACAGAACTAAGGTTTACAAAAACTGTAACACACAAAGCTACACATACTATTTAAATCTGGTCAACATAAGATGCAAAAAACGTTCAAAACATCATAAACAATGTAACATTGTTTAGCAACTTTTAGACGTAATGCTTTTCCCCTTACACGCCTGGCACGTGAAGAAACGGCAAGAGGCAGAGTCATCCTACCTCCACAACATAGGAGTGGTAGGCGGATAGCATCTCGCCCGGTAGGCGGATAGCATCTCGCCACCTCTCCTACATTCTACAGTAGTACCATGTAATGAAGCAGTATTATTAATTTTCGGGTCACGTGTTCCATTTTCTTTCATTTTGCTAAGTTTCATAATATTTTTATCTGGTTTGAAATTAAAAGCCGTTGTGGTTCATTTCATTGTGATAGTTTGTTTATCGGGCATACGTTTGCCGTTTTCAAAGTCTTAGTTTTCAGTAAGCGTCAGCATTATATTAGAAACTTTCAGACTGCGTCGACAAGTTTTGTACGAGAAGTTTGATTATCTTTATCTTGACGGCACAGTTAAGCGAGAAACAGCGCAGTTTGGATGGCGCTGCTCGCAGATGCTGGCTGCCGTGCCCTTATTTTAGGAGAAGGGGGGTAATAGGCCCACAGAATAAATACTCGGGGTGTCTTTCGACTAAAAAAGAAAAAGTAACCAATCGTTAGAGACGACGCATTGGGCGTAACGAACTTCACCCACACCGGCAAGCACCCGTGACCGTTAAATCTTTTTTTCAATTCAATTCTTTTTGGCTTGAACTTGAAATTCTAATGAATTATTTCCGCTGGCGTGGGAGGTCGCTAGGGTGCCAGGAGGAGACGAACGTCTCTCCTGCCTTCGTAACTTCTTTTTACGATGAAAGTTTTTGAGACATGAATAATTCGTAAATGACTGTGGCGCTGTCCTGCACTTGTCTGTTTATTTGTGAACCGGTTCGTACTCTGCATACCTGAAGATCGCATGTGAACTGTTTCACTTGATTGGTAAATAAAAGTATCGAACAAATACACCGGAACTTGACTTTATTTAATATTTAATTGGTGTCCTTTTTAAGGAGTCTCGTGTTACTACCTCTGAGCTAGCAGTGGTAATTTCCAGCCGGCTATAACTGTGTGCGTGCCACATTACAACCATTCACCTCCACCCCCTCCTAGACAATATCTAACATACCCCTCACCTTTCTTGTCCAGTACTAGCTCTACTCCCCTGATCATAACCACTCCCCATCGTACCCCTCCTCCATATTCCACCCTACAACACCCATACACACACCTCTTCCCCCGCTCCCATATTTGACGCGAGTCACACCATGCGACACAGACTGGCTCAGGTATGGCAAATGGGTGGATATCACTTGCGATGCAACGTGTTTAAAGATTAAATAAATACGAGTTTACAGATGCTTGTATTGCTATAGTAAAAAACTTCATTAACAAACTTGCGCTATAAACAAAATTAAATACCTTTCAAATGATAGGGCAAATGATGGTGCATTTATAACCTATCGCAATGGCAGATGTGATGCTAGGCTATACTCGCAATAACGCGGTTCCACTGCAATACCAGGAAGATCTGGAGGGACACCCATAAGTGATAGCCTATGCGAGCATGAAGCTGAACAGTACCGAACAAAAGTATCACATAAACGAGCAAGAGTGCCTCGCAGTGATTTGGTCGCTACCAAATCACAAATATCGCTACCACTTAGAAGGACAAAAGTTCATCCTCAAAACCGATAGTAAAACCCTCCAGTGGTTACACGAATCTCGGAATATCAAAACCAAGCTAGGGAGATGGGTGATGCTCCTTATGGAGTTTTACTTCGAGGTACAACCATGGCCAGGAAAGTCGAATGACTTGCTCGATCCCCTTTCTAGACAGCCAGATATTCAGGGCGGAATGAAGGAAGACGAGGAGTGGGAGCACTTGACTTCTCTGCCGGCTCTGCCCAGAAATCCCGAAGAAGATCCCCGCCTTCTTCAGCTCCAGATTAGCAGATATCAACTCAACTACTTTCAGAAAAAGAACCCAGAGGTCCAAGACCTGGTAAGAAACCAACACATACGCTTTGAACTCCAAGGCGAGATAACATGGTCGCAAAATAATAATCCCGGAGCCCCTTGAAAAATTTAGGTCCCAAAGGAACTACGAGTCAATATCTGCAGACACCATCACGACCACTGGCAGGAAGCACATCCGGCGTGAAGGAGACCCTCCGAGACATAAGAGAAAGGTATGTCTGGGATGGGATCAGTCGTAATATCAAAAAATATGTAACGGGGTGTGCAGCTTTCTGCAGGGGTAAGGCTTACCCAGTACGCAAGCACGTTAGAAAACCACAGCGACACCTGACACCCTGCATCCACTTGGCCGCCGACATTATCAGACCTTATCCCTGGAAAAATAGGGGAACCGTTACCTTCTGGTTGTAACGTACTTACTTTCCCATTGGGTGGAGGCTTTCCCTTTAGTAAAGGGATTGTTTCTTTGTTGCTTTGAGAAGTTTTGAAGGCTAATTGCATTGTATATATTTTGCAGCTTAACTGCTGATATGATATGCTGTTTTGCAGCCTAACTGCCTGTGTGTATATGTGATGAGTGGGCTGTCCTTGGTAAAGTTCACCCTGAGAAACTGTGGTTAAATCGTGACATATTTATTACAATGAGAATAAACAAGGTGGCCAATACTCTCTCTTTAAGTTCGCCAGTTGTTTAGCAACTGACTGACCCTATGTAAGTTACGTAATAAAGATAGGTGAAGATGCCTGTTAGAATGCACAAATATTTATAGATAAGTAAAGTCCTTACTTGGGGGCATATTGTATGTCCTGAAGGGACTCGGGGTACCACTTAACTACGTTGAGGTTAGGTGTGGTGCTCGCTGATGTCGATGGTCAAGAGTGCTCGTGGCCTCTTCGGTGGGTAGCAGATACATTGATATGCGGCTGGTCGCTGGAAGGCAATTGGTCACTAGTAGGCGGCTGGTCGTTGATAGGCATGTGTTTATTGGTTGGCGGCTGGTCGCTTCTTAAGCGAAGGCTCCTCAGGAGGAGGAGGAGGAGTAGGCAGAGATCTTCAGCACTTGGAGATGCTGAGGTCAGCTGCCCGAGATGGAAGTCACGTTTTCCGGGGTGCGTGGCCTAATATTCACCTGGCCGGCGGTGTCGTCTGCTGGGGAGGCTTTGGTCACCCCCTCTCTTCCTCACGCGCGTGTCCGGCTACGCCATGGCAGTGGATTGCGAAAGGTTGTGGGAAGTTTGCGTGTTCGGCAGGCCGATATCTGGTGCTTGCATAGGGGGATCATTATGATGTTACTGTGTTTGTATTCTCCCTTTCTTGGGTAATTAAAACATATGTGCGCATGGGCTAATTATTACCAAGTGTTCACCTCTGACTTCTTTCGTTCCTTAAGTAATCCGGAAGTTTTGCTGGGTTTATAGACATGCGGTATAATCTATACTATAGCACATAGCACATCCATGGTTGCGACAAATACAGCACGGGTGCTCGTAGTTCACGCCTTTCTGTAAACCAGGGTCTCTCTTTAGTATCTCATGATGTCGCATGGGATAATGCAAAGGAAAAATAAAATATTAAGATGTTACGTGTAGTCTTCTGTTTGGAAATTGTGTATGGGGGAAGTTTCCACCTGTCAACAGTGACTGCCAGCATTACTCTACAGCGTAACCTTTCGTTTCCCATCGTGCACACTGTTTCACTTGCTCACTTTTCATTCACTGTTGTAACTTGCATCATGTCAAAATAGACAAGCGTCTGATCCGCATTGCCAATTTGTGAAAGAATGTATGTGTTGGTTTTCCGCATTAATATCAGAAAATGGCGGAAGTCAATTACCTTGTTGTTGTAGTCCTCTGGTAACCACTGGGAAAGCCAAGTTCTACAGTGGAGGGCGAAATTCTCCCGCCGCATATGTCTTGTCATCCAGCTACTACTTGCCTTGAACTGGATGTGCAGGATATTCTGGATGTGTGCGATTTCCCACGCTTTACATTGAATCACTTATGAAATGCTGCATCCATTATTCCGTAGCTTTCCAGTATATTCCTCCACTTTCTTGTCTAGTTCAGGAAACTTGCCATGCTTGGATCCATGAAAAGCACGTTTGGTGGAATTTGTGTTCTACAATTTTTCTTTTTGCTTTCTCCACTTGCGCACGCACTGTGCTTTCATTAGCACAGTATTCCTGCTCTGATTCCAGATTCCCATTTTGTTCTGCATATGCTATCACATGCAACTTGAAATTTGCTTGTACGAATTGTACTTGCACATTTTTCCTTACAGCAAGCTCACACTTAAAAACCTCACTGAACACAAATCCAAATTCAAACCAATTGAAACACACAAGAATTAACAAAATGGCGTGCAGTATTGTGGCCAAAGGCACACTACTCTCCCAACAACACTTCCATCATTACTAGTTCAGCCAATGAAAATATGCCACTTAAGGAGAATGGAATTCCCCGCTGTTGATACAGCCACATGTTTACTGCTACATACAGGAATGTCCAAAATCCACTGGGTGCTTCATAAAAGAGTTGCAAGAAATAGGGGGAAAATTTAAATACCAAATTCTGCCTCTCAAAACCAAAACATGGGTGCAGGCATTGATGGGGACAATTATGGAAAACAAACAATACAGTAATATTGAGATGAACACTCAGAAAATACATAATTAAGAAAATTATATTGAAAAGCGTGAAACTACACACCTAAAAAAAGTTTTGCACCCCTCATAATTGTTTGCACATTAAGAATATTCACTGGGACAGAAGATGCATTACAAAAAGACATTTGTCAAGTCAGTCTTGGTAATCTGTAATGACAGTGTGTTATTTCATCTATCTTTTGGACTATGAGAAAACTAGTAACTCAATTGTTCTGGAGGTGGAAAACATTTTTTAAATGTGTAACCATACATAATAAGTACCAGTATTGGAGGCTACATCAATGGAGTGCAGGTTGGAAGCCCGAGAAGTGGCAGCTTCAGCAATGGCTTCAGGCTTAAGTGCCAGAAGCTGGACGAGGCTGGAAAGGTGTGACTGCTGCTTTTTCCTTGCCGTGACCTTCAACTCTACAGCAACCGTCTTCAGCAGCCACGACATCTGGCTCAGCTCACACACTTCAAACCAAATGGCAGACAATTTGTACCAGGCACATCACATCTCAACTGATGGTAATTAATAACATTCTACAAACTACAAATAAACCACCACATAAGGAACAAAAGTCTACTGCAAAATTTAAACATTAAAAATAAAGTATAATGAAATGTAGTCGGAATTGTGCCCACACGTTTTACGAAAACTCAGGAATTTCATAAAATACACAAAATGATGATGCTAGATACCAACCATTAATGGGGTAAATTATCTACAACATACTCATTAATTCCTATAAGATGAAATATGTCAACTGTTACTTTTATAGTATACCCTAATATCTACTTCTATAAACCAACACTTGGCTACAAGGCACTAAATATTATGTGTGTGTGTGTGTGTGTGTGTGTGTGTGTGTATATATATATATATATATATATATATATATATATATATCTGGTCACCTGCTACCATATACACAATCAAATTGAAAGTATCTGGACAACCCTCTGTAAACATACTCTTGCACCTAGAGGTCATTATGACTACCACTACCAAAGGAAGCAAAGGGCTTGATGTGGTTTAGTGCTATTGACAGCAATATCAGCAGAATGGGTGGAGCAAGGGATCTCAGTGACTTCAAACGTGGTGTAGTTATTGGTTGCCACATCAGCAAGCAATCTGTCAGGGCAATTTCTGCAGTTTTCAGGCTGACGAAGTTAACCGTAGGGAATGTGATTTTGAAGTGAAAATGGAAAGGCACACCAACAAAATCATGGCCAGAAACTTTGTGATCCAGAAATCTGGTGAGCTGTCAGTGAAAGGGAAGGGTAAGAAGCTAAGAGAAGAAGAGGGACAACATAACAGGGGAAGCAGGGAAAGGGTTTGCGTTGCAGTACGATTTCTTCTCCCTTTCTGCATTACTGACCATTCAAAATATGTAGGCAGGTAGTATGCGACGAGCAATGGAGCCGACTGTAAAGTGCGAGAACAGCCCCGGGTTTACACCCAGAGTCAAGGTCTAGCAGGTATTTATTATTAATTATTGTATCACTGACTTACATATTTATGTGATTAGTACATCCCTAATGTATATTTATTTCAATATTTAATTCAAAAGAAACACTGTAAACATGAGGTTATTTACATATCAATTTATTTAGGAACATGAACCATATTACAAGTGTTTTGAAAGTTGTAAGATAAAGAAAATTCTGTTAAAGGTTGCATCAGCCAAGAATCAATATTGTTGACTCATGTTGTGTAACATAGTTGTGGACACCCGACAGATTCGTGGCACTTGTCTGAAATAAAAATTGGACTTTGGCTATATCTATATCTATCTATCTATCTATCTATCTATCTATTTATCTATCTATACATATCTATCTATCTCTCTCTCTGTGGTGGTCTCACTGTAGCAGTTTTCAGTGCTTTGCACTCGGGCCGTTCACGTGACAGGATTCCACAGCATGATGAAATTTCGTGCCTCGTGCCGCTGACGCCCATTGTGAGATCGGAGGTTACGACGCCCGGCAGAATGTATACTCGCTTTCGCATTTACTCGTGGCCATTTTGCCTTCAGTCTGGAAGGTGGCCACTTCTGCAAGACACTTCAGGGTGACAGCTATGTCGTCATGTAAGTTATAAAGTTTTTTCTGTGATAGAACTTTAAAATATTTTATCAATATGGTCTTAACTTAAGTTTTCTGATATGAATTACAGGAGCAGTTTATAAATTTGTAAGATTTCTCGTTGTAAAGATATTAAATAAATGACATGTTAAATTGAAATTACTTTGATTCTCAATTGATAACTTCGATAGTTAAATACTTCTATATATATTATAAAACTCAACGTCTGTCTGTCTGTGTCTGTTAGTGCGCTTATCATTCAAGAACCACTTATCCAATTTACGTGTTTTTTTTTTCATTCATAGCTATGTTCTCTGGCCTGGTTTCAGTATATATTTCATCACGTAAAGTAACATAAGGAATAAGCAGTGACGATAATAGTGAATCAAGTCTGAAAAAAGTTTTCAGCCAGCGCGCTCTCTTGCAATACGCTGTCTACACCAATTCCCGCCTATACTTTACGAGATATCAAAAGTTTTGTGAAAAAGTAATTTTTCGTGAGTCGATTGACCGTACGCAGACGTCGAGAGCCATGGCGGTGGGTGAAAGGCGGAGAGGGGAACACGAGTCGTGTGCGCTCGGCCGGCACTCAGTCGGCTCGCGTCGTTGGTAACAAACTAATCACATTCGAGCATGTACGTGTACTTATTGCGAGTCCGCTGCAAATTTTGATTTTGATTATTTATCTTAAAATAACCTAAACAATAATTCTGTAGTCCAGATGCGGGGCACAGTTAGTCTATTATAATGTTAGAGCAACGGTTTATTTTCAAACAAATTATGTGTCCCAGGTGCAGGAACCTTAAAAAGTTTAACCTATTATACGAACACCTGGGTTGTTGCAATCCAATCAGCTGTCCCCTAGACTGTTTGTGATGGATAAGAGAACGTGTGTATAGATGTCAACAATGTTATTTATTGTTCATGGTAACTTTCGCCAGAAACTCTGGAAAGGGCAGATGCATGCCTAGGAATCTCCCCATTGGTACAGCGAGATGCAATTACTAATCTTGGGGGTTTTATCATGTTTTGTTCCTTGTGCAAGAAGAAAAAAATTTTCAAACTCTGCTGGCAGATAACTAGAAGGAATATAACAGATTGTATCGTATTGATTTTTAGACGTGTAGTGTTCTGTGCAAACTGTGCAAGGACATTTGCACTCCATTCAGAAATCTAATTGCCCTTGCTGGTGTCCGGGCTAGCACCCGTATCCCACCACTGCTGCCACCACTTTTGTTATGACACTGGGGTGCCTGACTTGATAGAGGGTAGTTAAGCTGCCACCATGGCACTTCCTAACTAATGAGTGCCATGGGATACTTTTAAAGAGTTCCCTATTGATGAGGTGCCTTTTAATGCATTGGACGGCAATGTAAAGGGGACTTGCAAATTTCAGAATAATTTAGTGTTTTTTTGTTGTTTTGTGATACACTGTTAAAATACATTATAAAGAGTACTGTTCTTAAAACGGTGAACCATTTGTGAGTTTTTAAGAATTTATATACCAGGTTAAAATGTTTCAAATTGTGTACAACCAACCCTTGCTGCTGATAGACACTTTGTAGTGTGCATGTTTCTTGTGGGAAAATTACTTATAACAAATTAAGTGTGTGTTAGTATCAAGTGAGATGGGTTAGCTGAAAGATTATCAGCATGGGCAGAGATGATAAAGCACCAAAGGCAAATAAGAAACCGGAATAGAGTGACGCGGCAGGAAACAGTATGGCAGGCAGTTGTGTAAATGCAGAGGATTTGAGAATGGTGAGAGTTAACCCACAAATTGTACAGTGGCTGCACTTTCTTGAGAGTTTCGGGGAAAAACCGCATCAAGATTTAGATACTTTTATAGAGACTACAAATAACATAGCCAACATGGTAGAAGGGGTGATCAAGAGAAGCTTATTTGTGATGAACTAAAATTAAAAGGACAGGGTTTGACTGTACTAAAAGCAAATCCCCAGATGAAAGTATGTGTGAACTGGGATGAATATGCATAGCATTACTATAGATTGAAGTAGATGGTTCTTTACGTAGGGATGGGTCGAATAACCAAAAATGTTGATTCCGGTTCCGGTGCCGATTCTACAATTTAAATATCGGTTCCAGTATTCGGTTCTATTTTGAATACTTGCCTTTTGCTTGCAACTTTATTAAACCAATGCAGGTAAAATACATTAAATGTTTTATTTAATATATGGAAGAATTGTACAGTAACAAAGTGTGAAGATAAGTTTTAATGTATACAGATAAACTTGTATTAAATTTATTTAAAGTTAATAATTATGGAAAAAAAAAATTCTTTTTTACATTAATATGTAGTGATTGTGATATGTTTGGAAAATACTTTAATTAAATAACTCATGGCCCTAAAACCAAAACATTGTGGCGTGCTGTATGATAAAGGCAACCTGCGAAGGTTAGTTAAAATGTCAACAGCTGTGGTGGGCGGCTGGATTCCTTATTTTCTTTTTGCTTCTTTTATGGTGACTAGGTGACCCTTTTTTTTCTGCATCTTTTATGAAGTGATGCACTGGTTTTTTTTTGCTGTGCTGGAATGTGACACCTCTAAAAAAAGCCTCTTCCTCTCTTACTCCCTCCCAGCCCATGGCCTTCTTACCAATCAAAGAAGTCTTGTAATGTATTGATCAGCTAGCAGTGTTGTTTACTGTGGAGGGCTGAGAGCTAAAGAGAGAGTGAAGGAAGAGGAGTGTTGATGTAAGAGCGAGAGACGAGATAACAGGTTTTTCCCATACACTTCCCTCCAAACATCGCCAAACAGTTTACGACTACCACTCCTTAATTGTTTTTCCGTGTAAAGCACGCACCNCACGAGATAACAGGTTTTTCCCATACACTTCCCTCCAAACATCGCCAAACAGTTTACGACTACCACTCCTTAATTGTTTTTCCGTGTAAAGCACACACCCCAAAAATTTTTCCTTTATGTTGGGAAAAAATGGCACGCTATACCTGAGTAAATACCATAGTTATTTTTGTAACAACAGAGTTTTGCCATTGCTGTGTAGAACCATGAACCGAGTAATTGTTGTTAACCTAAAACTGGTTCAGAGTCAAACCTCAAGAACCGGTATAAATTGGAACCAAAGAACCGAACCGACCCATCCCTATTATTTAGTGTAACTTTATTATAAACATTTTTAATATTTTTGTAAATTTACCATCAGATAATATTTCATTTTAATGAAACTTAATCCACAGTATGTTTGAAAATAATTGTTTTTAATTAGGTTTGTCAATTCATTTACATTTTTATTAATGTCAGATATTGTTATTTGTAGTTGCTAAGCAAGGTATTTAAATAAATAATAATTGTTTATTTTCATAAACTCTTAGAACTCTGTATTTAGAAACCTTGCTGAAATATGTGATTATTGTAAATGTTTTAAAGGTATTTCTACAGGATGCCAACTTAAATTCCATTCTGAAATTCCCTGACTTTACCCAGTTTTCCAGGCAGAATCTTTCCAATTTCCCTGAACTATTTTCAGGACAGAAACCTTCCAATACCATATTTTTCCACCGCTGACAACAAATATGCCATCAAAGAAACATAATTAAATCACATTGCAACATACCAAACAAGCAGGGCAAACATTTTTTCAGCCTGTCTATATTTCTCGCAATATACGCTACTGACTTCACACAAAAATGTATTATTGCCAGCTCATAAACTTCAAAATTGAAATTTCAGTTCACATATGTTTATAATGACATTATCCTGTATTCACAAATATAACAACTTTGGCCGAGTAGCAATTTATTTATATTTCCCCTGATTCAGGTGAAAATTCCCTGACATTTCCCCAACTATTCCCTGTCGCATGAAATTCCTTGTTTTCACTGTGGGTCGACACTCTGCTCTAAGTGGTGAAGCTGATATTTCACTTTGGAACGAGTATCTTGTTTATTGTATTACCGGTTTGGAACATATTTAAATTTTAACAAAGCTCAGCTTGAAAAAGATTGTGATTTTGAGATCAATTTCGGCTTGTTTCTTCTCATGCAGCATGACGTAGGGCTACTTTAACATTATTAATAAAACATGCATACCATGTACTTACAGGTGTCCAAGAGGCTGAAGTTGAAATGAATCTCTAAGAGCCACCTAATTCCTATAAATTCCAACCCATTACAATACCGGAAGACATCACCACTAACTAGGTTGCACAAAGCAGCACAGAAATATCTGTCTTCACCAGCTGGGTCTGTGACATCAGAGAGACTATTTAGTTCAGCTGGCTTGATATCTTCCACGAAAAGAAGTTCCTTGAACCCCGAGAAGCTAAGCCAGCTAGTCTTCTTAAATAAAAATATTTACATCTTGAAATCTTGCAAAATAAGTGATATGTTTTTTTGGAGTGTACACAATTTTTACTTTTCACAGAATAAAACTGTTTAATTTTTTATTTTATTTAATTGGCTTGTGACATAATTTTCTAAATTACAGATTAGTGATTAAAACTGTGTTATGTTTTAGAGTAATGTAATGATTGTAAGAACTTTTTTTATGTTTTCTTAGCTCCAAACAATATTTTTTAAATAATAAATCATAAAAGCACTAAAATATTCTTTAATCACATAAAAGTCACATCTAATGTGGGTATGGGTATCGAGTATCAGCTGACAAGAATCTGTACAGGTGGAATCTGCAAAAAGTAGTAATAGCACAGCCTTACTTTTTGCACTAATAATTTTTCTTTTACCTAAACCAATACTATAAAGGAAGACCAAAATTTTACATAGATATTTACCTCAAGATAAACAATTGAAAGGCTCCATCTTAACTGTTCTTTTGTGTATTTTGAAGTGTCACCAACCGAATTTCGCACCCTGTAGCAGCTTCAATTTTCGATGTAAGCAGGAGTTGCCAAGCAAATAGCATTTTCTCACTAGGTTGTGATTTACACCAGTTAACTTCTTTTACCTACGTGCACTGTGAGAGAACTTAGTTCCGCAGTGAACGTAGCTACTCCCTTAAGACTAGCATTCCATGTAATTCTATTCTCATATTTTACTGTTGACTAGCTTTGCAACAGGCTGTAAACATAATTTTTCAACTGCTTATCTCACTTAAATCTTCGACCCAATCAACTGGGATATAATTGTATGTAACCAGGCCTTCAGGCTAATCTGTACTACAGTCCCGTACCCGAAGGTAAGGAGTAGGATCCTTCAGATCCACACCCTTTAAGCATACGCTGATTGGTCATGCTGACTATTTTCACTCCTACACCCGTTGCTTACACCCGTCACATGGATTAAGCATGTGGGGGACACCTGACTTAGAGTAAGTGAGAGAGAGAGAGAGAAAGCACCACCACCTCAAGTCGCCATCGAGAAAGAAAGAAAGAAGGCCGTACACACCACAGGTATACCGGCTTGATGCACAGGGATCGCAAGCAAGCCGGTTGCTGCCACCTGCTAGACAACATCTCGCATTGCACCCAAGTTGCTACCACCTCTCCGGCCACTGGCTTCGGAGGGGAGAATGCAACCCAGCATTCGGTTGCCATTGGCCATCTTCGCCACTCACTCTCTCTGCCTCTCCCCACACCAGCTCTGTGTTTTGGGTTTAAATAGGACTTGCAGACCTTAGATTGGGGCTGACTTGTACAGCTTCTGTTGTAGACCATATTGGGGTATTGGCACTGGAAGAGAGACTCCAGCTATCCCAGACAGCCACTTCCTTTCACCTCAACACACACACAGGCACAATTTTGCATTCACCCGACTGCACCTGGACTGCATGCCCCACCACCATGCTGGGAGAATGAAGGTAGGGCAGGTGGAAGACAGCCACTGATCTGGCAAGGAAAACTGCTGATGGACAGGGACCCTATGTCCAGAAAGAATACACAGAACTTTGAGAGGAAAGTAGTCCACAAGATGGTGAACACCCAGACCTCAATACAGACCTGGTCACCAGCCAACAACTCTAGCATCACACCTGCCGATATCCCCGGTTACACTGCCACCTACTACCCCTAATGCTATCATCCAAGCTCTCTGCCCAATCAGTGCCCCAATATTAGCTCATATGCATATCCTGCCCACCTGCACCAACCTGACAAACCTAATCTATTCTTGCCGCAATGGATACGTCCCAGTCAGGGCCATTGCCCATCATATGCTCAAACCTGCTTCTCACTAGCCCAAAAGACTGGGTCATGTTCAGAACCATAATGATCCTTCCCAATGGAGCACACAAAGTTTCCTGGCTCTGTAGAGCATAGTGACAAATGTTACAGTTTTATTACATTATTTGTAAAACCTATTTCTTTAATCATCCAAAATTTGAGGGAACCCTTCTACATTTTAAAATATTCTCCATAACATTTTAGTCTCACAGCAACTATCTACAGTTTGACTGTTGAAAAATAGTGATCAGAGGGTGGAATTTAATAAAGCTCTTGGCTAAATACAAAAATTAAGCTTTGAATCATAAATGCTGCAACTTCTTTTTTTAACAGATGATTGGTACATACACGAGAATACAGAGCATCACAAGTATAACTGGAAAAATGGATACAATACACTCAGAAAGAATCAAATTCACGAGTTCAACTGATATGCACCTCTTGATGCACTCACCCTTGTTGGAGCCAGTGAAGGGCAGCGCAGCAACATGATGGGCGAGGAAATCATTACAGGAGCGCAGGAAACGCAGCACAGGGTCGGATGTCAATAGGTTGGCACAGAGCGTGTACAGAGCGCGGTAGCCAAGCTCGATGACACTCGGCCGCACCAGCTGCAGCTGTATGCCTCCTGGCATCAGCACATGCTCGTTGAGCAGGGAGGTCAGGGCATGCAGGCAATTCCTGGGTGTCCCCATCACACCTGCACCCATCATACACTACCTACCTTGCATCATCTCCAATGTGTATACTATGTGCTTGCATACACCACACAACTATAATTTTCTAGAAAATTTTGGTAACAAAATTTTTAAGGACAAGCAGTAGATCAAATTTTGAGAAGCTAATTCTGCTACTTAAGACAAAATGAAGTTTCACAGTGCTGACTTTATAATTCCTAGAAACATGATACAGAAATTGAACTTGATTCACAGCAGAACCTCTCTATATCGACCCCATTAAAGCAAAAACAGAAATTTGCGGGAAAAATGAAATTAATGTATGCTGATGTATAAGATTTGACAGCCAGCTATTAGGCAAACCAGATGTTAACGTCTCTTGGGAAAGCTCTTAAGGGTCAAATCTGGGTGCATCTATGGTCTGCACAAACAATTTTTTTGGTCACTTGAAAAAATGCTTCATAGAGGTTCCACTGAGAGAGAGAAAGAGTAAGAAAGACAGAAAAAGAGAAAGAGAGAGAGACAATGAGTGAAGTAGTGCACTTATTGGTAGGCAAATGACTCCCTCATGCCTCTCTGCAAACTTGGAGGAGGAGAAGAATGGAGGAGGAACCAATGTAGCCGCCTGCTGGTCGTTACATAATGCAGCTGTCAGATGTCTCAATTTTTTTTCTACTAACTTGTCACTGCATATGCGTAATTTATGGCATTCTTTAAACACAAGATGTACAAGGGAAAATACAATAGCAAAAAAATTATGGGGCACAGTAAATTTTGTTATAATGATAACTCGCTATAGCAATAATTTATTCTGCCATTGTCGACTATAGTCTTAACACGGTTCCACTGTATGCATCATTAACAGTACACATTTGGCAAGAAAATGTAAGTTGTGTGCCAAAATTCTATAAAAAAAAAAGGACCACTTTTATTTCTAGCAGAAAATCCATTGAAAGGTCTGAGCAAAACATTAGTGTGGAGGTGCACTGACCAGCCTGGCGGAACACCATCTTTTTGATGTCTTGGTTGATCTGGAAGCCAAACAGGTAGTGGGAGATGTTCGGCCAGCCATGGTCCAGACACTGCAGCAGCAGCTTCAGAATGTCCTCCTTCAAGGCTGTGCGGACACTGCCTCCATCATCATCATCCTGCAATAGCATTACCTCTCATCGCCTTGTGCATTCACCACATTGGCAACCATCCAAGTTGCACAAATTACAAAATATTTTCATTCCTATAGGCTGCCCACGATTAACTACGTACTTTGGAATTTTAAAATTTGAAAAAAGTCTATGCCCTACCTGCATTTATTTTAACAGGCAAACACCTAGTTAAATGGTAATGACAGAGAGATAACTCCATGACATAACATTGAATTAAAACCGTTAAGTTAACAATTGTGAATACTGAAATTATGTCATTTGCTTTCTGGTTTTTAAAGTGCTAAGAGTTTTGAATCTATTTGTCTCTTACCACCACAGTGGAAATAGACTTTTTTGATATTTGTTTTATAAAATTTTAGGAATTGGGCAGTAGTCATGAGTTGCGATATGCTGTTGCAAAGGTATCGGCTGATTTTCTTTTTGAGCTGAAAGTTTAGCTGTTCAATCAATTCCATTACATTATGATTTACCATGCCTTGTTGCAAAAATGACCACTGTGCCTTAATTTGGAAATCCTCTTCGCGTAGACACAGTTGATGAAACTGTAGTTGTTTTTTAACTGTGCAGCACATCCATCATTAAAGTAACGTATTTTCCTTATGTGAAGGAAATTTTCTTTGACCATATCCACTACTGTTTCTTGGAGTTAATTCACCATAGCGACATCATGCTTCAGGTAATCAGATACAACCCAGTCTGATGAATCAGTTTTTTGGTTTTCAGAGTTTCTATAATGTATTACTACAGGATGAACAGTGTATGACTCACGCATCTAATGATAACTCTGGCTGGGCCTCATCCTGGATTTTAAAATTGTATTTCTCACTGAAGTCCATCAAAACTATTGCTTTATCTAATGGAACATTTTCTTTTGAGATATTACAGGAAAGATGACTGTGTCTTTGATATGAAAGAATGTGTATCTGTTTCTCAGTCTTGTTGGCTAAATAATCAATAAAATCATCAAATGTTGAGCTTTTTATCATCTGTGTTGCCAGTTGATACTCATTAAGAAAGTTCAATGGTGTCACTTTCTTCATAATCATCAAATTCTGACTAAGTAGCTGACTAGATTTTGTTTAGCAGGGCATTTGCTGCAGTTCCTTAGCATTCATTCCCTTTTTGCTTCATCACAGATTAAAAATGTCATGAGATCTTTGTAGCAGTTTAACATTTTGGTGAATTGTGCACACACACAGAGGGTGCGTGCCGCTGGCACCAGCTACAACACACCACTTTGGTCGTAAAGCACAAAACTTGGAAATTGTTAATTTAGTGAAAAACTTTTATGAAAAAAATTATTATTAGTCTAGAATAATGCCTGGAATGAACTTCCATAAAAGCATAAAATTTACATTACCTTTATTCTTTTACAAAGATGTTGTGAGGAACATGTGAAAGAGAAAGAAGCAGCTTTGAACAAGTTGTACAGATTATAAAAGATAACATATGAATATTCCCAATTGAAATTTGAATACAATTCATGAAGGTTACCCAGGATCAAACAATGGCACCAACATGGTGGGGACAAGCAATTATTTGAAAGAGGTTCACCAAGAACTGTTCCAGAGTACTAACAAGCAGCAGATAGCAGAGAGTGCGACTGAAAAAGGAAACAAATGGCATTACCACCTAACTACCAGCTCTCACTTTGGCGGTATCTGGGAAGTCGCTTAAAAAGTATCAAACATCACAAAGTAAGTTGTAAGCAACTAGCTATTAACCTACAAAGAGTTAGCAACACTTCTGGCTCAAACATCTGCAGTACTCAACTCACGACCTCTGTGCCTGTTGACAGCAAGTCCAGACGAGTTTGATGTGCTTACCCAGGACATTTCCTTGTTGGGGAACCCCTTGTTGTACAAGACCACAATCTACTGGAATTACCTCTTAATCGACTAAATAGGTGGCAAATTGTCACTCAGCTTCATAAGAAAATTTGGAAACGATGGAGTCTGGAGTATCTCCACACACTTCAGCCAAGAGTAAAGTGGACCAAACCCACTTCAAATATCAGTGTGGACCCAACACTGTCCCCACTGAAGAGGAAAATGGCACGAACGGCTGATTGTGTGGTTCGAGTGGTTTCACTTCGGACACCTCAAGAGGAGCTTACTCGGCCTGTCACCATGATTTATCCCTTGCCAGTGGAGTAGACAAAGCAGCTGAAGAACCCTAGTGATAAAGAACATTTTATTTTGTGTTGTATGTGTGTACTTTGCAAGATTGTGTGCTCGTGTGAGTCGGCCCTCAGAAGGACGTAACAAGGGTGCCTTGATCTCTGCCATGATGTAAGGCCACAGCATAATGGGAAGAAAATTAGAAACCAGTTGCTATTTGGTGCCAAATACACAAAACACTCCATTGCCGAAACCTATCCCACATAGGACAAACAAGGGCTAAATCTCAATAGTACTCATGATGTTACAAGCTGCCATAAAAATAGAAGACAAAGGAGAAACTTTAAAACTTCTATCGTTGAGCATGCTCATGCTTCCAAATCACCATTGTGGCCACGTGTTGGGCGGCACACAAAAGAGTTCACCAACGGTCGTGCGTAACGTAAGACAAATCACTGTTTATGCAGTAAATAAACAAAATGTTGATAAAACCGGCATTTATCTGGCCCTGAGGACCAATTGTTGGATTTTATGGACTGTAATATTTAAAAGCACACAAGCTAAGAGTCGAAGGGACTCACTTGGCATCATATACCATCAATGTTAATTTCCGCCACAAATTGCAAGAAAACTATAAACAATTTTGAGATTGTATCTGTTCTGTAGGTTGGAGGAAACTAATTTTGTATTTGGCGGTATAAACCGCAAGCTATGCTCTGATTGGTTAATGTCTAGAGCCCTCAGCCAATAATAAAACAGTCTCTGTTAGCAATTGTTTTTCTCGTGTGTGTGTGTGTTGTGGTTAAAGTTCGTTAAATAAAACTTACATTTCTCGATCTGCTGCGTGTTCTTTGTGTTAATANTGTGTGTGTGTGTGTTGTTGTGGTTAAAGTTCGTTAAATAAAACTTACATTTCTCGATCTGCTGCGTGTTCTTTGTGTTAATAATTCAACACTGTACAAAAAAATAAAAAGAAAATCATGGTAACTGTGGCTTAGAAACAGTCAATTTTTATTTTTAAAATATAAAATTTTACTGTTACAATATTCTACAAACCCCGAGTTTTAAAAATATAATACATTTTTCTTAGAAACCTGGCATGCTTTAATAGAATGTAAATTTTTTTTTAATTACTACTGCAAATAAGATCACCATTAATCAAATACTGCTTTCGCTATATAGATAACATAAGTAATTTTTTAATAAATAAATATTAACCATTGCAAATTATTATATTCTAAAAATGTAATTGTAGATAGCTCTGTTATGCACTGGGGTGTACATCAGGTAGGTGTGTTAAAAATGAAAGGGGGAAGAATAACGACTGACTGTATGCCGACTGTCACAATCTTTTCAGAGTATCTCCACAGCAAGTCTGCTAGAAGCAACTGACATTCCGAAAATCCTACCTACATAAGCACAATTTGAGTTTGCAGTTCTTGTTGAGGAGTTAATCTCAACCATGCATTACTCTTTAGTAATAAAAAATAGGTAGGTGCAACACGATTTGCAATGGAAAAGTTTGGGTCACAGTAGTGCAAAACCAAGAAAAAGGAAGATGAAGCATTTAGAAGACCACTACTCTGAAAAAAAGGGAGCTCATGTTCTGAACATATAGTTTATCTCATGTCAAGCNTGAAGCATTTAGAAGACCACTACTCTGAAAAAAAGGGAGCTCATGTTCTGAACATATAGTTTATCTCATGTCAAGCTTCCAGATTTTGAGAGCTACTGCTGCCAATGTATTTAAAGCACATCAGAATACCATCACACTTGAAATAAGAAAAGTCAGCTGATTGTCAAGTGAAGTAATTGGGCATCTCTGAATAAAGTCTATTTCATCAGCAGACCTTGAAAAAAAAAAAAGTCTGTTATGCATCAATGATGATAATTATGCAACAATATACAGTGGAACCGGGTTATAACAATAGTCAGCAACGGCAAAATAAATTATCGCTGTAGCGAGTTATCGTTATAACAAAATTTACCGTGCCCCATAATTTTTTTATATTGTATTTGGACTTTTACATCCTGTGTTTAACGAATACTGTAAACTATGCATATGCAGTGACAAGTTAGTACAAAAAAAATCGAGACATCTGACAGCGGCATAATGTAACAACCAGCGAGCAGGCGCGACCTTGGTTCCTCCTCCACCAAGATTGTGGAAGAGGCATTTGGGAGTTATTGCCTACCAATCAGCGTGCTACTACACTCATTGTTTCTCTCTGTCACACACACACACACACAAAGACTGGAAATCACTTCCCTCCCTATTTCCATCTGCCCCCTTTACTTTCTACTCCTGTCTCTCGCCCCTCTGCCCAATTCTCTTTCTCCTCCTGTTCCTCACTCCTCTGCACACTACCCATTCTCCACCTATCTCTCGCCCCTCTGACCGCTACCCCTTCTCCACCTATCTCTCGCCCCTCTTACCGCTTCCTTTCTCCTCCCATCCCTCATCACTCCTCTCTTAACACACCACACTTTTCTCTCTCTCTCTCTCTCTCTCTCTCTCTCTCTCTCTCTCTCTCTCCCCCTCTCTCTCCCCCCCCCTCTCTCTCTCTCATGCTCACAGAGCAAACAGCACATCAATAATACACTTCCTCCAATCCCATGTGTAGACACAGTAAATTTTCGTAACAGGAAGGGCTGACACCATGAACAAATGTTACTTTCCCGTTCTGTTCAAAACCACACATATCTGTTCAAACGTAAACAAATGTAGCTTTATGGTAGGTTAGGAAAATATTTGGATAGTCAGGAATAATATTTTGACTGAGATGAAAAATGTTAACATTGAAAACAGACATTTACAACAAATGAAAAATTTTATGATTTTAACTTGTTTTACAATAGAAAAATTTGAATTAACAGCATATGTTTACAATTTGTTTACTTGCTGTGCAGTTCTAAGTTTTTTTTATTCCTAATGGTGTATTCTGTTGAACGAGGTGCTTGATATTCTCCTTGTTTTTCAAGATAGTAAAAAGTGTTGATGGTGGAAGGTTATATTTTCTGCCAGTTTCACTTTTACTAACATTACCGTCCTCACACTCGCACATGATTTTGAACTTTGTTGTGATGTAGTGTTTTTCCTTTAATAGCACACTCCATAATTTAAAACAGAATTAAGGTTTACAAAAACCGTAACACACAAAGCTAGGATCACGATTTAAATCCGCTCAACATAAGATGCCAAAAACGTGCGAAACATCATAAAGAATGTAACATTGTCTAGCAACTGTTAGACGTAATGCTTTTCCCCTTACACGCCTGGTACATGGAGAAGCGGCAAGTGGCAGATTCTACCTACCCCCACAACATAAAAGGAGCGGTAGGCAGATAGCATCTCGCCGCCCCCTACTACATTCAACAGTAAGTACCATTCCCCTCCGACCCTCTTACGCTATATCCAAATTACACTACCACCCCACCCCCCTTTCTTCTCCTCGACTAGCTCCACTTCCGATCGTACCTCTCCTCATTATCCCTCAGTACAACACCCGCACGCACTTCTTCCCACATTCCTCCTTCTGGTGTGAGTGACGCCACATGACAGACTAACAAAGGCTGGCTCGAACGTGGCAAATGGATGGATGTCACTTGCAATGAGACATATTTAAACATTTTAAAAATACGAGTTTACAAATGTTCGTATTGCTATAGTGAAAGAATTTATGAACAGATTTGTGTTATAGACAAAATTAAGTACCTTTCAAATGATAGGGCAAATGACAGTGCATTTAAAAACTATCGCAATGGCGGACATGACGCTTTACGCCATGCTCGCAATAACGCAGTTCCACTATATGGTAGAAGTGGATGAGCAGATTTTTTAAATCCATATTTCATAGCCACAACTGAAACAGAATCAAATCAAGAACTGAAGAAAAAACTGAAAAAATTGGGTATGGGATAGGACGCAGCAAAATACAGGAATCAACCTTCACTACTAACTTACCTTGAGTTGTCAGTAAAAAATTCAATTAGTTTTTGTATATCTAAGCATAAAATGCGTTTAGCATTATACATTTTATTATATTCTTTAAGTTCAGTTTGAGTACAATGAAGTAGAGCACATATTAGTTTTAATTTAATTCACAGGAAGTATAAAAAATATTTTTTTATTTAGTTCAGTTAACTTTATTTTGTTTGAAACCAAAAATAAGAAGTATTCCAATTTCATACACAATTTTTATCTCCTGTAACTCGATTGAAATTCTCAGAATACTTATCTAGTCAGGAAAGCGGCAGTTACCTGTATGTCAGAGTCCAGGCAATCTACAAATGCATGGCGTATCTCCAGTGTCAGCGATGGGGTTGATGTGAACAGCCCTACCAGCTGGGTGTGAACGGTCGGGCTTTCAGTGACTGACAGCAAGATTCGCACTGCATGCAGGGCGTGGTGAGGCAGCCAGTAGTTGTACGTCACATATCTTCAACAACACGAATATGACAAAGCCATAACTCACCAACACGAGCATCACAAGATAATAACTCACAATCAAAAATGTATTATATTTAGCAGTGTATGTTATAAAATAAACTTGAAAGTTACAAAACACTAATCATCGAAAGTAACATGCATCACTTGACATACCAATTTATTCAATAACACAGCCCACATTGACATTTCATGCACATACAGTTTACATAAAATTTTTTTAAATAAATATTAATACGGAAGTGTTGTTTCTTGGCCATCAGTTATCGGTTTCACCTGTTTTTGATGAAAATCAAAATCAACCAACTAATTATAACTTCAGCTCCAAACATTGTATACCTGTAGTAGGGGAGCGAGAAAAAAAAACTTAAATGCGTATCATTCTCAGTAAACTGTGTAAATAATTTAGAGCTTCTAAGCGAGTGACTGTTCACATGTACCACTATCAAAAAAACAATGGACTGCAAGTTATGACACATGAACATAGGATTATTAAATACAGTCAAATTCCCTTTAGAGCTGTGCTGATTTGAATCAAATTCTGCCAAATCTACCGTTGTTGACCGAATTGTTGTATCTGCTGATGCATGATCTGCAAATAATTTTCTGCCAATATGACAAACATAAAATGTTGCAGGTAATACAGAGTTACTCTTCAGTCTATAACATCTTACATTTGTGAACATTGAAAGTTTTACAGCACAACAAAGCGCTTTCACCACCACTACATTGGGATCTAAGAAACAAAAGCATCAGTGAAAACGATGCCCCATTTCCACTGGTTTTTTTTTAAGTGTGTGGCTTTGTCTCAAGCTCCACCCTGTTGTGAAATAATCTACAAGCTTGACATTGATGATGTCAGAGTCTCAGGGGAGAGGGAAGAAGCAGGAAAGCTGGACCGTTTTCACAGCTTGCCAATCAACATCAGATGTTGGTGAGGGAGTAAGAAGCGAGCGACCTACCATTGGAAGATGACCCAAACATAATACCAATTTGCTGTCTCAAAATTTTTTGATAAGTTTGCCTTTATTTTTTTGACACAATTGACTCCTTTACAGCTTATCAACTACAGAATATGCTAACATTATACAACATATTGCACCACCCACACTGCGAACCAGATGACATATGGATGGAATCCAAGTCTACACGCATTGCTTGTCAATATGCATTAATATTTTATTTTGGGTCCTCTTTATTTGGTTCCAGTTGTGACATTTCAGTTGACGCACACGCGTAGTTACACTATTTCTTTTTGTTGCAACTCCGTATTAGCACATTCACATCACGTGCCCCGGAAGGGATACGAACCCAGACCAACCACCACCCAGGCCGGCATCACGCCTCCTTAGACAGTGGACTCGTTGGAAAGCCGAATGCGCTGCAAAAAAGTCAATAATATAAATAGTCCCATCCTAAAAGAATCCTGTGAGAAGGGAGACTAGTCGGCAACGCAAATGAGTTGCCCCTAAGCGAGCGGCGGATACCGCCCGCACAGCCAAAGGAACCTAAGGCACCCTCTGACCAGGTGTATAAAAGGCCCTGCACTGCCACAGAATGGCAGTTGATAGCAGCAGCTCGCCTTAGCATCAGTCATGCTAAGACTCTGCTCTGTCTGCTCTCCTCCACCTCGTGAGGAAACACCCAGCTATCACCAGTGACCAAAGCCGGACTTCAAGCACGCACTGCAGCCCCGAAGAGTCATCGTTCCCACCCACTTGACACTCGCAGTAAACCCACATCACCCCACCTCCCCCAAGACCCTTCAGGACAACTCAGCTTCAGTTAGGGTACAGTTGTTCTGACAGCTACCTAATTAATTGCTCTAACTCTTCAAGCACGCCCTTCTGGCAGGCTCTTCAAGCAATCAGGACCCTTCACCTCTCTTGGTTTTTCTTTTCACCTTCCGTAAGTTAATCAGCGCTTTGATTCAAAGCAGGAGAGTATGGGTCACCGCGTTATATTCTAGTCGGAATATACCATGTCTATACTTGACGGCAGTCTGTTCCTTCTTGAGTGAAATGTACTTAGTCCTTCCTGGTAAGTGTCACCCCGAAAAAAGGTGGCAAGGAACCGCTGTTTGTGAACTGATTTTCCGAATCTAGAGTAAGACTTTGGCCTGTCCCCTAAAACGACTTGACGTATGTCACTCGAAAGACAACACATTGGACGGCCACCGATAATAAGGACGAGGTACACAAAGGCACCTGGAGTGAACGTACAGTAGACCCAGATCACTAGCAAGACACACGACAAAGAGGATAGATCACCATTGTCAGTTCACCCACTCCATCCAACGCATAAAGACCTGCCGGAAGAGGTGACAGATCTGACAAAGCGGGATCTACCCCTTCTGGGTTACACATAGCTAAGGGGATCGTTGCCTGCCACCCCAGTGCAGACGTCAACTGGTAGCACCTTTTCCTAGTAAATGCCGTTCACCCACAGAAGGGGAAGTAAGTGGAGCGACAGAAGGGCAGCTGCTGTCCTTGCCCCAAGAAACAGATACTGCTGAACAAACCTTCTACAGCCTTCAGCTGCTTAACCCCCGGGGAACGAGCTCACGCAGCCTGTCAACTGTTGAGGCCTCACCTCACAGTTCCTCCCCTTAATATTACTGGTCCCTTGGAGAAGAACCCCGGAACTGCTCACCCTGTCGTCCAGTACCTCCGCTTGGGTTTGCCGCTGGTAATGGTTGTCGAGCCTGCCAATACTGCCAGACCTTTGCCGACAGTAAGCCAGACGCTTACCAGCCCCTGCAGAGCCAACCACTCGCTGGAGCCAACGAGTGAACGCCGCCGCCGCCAACTAACCTGCTAGTCAGCATGCCACACCCAGGACCTATGCCGATGAGAACTCAATCCACTGCAGTAAAACACGTTAGACGTAAGCCAGCAGCCCCGCCAATGCCAACCAGCCAAAAGTCGAGTCTAGCTCAGCTAGATTCGTGCAGTACAGGCGACCTACCTGCCCTACCATATTCAAGGGCACAGTCAAGGCCAAGTGCAATATCCTGCAGACCCTGCCTCATTAAGGTCTGCCCCCCGATCCTGTGTGTCTGACCTGACACAGAAATAAAAACCTAGCAGACGCGCTCCAGCCCTTCCGGCCATCACACGTTAGTTATAAAATGCTTTACCACATGTCATTAAGATTATTAAGTACCCTACCTGTGCAAATATGGTACATCAGTTTTGTACATTTTTTCAAGACAACTGCACATGTGAAGTTTCACCTCTATAGTGAACATAAAATATCTTTCCTTCAGATTAGTCACAAAAGAAATTCGACTGTATTTACGAGTTCATTAGTAACAAGGGACGGGTTTGTTCCATTATTTTTCTGGTTCTCGGTTCAGTATCGATTCTTGAAAATTAGTTCACAGTTCTAAATTATTTTCCTTGTTTTTTTTACTGCAGTAAGTTTAAATGTTAGATAACATTTTGTAACAGCTTTAAGTTTTCTTTTTATACAGTGTGGCTTTGCAATCAAAGAGAAATACAATGTTAAATGCAAAAAAAAATTAATTATTTTTATTTACCCCTAAGAAAGAAACTCAAAAGATTTTGCACAAGTTTACCAACTAGTAGAATGTTTTTTATCCAGTAATATAGCACACAAGTAAATCAGTGACACACACATTCCCAGTTTTCTACTTGATAGTAAAATGCAGTAAATGCAAAGTATTATTTAAAAATTTATATTTTTGCTACTTTAACGTAAGCTTCGACAAAGTGTTAAAAAATTTTCAAGTATTCATACATTACATAACCTCTCAGATAATTAATTATTTGCGTTCGAACACTGCAGAGATTTTGGATCTAAGTTGTGTAGAACATCTAGCTATTAAAAGGTTACTCAGTTCACCGCCGTGAGAGCTCCATTTTTTACAATGATGTTATATAAAACCTATTAATTTGTGGTCAAATAGTTTGTTTACATCATGGCGATAAATATGTTTCACAAGTATCCAGTTTCTCCACACAAATTTCATATTCAAAGCCTTGTAGGATTACAACCACTTAATTTTTTATAATAATATTTGTTGAATATGCTGGCAAATGTATGACACAATCAAATGTAAGTATGGAGGCCATTTCAGATCTCAAAAAACAACCTAAAGACGTCTGAGAAGCTAGTAAACACGGTACATTCTTGGACTGCAAACTCAGCACAACCCTGGATCTCACAAGATCTCATAAAATGAGTGGGTGAGAGTATAGTCCTGGGCATGTAAGATGAAGTCAGAGACATTGAACCAATCCAAGATATAACAGGTGATTATCTGAACCATCAGCTATAGGGGCCAGTGGTGGAACAGCTCGCAGAAATCCTCAAGATGTGCCAAGTGGTATTCAACCAACAGAGTACCCTGAAGCAAACCTCAGCAATCTCTCATGAGATTCTTTTGTCAAGTCCTCAAGCGATTCACAAAAAACCGAAAGAACCATCAGCCAAGTGACGTGCCTTGATAGACATAGCTGGACATCATAGAGTCTGACTCCGCATACAACAGCCGTGTTGTGCTTTTACTAAAGAAGGACGGCACCCTCTAATTCTGCGTCAACTACCACAACCTTAATTAAATTACATAGCCAGAAGCTCCCCCATCTATAAAACCCGGAAATTTCGTGACTTGCGAATTCACAAAATTCTATAAATTTGCACAAAGTAGCAGGAACAATACTGTTTTGTTGTTTAAAATGGATTTCAAGCAGTTTTTATTTATGACACACACTCACCTGTACCCACAAATTTTCACTAGTACCCACAAATTTTCTGGCGCCAGTAATAATAATTGATCGACCAACACGACTATAGTTTTGTTTTCACTGTCAGTCGTAATATCAGCACAAACAAGGAAATTTCAAATTTGCGATTGTAACATTCTTATTAATATTCTTTCCGGTATTTGATTTATTCGGTGGATGGATCTGTTCCAAACATCTGTTCTAAAATACGCCGGTTCTTCTGAAAGAACTGGTACCGACTTTACTTAGTCGAAAAAGCATTTAGTTCTCATTTTTTTTATTGCTATGCAACGTGTCGTAAATATCACACTACTATTCATCTACAGTTTCAAATTGAAAAAACCTATTTTCACAGCACTGGCGCTTCAAATTAACTAACTACTTACGTGAGATGTATACTTTATACGTTTCTCATTTACATATTACTTAATTACAACCAAAAGCTATATTAACATACAGTACGGCGCCATTACATGCAAAGAAGTGCCAACCAAATGTAATGTGAAGAAAGGCATTCACAACATGCAAAGATCTATATATTGCTGTACTAAGTCGCGTAGTTTTGCCACACTGGTATTGCTGAAGCGATATGGACGCTTAAAAGAATTACAGCATCATTATTCCTTGTTTATTGAATTGCTTAAAATAATTACAGCGTCATAACTCGCCGTTTATTGAATTACAACTCCTACACAAATTCAGCAAATGGAAGAAAAAACTGTATTAGTTATTGGATTTACATACACCAAAATACTGGGCTATTCCTAGCTCCACGGTAATACAGCCATTTGTAGAGCAAGAAATTACAACCATTGGTAGCACTAGAAACGTACAAGATGATTTATATGTTGGCAACAATGCAAAGAATACAGTACAACTCACTTCAAGTACCTCCACAGTTTTAAGCCTTCAAAATAAAAGACCAAAAATGAAGTATCTCAAAGTCAGNTGTTGGCAACAATGCAAAGAATACGGTACAACTCACTTCAAGTACCTCCACAGTTTTAAGCCTTCAAAATAAAAGACCAAAAATGAAGTATCTCAAAGTCAGCAATCCCTAAAGCAGTGCTTTGATAAAGTAACTCTATTTAAACATGACGACATTGTACAGCTACAATGGTGTGTGGTGTTGATCAGACACTTAATATTGTAAAAAAGGTAGAATTTCGAGACCTGACAAATAATCTTGAGCCACATTTTACAATGCCAAGTAGGAAGAGAGCAATACTTCCAACCAATACAGAAATAAACCTCCCTGAACTGTCCAGCACTCAACGGAATTTAATTGAAAATATAATTCCAATACTTGAGCTCAGATAAAGTGACTGCATCAAAGGTTAGAACAGAACATTGCAGGTATTGTTTACTTACAGTGCAATTAAATTTACACTTACATTACAAAAAAAATTTGGCTAGAGTTATATTTACTTTTTTCAGTTTATTTATTCACTTAAAAATGCCTCAAAATTACAATTAATTTGGATAAACATTAAGCTGTTTCATTTCAAGTAGTGAACAAAAAATTTGTAAGGTAAATTAAATTCATTCCGGTTAATCCTCTTGTCCCTGTTATTGACCATAACCTCTAAAACCAGCACCAATGGGCACAGGTCTCCAAGAACTTACAAATGATTTGGTTGCATTCCTTAAAGTAAGGTTTGCCAACATAGAAACCAATGGAGTACTGACAGCTACCACCTTGATTGACCCCCGCTTTAAAGCAATTCCTTTCAAAGATAAGAGCAAAGCTGATTTAGTGAAGGAAAAGTTGTTGCATAAAGAACTCCAAGCATCATGCAAAGATAAACTCAAGTATTCTGTAAAATGTTTTCAATGTAATTTTTTGTCTACAGATTTTTAATTTTATGTCTTGTTGCTTGAAATTAACAAGTTGAGTCTGGTGCAGATACATTCTGTACTCTTGACATGGCCTAGTATTCAGTGTTGTTACTTTCAGGGATAAAGTGAAATCTCCGAGGACAACCCAAAAGCAGTGGTGGTACAACTTGGTCACGGTACTCTTCTTTGTTTCACCGTAGTAAAACAGCTGTGGAAGAAGTTGGGTCAGTGGAAACTGAGATCAACAAGTATTTCAGTGATGACACCTAGGAACAAATGTTTCTATTGCGGACTTCTGGAACGATCATAGTTCTACAGCTCTAAAAATGCTTGCAAAGAAGTATTTGTATTACCACCTGCAACCGTGTGCAGTGTAAGACTTTTGTGACTCGAAAATAAATAGACTGGACCCTGAAAGAGTAAAGATGCTAGCGTTTCTCAACAAAACCTCAGATCAAAACAATAAATTTATATGTGAATTTTAAGCTATTCACTTGGACTTCAAAAAAATGTAATAGGGTACATTTATTGCGATTCCATTACACAAACTGTCATTCCAACAAAACTCCATTTTTTTCCAAAACAAAAAGAAAGTCACTTCGTATTCCCAAATTAGTTTAATATTTAGCTGGTGTTATTTCTAGTTGTATGTTCAGTAGTAGATTTTTTTTACAAAAATAAAGCATGTTGAAAAGTAGTTTGATTTATCCTACTATTCCACTGATCTCAATGCAGTGCAAGAGAAAGAAGCTATGCAGTTCACACACCATGCCACAAGCGCTTCATGTACCAAGATGCCATTTTATGTGAAAATTTTCCATGATTTTATTATTCACAGTCACGTTAACATCTGTGGAATAGCTATGGCGTGGCCATAACACATTTTTTGTAAACATTGCAATATTTTACAAAATGTTTTGTTATCTTACGGAGGGAAAAAATCTGAATTTATGATGTTAATACAGAATTGAGTCACAAAGTGTTAATTAAGGTGAATATTTTATTAATAAGCCAGAAGACTTAATGTAAAAATTAGTTAAAATTAAGGAAAATACATTATATTGCATAGGCTTTTGTCAGGAACAAAACAGTTGTTCGTTATAATGAAATGTTCGTTAACGTGAAGTTTGTTAAAATGGTGCTTTACTGTAGTTATCCTTTGATAGCCTTGCGACAGTAGCGCCCCTCAGAATACATACATTAAAGTCGTACACGCCCCAGTTTCCCACATCTTATGGATGCCTAGCCGCCCCTTGTGGCTGCCGCCGCCTGTAGCCAGACTGCCTGCAAGACATGGCTGCATGCACCACAAGATGGCTTGCCACCCCTTCTGGCAAAGGCGCAACAATTGGTACAGAATTCCCATCCACGCTGCCACAGGTGGAATGGCATGTGCTAAAGGTTGCCTTGCTCTTTCTCCCTACGTGCCCCACCTCTCTGACTCGCCGCCTGTCGGAGCGTATATAAGAGGCCGCGCGACCAGCAGAATTCAGTCAGCCAGTATCCCGGCCACACCATTCCTCTTCTGGAAATCGTTCAGCGAATTTGCTGTTTTCTCCATCAACGAGAGCGTGCCACGACCTAGGAACTTGAGACTTTGAGCGTTGGCCCACCACTAGGACGTCACGCCAAGAGATCACCANGACCGCTCTTCAGACTTCTGACTTATTGGCTGGCCCAATAAATCCAATCACATCTACCTTCGTGTTTTTCTTACGCTCTGCTTGCTGCTCTTCTACCCTCCTTGCTTTCTCCTCTCTCGTTCATAAATCCTCAACAATACTTCAGAGTCTGCGCAAGCTGTTCTAACACCCTCTCTTGTCCATCAGGCTTTGTAGACAGTTGTATTCCCTCGTATACTGTTGGTAAGAGTATGGTGGTAGTACCACCTTGTCTGCCAACAACACGGGGAAGAAGTGTGTAATCTCTACCCACCTTAACAGCCAAGCAATCATCTGCTTGACATTAAGGCGTAGAGGTATAGATTTCCCCTCCTGCCTCTGGGGAATACTAGACTACAAACAGCACTCCCTCTCATCGCTGACGACTGGGGTATGGCGGTAGCGCTACCTTGTCGGTCACCATTAGGAAGGAGTGATAAGCATAGATGCACATACAACGATTTCATAGAAACTATTATGGTACATAGTCCTTTTAAGAGACTATATTGCTAGTGTAGGAGAAGAAATGAGGCAAGGTGCATACTTGGTGACGTTAAGCAGGTGATCGGGGCTGCCGCTGCTGGGGTTCATATCTCGCAGCAGCTTGCTGAGGCCTGTGAGCAGCAGCTGACAGCCGGACTTGCCTAGCACGGATAGGAAGCGGTGTTGCAGCCTCAGGGAACCACTCAGCAGTTTGAGGCACAGGAGCGTCGTGTCCTCCAGAGCCTCCTTGCCAGGGAAGGGCTGGTACGAGTCCAGCAGTTGGCGGCCCTGATGCACCACCTCCAGTATCTGTACAGCCATCCAGCCCATAATACACCATTTTAGATGGGCAGGTCTTGAAACTAGTGTGAAAAGCTGGCATCCTAATTCACTGATTTAGTTCACAAAATAGCCACAGAGCACTGTTATAATACTTCATATCAGTTTTACATGCTGATTATAGAGGTAATTACTGTACAATGTTTATTCTTAAAAGCGCAATTAAATTATTTTAGAATATATTCAAACTGTTTGCGTTTGATTCATTTTATTAATGCAATTTTGGAAGCTTAAGGAAAGCATTACAAGTATCTACATTTTTTTAACAAGAATGGCTGTAAATGTTACTAGCTAGGCTAAGGTTAAGTGATGCAATCAATGTGTTTATTCAAGGGCCATTGTATTATCCACGAAAGTAATGAAATCTTATTTCTGACAAAAAAAAGTACTGTTTGATACAGCACTATGTGGCTACTTCATGAACTTAATCAAACAATATGAGTGACAACTCACATTCGCCTTCGAATATCTTATGGGGAAATTTTTAATTTACATTCCTGTTTCAAGTGGTAATTTGCTTAACTTTTCATGCCTATTCATTAAAAGATGTTCATTTAAACTTTTATTCCACAGGTATTAGAGCTGGACCATTGGTAATCATGATAACTAGTCATTTTTATGACTAGTTATCATGCAGTGGCAAATAAATGATCATTAGATCAGAGTGAGGTTGTTTACATTAATTTGATCTTAAATAAGTAGTTTAGAAACATGATAAAGAAACCTATTTATTAAGAAAAACCAATGCACTGACGCGTGACTGTCTAGGGACAGGAGAGCGCCAACGTCTCAACAGTTATAAGGTTCTTAGCACTGTGCTAGATCAGGTGCATAGGGTGTGGGGTTACAGACCTTACTGTGGCGGGTTCTGTAAAATCTCGCGCTTGGCTGTAAGGCTGTCTTGTATAAAGTTGGGCGGGTAAGCCGCCGGATTGGCACAAAGTATAGTTGTTCTAGTATTGGCTAATGTGTGCGGGTTGTTAGTGGAGCCACTGGGTTACCTTTCACTGCCGGGCAATGGGTGCTCGTCGGTGCTGCACTGGCATCAGGTCTCCTAACCTGGCTAGTTGGTGGCGACAACATCTGTTGGACGGCTCGGCGGAGAGCAGTACTCTGCTGCGGCTAGTCGGCTTCCAGCCCACTGGTGCTAGATGGTGGAGTTGGATCTACGTCGTCTGCTGGCTAGACGCCTAGTTCCAGTGGTACGCCTAGGTGGAGGAACTAGACTACTGGGTGTGCAGCCCCAGGGAGTTTCACCAGGGTTCCAAACAAGTGACTGGGGGGAACTGTGAGGTGAGACCTCAACAGTTGGCGGATGGCGTGAGCTCGTTCCTGGGGGGTTGGATAGCTGAAGGGTGGGACAGGTTGTATAAGCAGTGCTTGCTTGCCAGTTAGGATGGCAGCTGCCTTCCTGTCGCTCCACTTACTACCTCTCCTGTGGGGGAATGGCATTTACCAGAGATGAGGTGCTACGGTTCACTTCCGCAATGGAGTGGCAGACAACTATAACACTAGTTAGAGTGTATACCAGAAATGATAGATCCTTCCTCTCCAGACCTGGCACTCCCTCTGGAGAATTTATACGCTGTGGAAGTAGTGGGTTAGCTGACAAAGTGAATCTAGCCTCTTCTTCGTATCTCTTGCTAGTGGTCGTGGCTCTACCGTACGTGTGCACAAGGTACCTTTTTTGTGCCTGGTCCACAGTATGGGTGGCCGTCTAATGGGTTGTGTGTTCGTGATGTACGTCAAGTCCTTTTAGGGGACAGGCCGCAGTCCTACACTAAGTTCGGCGAAACAGTATCAAATCCGCGGTTCCCTGCCTCTCCGTTGTGGGATGATGCTTACAGGGGATGACTATGCACAATTCAAACAAGAAAGAGCAGATGGCGGTTAAACTGGATACTTTTTTTATTCTATCCAGGATAAGACACGATGACTCGTACTCTCCTACTGTAGCCAAGGCACTGATTAACTCTCAGAAGGTAAGCGCAGACAGACGAAGGGGCCTTGTTGGCTTGTAGAGCTTTGCCTGAAGGGCAAGCTAAAAGAGCATAAAAGTAAAAAATTAGGTAGCCGTGATAACAACTACACCCTAACTGAAGCTGGTGGTGTCCTGAAGGGACTTAAGGGGGAAGTATGGGGTGTGGGTTTTGACAGCAAGTGTGAAGTGTAAGGGGGAAACAACACCACTTCTGAGGCTGCACCGTGTGCTTGAAGAAGTCCGGCACTGATAGCTGGCGATCAACTGGCGGTCTCTCGTGAGGAGCGGAAGAGAATAGACTGAGCAGAGAGCTCCAGCATACGAGGTGGTGGAGCAAACTGCTGGAATCCAAATGCGGTTTTGCGGTGCAGGGACATATATTCTCCTGCTCTGGGGGTGTCTCTGGTGTCTTCGGCCTTCGGGTAGCTCCGGCGGGTAGGGGTGGCTCCTCCCTCATAGGCGGAGTCGTACTTACTGCCATCTCTTGGGGCAGCTGGAAGCAGGAATTCCTGTTGTACGGATTGCATCAACTGCTCCAGCTCAGGTGCAACTTCACTGCCATGGTTTACTGGTATTTTCCCATCTCACAGAGCTTTGTTTAAGGCGGGGGCAATTTAATATATTCTTCGTTTGGGTGCATTTCAGTTTCCAGGCATCAACCTTCTTATAGGAGACGCAATGTTGGCTTGAGTAGCTGCCATTCAGAGTTGCATCACCTGTTTGGCACGTGGCGCGCACGTGATAATACTTAGTTCCAGCAAAAACGAAGTAGTCTATCTAGACGTCACGCATCAGCACACACATTTATATTCACTATAGTATTTACAGAAATAGGAAATATTTCTTCTCTCTTATGGGTTGCAGCAGAAGAGATAGGCATATAAAGGTTAGTGTAACTGTGGTTGTGTTGTGGACTATAAAAACGTCTTTGTATTGTTTTATTCAAATACCACATAGCCCCGTATCACGAACACACAGATTTTTTTGGGTAATCTCTGGGTAATTATGGGTTTCTATTAGTGATGGCCCAATAGCCAATATCCGGTATCGGATATCAGTATTATCGGTACATTTACCATTATCGGAGATCGGCACTAAAATATCGGCACATCGGTAATTGCCATTCTAACCTCAAGTATTTTCTCTCCTCTGCTGCACACTTAATTTGCTCAACTCTTAACATCAGGCTGCAACAATACGACTAAAAAGAACATCATTAATTTGAAATCTCAATATGCAACAATTAAAAAAAAAAACAATGTCAAAATTTTTTTTTTTAATTCCTTACGATAAAAACAAATTAGAATGTACATACCCATCATTATTTTTCACTTCACGGATTACAGTTTTATTTTTGGTAAAGCAGTCTTATGTTTTACGTACGTTTCTGAAAGTAAACAAAATGATCATGGCTTGTGAGCTTAGTTTTCATTCCTATCCTTTTACATATTTTTTGTAGACTAGCGACCTTCTTTCAACTTTAACTTAGTTTTGTAATATGTTGTAGTGAGCTATAATTTTGTATAATGTTAAACTATTATTTTTGCTGCTTTGAAGTACTGGGCATAAAGTAAATCCCACTTATCAGTAAGTCTATTTAGCTAAGTGGAACCCTCTTATAAGGTTCTTCAGGGGTCCACAAGAAAGTGACACTATAAGCAGGAAAACCTTATAAGAGGGAAACACAAAAATTCAAGAATCTGGACACCAAAAGATATAAAATTATGCACCGTAATAAACACACAACTTTACATAATGAACAAAACAAATATTTCTTTTAAATACATAATCTTTTAAAAATTTTTATTTCCTGGTTGCGAAATCATAAAATTAGTATACGAGCAAAAGATTACTGTACATGCAAAACAAGCACAATTGTTCGTGGCAGTTTGTCTCCTGGTTGCATCAATGATTCGGTTCAGAGTAGACACTGGGATTTCCAAATTCCGAGGAATTGCTGTGCGTGTTCTACCAAGNTACAAGCAAAATACGTAACATAAAATCTTTCATGGAAGTTTGTCTCCTGGTTGCATCAATGATTCGGTTCAGAGTAGACACTGGGATTTCCAAATTCCGAGGAATTGCTGTGCGTGTTCTACCAAGATTACTGTCCATGTGCTTGATTAAGATTAACATTTTCAGCTAATGAAAATGTTTGTCTTTTCTTAGAGGCATTCATTTTAATTTTTCACTAAAACTGTATCAAGTATGAATTAATTTTCTCTACATAAATATTAATTGGGCATGTGCGAAGGTAGTTTTTTAAATGCGAAGAGAAGTCGAACGAAGCTTGCATCATGCAAAGGAATTTCAAAGAAAAATCGAAATCGAAAGATTAAAAAATATATATATTAATTTATAGTAGGTTACAGTTTTCAAGTGTGTTCAACTCATTTGTACTGTTACTGCCAACAAAATGTATGCCTACTAGACACTGAGTAATGGAATAAAACATATCCTAATCTGGTACTGCTGTAAAACTGAAATATCAAAATCTGCAAGAAAGTAATCGTTATACATTTAGATACCTACAAACTTTATAAAAACTACCATACTTCATATATTCAGTCCCATTTGGCACCACCACCGCACAGTGATTTCAATGGGTGGCTATCAACATTTGACCTCTTCCCTTTCCTTCTCCAAGGACCCTTGTCAATGTCAGGCTAGATAGTAAACTTGCTGGATTGTGGTGGCATTAGGGACTCAGAGCAAGAGAGTTGAGTCACTTTCACTGCTTACAAGGAAAGTGTGAAGTTCTTCCAAAAAGACTATCAGCTGTGGTGTGGTACATATGGCAGCCCAACTCCCCCCCCCC
>NQII01000345.1:937798-960311 GCA_002778355.1 Clitarchus hookeri
TAGTTACACATGTCAAAATTAGAAAGGCACAGAAACATTAATTTTTCGAGACAGAAAATCCACACTGTATTTGTGTTATGTTATGGTCTGTCACCCTCCTATTGCCTTCCACTGGTGTGTGTTAGGCATGACTTCTTGTTAGCCTAACAAAAGACACAGATAAGAGGGGGGGGAAGAAAGAGAAGAGACAAGGAAAGCAGGCCCTGCCATCACCACAGGCTACTGCCAGTATTATACTGTCTGCCCCAGCAGTTGTAAAAACATTCACTCCTCCCCTTTGCAGGCCCACTGACCCTCATCAATGTCAAGCTGGTAGATTATCTCAGCAGGGTGGAGCTTGGGATAAAAACTACAAACTGTGTTTGAAAAGCAGTGTAAGTGGAGCATCTTTTCCATTGAGGTTTTCCTTTCCCAGTGTGCTTCCTTCACAATTTGAATTATTCACAGGAAAATGAAAACATTATTTCGGGAATGTTTGTTATTGTACTCATGGAGAAACATTCTGGGCTAGAAAAATCCTGCATTATAGGCGGGAAAACCCTTTAAATGGGAACCTTCCTTATAAGTGTAAGGGAACCTTATAAGCCGGTTCTACAGTAATTGCAAAAATAACTTTTCCAGGCAGCAGTTTTCTCTCATACACTTTAGTGACAAATGTCTGCTTACAGTATGATAAATGAAAATATCGGTTTACAGGTATCGGATCGGTAAAATCCTAAATATCGGAACCTTCATCGGTATCTGGTTTTTTCAGTATCGGGCCATCACTAGTTTCTATCCCCCTCCCCCACCCTCTCGCACCAACCTATTTTTGATTAGAGATTATTAAATGCCAGCAAAATTAGAAACATAAATGAATTGTAATTGTTTATCAGTATTTGACTTTTGGCTGTGTTAGTATATTTATTTGCCATGCATTTGCTTTTTCTGCAATTGCAGTTAAGGTTGCATCAGCAATCAGAGATAAGGGTATTTACGATATTCATAGACTTTTTTCCTTTAGAGTATGTTCTAGATATTCAATTGTTTCATTTCTGCAGTTCGGCTGGTGTGGGCAAGTGGTTGTGACTGGGATCACATGGTATCCGAAGGGATTCTGTACCATGCTACGCCCTTATTTGGTTAGGTTTTTGGCACCCTGGTGTGAGGAGTGGGGATAGAGCGCCCACCACCCGCTAACAGATTACGACCAGCCCGCGAGGAAGACACATCGAGGAAGACACATCGTCGGAGCAGGACATATTACACCCACACTGGCAAGCACCCATGACCTCTTTCTTTTCAACCTTAGTTTTTGGCCTAACTTTTGTTCTATTAAATTATTTCTGCCGGTGTGAGGTGTCGCTAGAGTGCCAGGAGGTACAATTACGTACCTCCCTTCTTCGTAATTTTTTCGCAATGTGAATAATTAATGAACTCTGCGGTGCTGTTCTGTGCTTCCAGTGGCTCATTGTAAAGCTGACTGTTTGTGACTCTTCATTTTGAAGAAAGTGAACTGTCTTAACTTGAATAAAATTCGATTATATTGTGAGACACTTGAATTCATTTATATTCCTTTAATGTGGCGGCTTTATTTAAGTCTCACGTATTTGCCAAGTGAGTTATTAGAACTGTGATTTCCAGTCGCCAAATCTTGACATCTACGAGGAGGTGGAAAGGGGGTGTACTTGCACGCACATGCGTGCGCCATATATATTTCAAAGGTGGCCAGCAATTATATTACATTTAATTTCATCATTAGGTTTTTCCTTTCACTAGTTAATAACAATTTCACCATACCAATACGGACCACTAAGTATCGTGCATGTTGCCATTAATATTTTTTAACATTCCAGACATAAGCACCACGCAATATTAGGCTCAGTAGTATTTCTTAGATTACGTTTAAAATTGGGCATGTTTGCTGCTGTTTTATAATTTATTTTATCATGCAATAGAACCACAAAAGAATCTGATTGCTCTACAGCCTGCTAAGCTTGTTACTGATGTAGTTTAGGAATGGTTACGATAAATAACACGAGACACATGAAGTTAGTTACCTGATGTAGATTAAAATGTTAACCTTTATGCTTGGACACAGTTGATATCATCATAGTGTTTCTTTTTTTTTGCCTGCTAAATTAATAAAACCTATCTATTGTACTAAAACTTCCTAGGGCAGTACAAATGTAATTTATGTAGACTGTTTTGGAACCTAAGAAAAATAAAAGAATTTTCAATCAGGAACCAATGTAACTGAATATCAGATATTTAAAAACGAACCATACCAGTTTTCTTTACACAGAAGGAACAAGCACATTTATTGAAACTAGCGATGTTACACTCGATTCCACGATTCCCTCGATTCTTGAAGAATCATATAACTGCGTATCGGAAGCCCAAGAATCGAAGCCATAAAAACCAATTACTACAAATACATAACCTTTCACCTCTCAAAAACGGTTTAAAATTACTTGATTTATCCCAGCAATTGAATCACTCTTAGAAAATTATTTTGTGCGTGAAAATATGAGACTCGGAAATAATACTGAAAATAAAATTGTACTGGCAGTGTTCAAATTTACCATTTTGTTTATTAGTATTTAGTAGCTTCAGTTCGGTTGCGATTTGGTAGTTTTGTTTTTAGCAAGTTTCGTTATATTGTAAAAACTAGGGGGTGTGCGGGATACCGCACTTTGGGAAAAATTTCGGGAATTCATAACGACTTTCTCGTCGGGCAGGAAATAATTTTTTCCGGATATTTCCGGGAAAAATTTATGTTCACATCTGAAGGTGGTAATCTAACTAAAATACATGTCGGGTTTCGTGCAAGAAGCTTTGTATCAATTATTTACGTAAGCGATTATGATTTGTCAAATCAAATATTGCAGAAAAAGTTTAGATTATTCCGCTTATCACAAATTTCAAAGATCGTTGTATAAGATTAAAAAAACTTTTGTACGTCATGTAATGTTAATACTGCATATTTATTGTGAAAATTAACAAACTGGTTGCAAACTTGCACTATTAGGAAGTTACAGTAAACCGTGTGTAATGAATNGTGGCTCATTGTAAAGCTGACTGTTTGTGACTCTTCATTTTGAAGAAAGTGAACTGTCTTAACTTGAATAAAATTCGATTATATTGTGACACACTTGAATTCATTTATATTCCTTTAATGTGGCTGCTTTATTTAAGTCTCACGTATTTGCCAAGTGAGTTATTAGAACTGTGATTTCCAGTCGCCAAATCTTGACATCTACGAGGAGGTGGAAAGGGGGTGTACTTGCACGCACATGCGTGCGCCATATATATTTCAAAGGTGGCCAGCAATTATATTACATTTAATTTCATCATTAGGTTTTTTCCTTTCACTTGTTAATAACAATTTCACCATACCAATACGGACCACTAGGTATCGTGCATGTTGCCATTAATATTTTTTTAACATTCCAGACATAAGCAACACCACACAATATTAGGCTTAGTAGTATTTCTTAGATTAAGTTTAAAATTGGGCATGTTTGCTGCTGTTTTATAATTTATTTTATCATGCAATAGAACCACAAAAGAATTTGATTGCTCTACAGCCTGCTAAGCTTGTTACTGATGTAGTTTAGGAATGGTTACGATAAATAACAAGAGACACATGAAGTTAGTTACCTGATGTAGATTAAAATGTTAACCTTTATGCTTGGACACAGTTGCTATCATCATAGTGTTTCTTTTTTTTTGCCTGCTAAATTAATAAAACCTATCTATTGTACTAAAACTTCCTAGGGCAGTACAAATGTAATTTATGTAAACTGTTTTGAAACTAAGAAAAATAAAAGAATTTTCGGAACCAAAATTGGTTTACATTCCTAGATCAAGAACCAATGTAACTGAATATCAGATATTAAAAACGAACCATACCAGTTTTCTTTACACAGAAGGAACAAGCGCATTTGTTGAAACTAGCGATGTTACACTCGATTCCACGATTCCCTCGATTCTTGAAGAATCATATGACTGAGTATCGGAAGCCCAAGAATCGAAGCCATAAAAACCAATTACTACAAATACATAACCAATAACCTCTCAAAAACGGTTTAAAATTACTTGATTTATCCCAGCAATTGAATCACTCTTAGAAAATTATTTTGTGCGTGAAAATATGAGACTCGGAAATAATCTGAAAATAAAACTGTACTGGCAGTGTTCAAATTTACTATTTTGTATATTAGTATTTAGTAGCTTCAGTTCGGTTGCGATTTGGTAGTTTTGTTTTTAGCAAGTTTCGTTATATTGTAAAAACTAGGGGATGTGCGGGATACCGCACTTTGGGAAAAATTTCGGGAATTCATAACGACTTTCTCGTCGGGCAGGAAATAATTTTTTGCGGATATTTTCGGGAAAAATTTATGTTCACATCTGAAGGTGGTGTTCTAACTAAAACACATGTCGGGTTTCGTGCAAGAATCTTTGTATCAATTATTTACATAAGCAATTATGATTTGTTAAATCAAATATTGCAGAGAAAATTTAGATTATTCCGCTTATCACAAATTTCAAAGATTGTTATATAAGATTTAAAAAAATTTTGTACGTCATGTAATGTTAATACTGCGTATTTATTGTGAAAATTAACAAACTGGTTGCAAACTTGCACTATTAGGAAGTTACAGTAAACCGTGTGTAATGAATNTATTTATTGTGAAAATTAACAAACTGGTTGCAAACTTGCACTATTAGGAAGTTACAGTAAACCGTGTGTAATGAATGTGTCTTATATTCGAGCGACAGCTATAAGTATCGATTGCTGGTTGATGTGGGACGCAAGTTTCGATATAGATAACCCAAACATTCATGTAAAAATAAGCTAGTACACGAATGTTTAATTAGACTCCAAATGTTTAACTATTTTATCGAGATCTACCATGTTGTTTTTTAATATGGGTTTGGTTAAAAAGATTTGTAACAGGCCAGTAAATTGTCTGTTTTTTGTTCGGAATGTGTTTGTTTTTAATTGTGTATTGTACTCACTCGCTGCCGGGACTTTGAGAAACTCCAAAATTGCAAATTTGTTCTGTGAAAAGATATAATTAATTTACGTAAGTTACTTTTCATTTTGTTATCTATAGAGGAATTATCTTTATTAGTAAACAGATTCGGTATGTTGCATTCATAACCTGCCCGATGCTACTTGGCTGTGACTGCAGTTCTACTACGTGATTCGAAGCATGTGTGTTCACGGACGTTAAAACTTCCACTGGAAGTTAATTTCAGTAAATTTGTGTCAATGTATACCCATTTTACTACCAAAAATGCTATTCTTGCAAACTTTTAATAATTTCTTGTGTTGGTGAACATTTATCATGGCAATTGAGGTTTGGAAATATTTTCAAATAAACTAAGTGGATGAAATATATATATATGTATGTTTTCAATATTATCTCTTGTGTCTTTTTGAACTTTTTTGAATTTCATATGTATATATGCTCCCACTTTTTGTTATACAGTGGAACTGCATTATTGCGAGTATGGCCTATAGCGTCACGTCCGCTAATGCGATAGTTTTTAAATGCACCTTCATTTTCCCTATCATTTGAAAGGTAATTACTTCATTTATAACGCAAATCAGTTAATGAAACCTTTCNAATGCACCTTCATTTTCCCTATCATTTGAAAGGTAATTACTTCATTTATAACGCAAATCAGTTAATGAAACCTTTCGCTATACTGATAGGAACATTTGTAAACTCGTATTTTTTAAATGTTTAAATACGCCATATCGCAAGTGACATTCACCCACTTGCCATGCCCAAGCCACCCCTAATATTTGGTGGAGGGGTTATAAGAATGTAGGAGGAAACCACGTCGCGTCCGCTGGTCGCGTTACATAATGCCGCTGTCAGACGTAGATTTTTTTTGTACTACCTTGTCACTGCATACGCGTAGTTTATGGCATTCTTTAAACACGGGATCTACAAGGGCAAATACAATAACAAAACTACGGGTCACACTAAATTTTGTTATAACAATAACTCGCTATAGCAATAATTTATTTTGCCATTGTCAACTATCGCTATAACGCGGTTCCACTGTATATTATTTGTTAGTAATAGGCCTAGTACTAATGAAGGCCTAGTTTAAATAATTAAATTTCACACCCTCCTATACAGTATTTAATTCTGTGAAGTAATTGCCTGTAACTAAAAGAATCACAATTTTTGGAATTGAGAACCGTCCGTGGTATGGGCATCGAGATCGAGGATAAATAAAAAGTGGAATCGTTACATCCCTGATTGAAACATATGTATTATGTTTGCAAGTACAGTACTAGTTATAATGCAAAAAAAATTTTTAAAGAACATAAATAAACATGGATTTACCGTTGACTAAAGAGCAAATATAAATATCTTTAATAGATAAGGTTCCTCCATGAGGTGAAATAAAAATCCATTAAANCCGTTGACTAAAGAGCAAATATAAATATCTTTAATAGATAAGGTTCCTCCATGAGGTGAAATAAAAATCCATTAAAATAACAAGGGCAAATTGTATGTAATGGAAGCATGTTACATTACCAGCCTGAGGTGCTCCGACTTGGTGTTTAGGCACAGCATTATCTGATAGCCCGGTGGAGGGTTCACGTGGGTGATCCCACCACCTTGCAGGTCTACTTTCCGGCCCACAAAGTCCTCTGTCTGGGGCTCATACTGGGACACAAACTTCACCAGCAGCTTGAGGCAGCCTCGCGACACCTCCCACTGTCCAACCACAAACAGAAGACCAATCAATACCACACTGCTTCTGATAACTGGAAGATTGAACCTATGCNCTCCCACTGTCCAACCACAAACAGAAGACCAATCAATACCACACTGCTTCTGATAACTGGAAGATTGAACCTATGCAATTTTCACATGTGCTGCAGTTCAGTTTAACTACAAATGTGGAGCAAAAAAATTTATATTTCACAGACTGTCAACATTAGCTATGTATATCTTTTTGAGAAAATGGGAAAAAGGCAAAAATAGGAGTTATNTATATTTCACAGACTGTCAACATTAGCTATGTATATCTTTTTGAGAAAATGGGAAAAAGGCAAAAATAGGAGTTATTTACAGCTGTTCTAAATGCTCTAATTCCTCTCGTACACCTATGAACAATTCTTGGAAGGTTGCAAAAATAAGTTGGGATCACCCCTAAAGAACTGTTTGATTGCAAGGAATGTTCAAACTTATAATAGAGCAAGAATGCATTTCATCACAAAAAAAAAGTTCACATTCTATTATGTAAGCCATAGTAAAATATCAATATACCATTACTATTTCTCATTATGAGCTAAAGAACATCAACCATAGAACTGTATATTCCCCCTCACTGCAAAGCATTTAGATGAGTTCCAGTAAAACTTAAATAATTTTCCAAATGAAAATTATGCATAAACCAGTGCGTCACACCAGTTGGGCTGCTTCTAATTACAATAACATTAACAACATAATATAGCTTTACCAGATCCATGTATCTTCCCACTCCCAATTAAGAGAGCATTCGCCAATACATCAGTTTACTTCAAGACACATTTCCTTGTCGTTCTACCGAAAACAGTAGTCCAGAGAAAATCTGTACATTATAGTTTTAAAGAAACAGTCAACCATGTCTGAATTGCGTTCTCCAAAATTAAACTTAACGTATAGTTTCATTACAAATTTCAGTTTACTGACATGCCATGCCTGACTTTATAACACACATTTAATACAATACAGAGATAATTTCTAGCTTGGCATTATTCTCACTGCCATTACTACAAAAAAATTAACGTTGAAGTAAGTGATATTATTGTAGGGTGTAGTGTCCCTGACATGACTTCTATAAGATAGGTGACCTACATTTCACCATTTTATCATGAGGAAGGGAGAGAGGTTGGAGGTAACTGTCAAAAGTTAAACAAAATATGACGTGTGTTTAAAAGAAATACAGTAGAGACTCTATCCAAAGAATTTCAGGAGATAGACATAAAAAAATCTATAGATGCGGATATTCTGTAGATGTGGACTAGACATAGTCAACCAAAAACAAACAAAAAAAAAAAAAAACCTACCTACCTGTAACTGCAACAAACCTCATTAAACTTTATGTTGAACACATTGATAGGCCTATGTAACGTATTTGTCAAGTTTAACTAAAATAAAACAATGCAAATGGGAATAATAAACAAAACATTCATAATACAGTAGAACCCGGTTATAAAGTTCTCAAGGAAACCAAGAAGTGTTGGCCTTATGTAAAAAAAAAAAAAAAAAAAATTAACAATCCACTCAAATTTTTTCCAGTATTCACACTCAAACTTAATAAAAACAGTATTTAAACACCTGTTTTGAAACTACGTGCACAGAAATAGCTGCCAACACAGCGTAGGTATTATCCATAGAGCAACTAACGATCGCAGTTACTAAATAAAAATGTCTTGAATATTATGATTGATAAAGTGCAGTGAATAGGGTTTCCTTAATTTTGTATTGCCTTTTTCTAACTGTTTCTTACATTTGTACATAATGCATTCGTAATTTTCATGAAAAAATATTTAAATGAAAAACTTGCGAGTGTTGTTGGTAACGTCACATCGCGAATCAATATCTCGAAAGTATGGCACCGCTGTTGCTGGTCATTACCAACATGTCTGCCGCCGTAAACATTGCAATTGCTTGCTGAACGTCTAGTAAAACTTCTACAGTACATATTTCATACATATATGTACTGTATTTCCAAATTGTTCAGTTTTTTTGTATTTCGTGCTTTCTAAGTACATGATGTGCAGTCTGAGACGTCTATTGTTATTATTTCTTATAGTTTGTTACAAAGTACGAGTTGTGCGATATTGTGGCAAAATCAACAACAGGTTATTTTGGAAGTGGTAAATTACATAAATAGGACTAAACGCTGGGCNAATTTTGTATTGCCTTTTTCTAACTGTTTCTTACATTTATACATAATGCATTCGTAATTTTCATGAAAAAATATTTAAATGAAAAACTTGCGAGTGTTGTTGGTAACGTCACATCGCGAATCAATATCTCGAAAGTACGGCACCGCTGTTGCTGGTCATTACCAACATGTCTGCCGCCGTAAACATTGCAATTGCTTGCTGAACGTCTAGTAAAACTTCTACAGTACATATTTCATACACATATGTACTGTATTTCCGAATTTTTCAGTTTTTTTGTATTTCGTGCTTTCTAAGTACATGATGTGCAGTCTGAGACGTCTATTGTTATTATTTCTTATAGTTTGTTACAAAGTACGAGTTAAGTGCGATATTGTGGCAAAATCAACAACAGGTTATTTTGGAAGTGGTAAATTACATAAATAGGACTAAACGCTGGGCNGTGCGATATTGTGGCAAAATCAACAACAGGTTATTTTGGAAGTGGTAAATTACATAAATAGGACTAAACGCTGGGCAGTGAGACGTAAGTGATAACAATGTGCATTGAAAATTTACTTGAGTACAGTTGATACTTATACTTTGTTATTAATACTTTGTTATTTAACAATTGGAGCATGTAATTTTCGGCGATGCTACAGAAATTTTTGTTTGATCAATGCGGTAAAAATTAAATTTTGAGTTTGGCAATAAATTACTTTTTTAGCATTATTTACATAGGAATTTTGTCGGGACCACAGACTTTCCGTCCTTCCATGTTCTATGGTTTGAGTTTCCACTGTATTGTGTGCAATTAGCTTACACATCAAATTTGATGAGCTTGGTGTACAAGCCTGTACAACAGAGGTAGCATGCATTGTTGCAGATGTGGGATAGGCCCTTCTTCCACCAAACCCTTCATTTGTTGACTGCTATTTTGTGAAACAATTCGTGGTATACTATTTTCAGATAAGATACAGTTGTAACCACGTGTAGATTTTAACATTAAGTTGCACAAGCTATTAATACAAAGTACAAAAACACAGTAAAAATGCATTAAAGTGAGTTACGTAATGTAATGACAAATTTGCTAGAGAAATAATTCTTTAATGCACTGCCATCGTTTAGCAGTACGTGTGTTCTTTTTTTGACATGTACCAAGTTTTAGTTCAAATATTTTGTATTTCTCGGGTCCAGTGCTGTAACCTTTACGTTATCAGCTGTGGTACTGCGATCTGCAATTGTCGTTTAAAGATGGCGTACAAACTATTGAAGGGCGCGCAGCCGCCACTAACTATGTTGAATATTGCTGGGCAATTTTCCCATCCAACTAAACATTTGGTCCGAGACGGATCATAAAAATGACCACGGAAATTACAGTAGTTTCGTGCAGTTTTCGGTTTGCAAACAGTGATTTCAAGGCAACAAGTTTCGTGCTTCCGCGTGGTGTGCTGCGGTATGAGCTACACAATTTGTGTTATAAAACCGCACTCTACTCGCATTGCTTCAAATTTGCGTGAGATTCAAAAATGTGTTTTGTGTTTGAGAAAGTGAACAGCTGGAACAGTATATGTGTGAAAATCAGAATATGTTTGTTTACCAAGTGGATGCAGCAGTTCGAGAATAATGCGAACTATAGTCTGTGCCAATAATTATAATCAAAACGTTAAAATATAACAGGTGGTGGTTGACGTTTTTTGTTGATCTTCGTGCGTGATGAGGTCAAATGACTCTGGGCGTTGTCGTTCATGTGCATTTTGAGGTTAATTGCAACAAACAGTTATGAAAATGGCTTCCAAAACAGTTGAGGCACATCTACGATTGGATCATGCTGAAAACATTGAGCGCGACGAGCGCTATCGAATACATATCCAAGTCTCAGCCTTTGCTGCTCCCCCTAATGTACCGTAGCACCAAACGCCGCTGCTCATTTTGCCTCTGTACCGTTCCTATTCATGAGCGAAGCGACCCGTAGCCACCTGAGAGGTCGGCAATCCACACGCCACCGCACTCCAGTTTCAGTGGGTGGACCCACCCACCCTTGCTTGCCTTGCCCTGGCCAGCAGGCACCGAACGCGCTCGCTCGCCGCAAATCAGGGGAGTCTTCGTCCTACATGCGGCCTGCTCCAACCACATCTTTCGAGGGTATTCATACCTATGCATGCCCTCCAGATATGGCAGTTCACGAGCAGTTCTGACTGGAGCTTCTGCAACTCTCGCTATCTCGCCATGCTTGCCGTACCGCTTGCCTTCATCAATAGCAGTTAGACTTAGCATATAATGTTACTATTGTCAGAACTGGTGTTTCTCAACACACTAGGCAGAATTTCATGTCGCGGAGCCTTCTGCTTTCTTTGAGTATTGGCCATGTGTCTCATCCATGCCGGGGGTAGTTGTACCGGGGTATCTCTCGCCCTGAACTTTGATCAATATCTTAGCCACCCTGCAGCAAACAGCTTGGAAAACTTGGTCCCTCGTACATTAGACGGTAGCAGACACAGGTCGGAGATATATGTCTTGTAAATTCCTACTGACGGAATAAAACATATTTCTACCAGTTCACCTCTTTTTGGACCGAGCATTCTCTTTCGCTTTCACCTACCTCACCCACTTTCCCTTCTGTGTGCATATACACTTATCTACTTCTCAGTGTAAGCACTATCACAGCGCTTAGAGTTTCGAACCAAAGACACAACTGGTCAATGTTTGGTGTCTAGTTACTAGCTGGTAACGCTGCTCTTCTAGTGACACAATGACAAGGGGGGAGAGAACCTTTCTCTGAGGCTCCTGAGACTTGAGGAGAACAAATACGTTAAGACATTACGACTCTCAGGCTACAAGCTGGCCATGCCGCATACCGAGAGCTGTAGGGTACTCACATGGGAAACGCTGTGAACCCAGGGGGGCAGTTGAGGTATGTAGATGGTGACACAGCTCACTCAACTTCTCACCGAGGGGAATCAGGGAGGTCCTCTCCCTCGTAAAGCGCATGCTCCTGCGAAGATTTGCTGCCGGGTGTTGAAATCAGAGGGTCAGTGTGGGTAACTGGAATCCTGATGCAGACCAGCAAAGGATAGACATTGATCCTACCCATCCACCTCTGTACGTTCCACTACAATTTGCTGTTGAGTGCAGAGGTTTGGGGGATGGCAAGTGGCCTACCTGACCCTGATCTTTCACAGTAGGGGGACACTTGTACACTTCTGCATTGCTGCAGAGATATCTTGTACCACTCCTCAACCCACCACCACTACTGATGCCNGTGGCCTACCTGACCCTGATCTTTCACAGTAGGGGGACACTTGTACACTTCTGCATTGCTGCAGAGATATCTTGTACCACTCCTCAACCCACCACCACTACTGATACCTTTCTACAAGCAAGAGGGAGGAAGGAAGGGTAAAGTCTCCGCACGACAAGAAAACAGTCAATGTCCCAAAGACATCCAGCCCAGGTAGTGTATACGAAGCAGAGGGAGNAAGTCTCCGCACGACAAGAAAACAGTCAATGTCCCAAAGACATCCAGCCCAGGTAGTGTATACGAAGCAGAGGGAGCTAGCCAAGCTCGTACAGAAGCAGCAAATCAATGAAACACCTTAATATCAACCTGGGCACTTCCAGCCACCCTTTAAAACCCCAAGACCCGCAGTGTGTGTGCCACACCTGAACAAACACAATCGTAGAGCCTTAAATATGTTTACACGGCCGAACGAGAACAAGCCCAAAGAGCACACAAGAACACACTACTCTTAGAGTCCGCCATTCCCAGAGGACTGTTCTCCCCACCTACTTAGATTCCCAGACCTCGTAATCCTTGGATAGGGCCAAGGGTACCTAGCACACAGCGACGCTGGTACCTGTGACCATAAACTTGAGAGANCCTCGTAATCCTTGGATAGGGCCAAGGGTACCTAGCACACAGCGACGCTGGTACCTGTGACCATAAACTTGAGAGACAGAACATCCCCTATACTAGAGTACGGATAAGGTGCTGGTACGGGCAAGGTGCTGGTAGTCCACACAGAAAGAGAAATGCCACAACAGAGGCTTAAGCCATACATGAGTCGTCCAGGTTGATTCTCTGTTTTACCTGGAATTTTTTGTTCCTCTTGGTTGCTTAGCCCAAATCTCTGATCCAAGAGTATTGGTTTCTATGTGTCATTAAGCCAAAGTATTGTCATTTGTTCACACCAGCATTGAACAGGTTGTAATTATCTACCAGCTTAGTGGATGGTCACATTCCATGTTTGTTCTGAANTGTTCACACCAGCATTGAACAGGTTGTAATTATCTACCAGCTTAGTGGACTTTCTGATTCACTACATCTACGGAAACGTTTGCCGCTAATCCGGAAAAGACGAATCCAAGAGATGACTTCAACTGATTGGTGGTGCCATGAACAGACCATAACCCAACTGACTACAGAACTCAAGAGTTAACACCATCTCAGTTAATTGAACACCCTGTGTGGTGGAATGGATCGAGCTGACTAGTGCTGCCAGAGGAAGAGTGGCCAACATTCTCACACATGACTGAAGCAGAGGAAATCAACTGCATTCAGGCTGAAGTATCTTGCAATACTTGCTCATGACTCTGAACTCAACTCAAAACTGCACCACCCAACATAAAAAAAAGTGTTGTCATTACAGAAATGGGAGCATGATGCTGCACTTTAAAACATGGGTGTTAACTGTACTACAACAGCCATTTTCAGTAGCATTGCCGCATTAGAGAAGGGAAATTCTATGTCCCATTCCCTGTGTAAGCTGTCACCCTTTCTGGATGACACCGCAGTGCTCAGCTATGACAAGAAACATCCTGTATTACTACCACGGTCCCACAGATTTGCTTACCTGCTGATAAGCCAAGAACATAAGTTGAAGCAATATCAAGGTACTTTAACACCACAGGAAATTCTGAGGGTAGTTCTGGATCACCAGAAATACGAGGACTATTTGTTCATGCAATTCCCAGGTCGTGAGATGCTATCACACGTAACATTCCAGTAAGTCTCCAGTCATGTGAAGTCTTAAAACTGCGTGGATTCAATAAGTAAAATCCTTCTGGCCATCTGGGGAGGATTATGCAGGCACCTTCTTGGTACTTTAGGTCACGACATTGAGATGCCAGATGCATTAAATCCTATGTGTCAGTTTGTGTGCCTTGCAACTAAGGCAATTTACATATCTGACCACAGGTACATTTTTTACAGCTTACAAAAGGTTCATTGGTCAACGAGGTAGGTGTTCACAATTTACAGTGACTGTGGTACAAACTCTGAAGAAGCAGTGCAGCAGTTTGATGATCTGTACAAGTTATCATCACAGCAGTCACATCAAGATTACGTTAAGGTTATTAATGCTTTGTCACCACTGGGCATCCGGTGGCATTTTAACTTCCTGAGTGCTCCCAACTTTGGTGGTCTATGGGAGATAGTCGTAGAGTCGGTGAAGGACCACTTGATATGGTTGTAGGCGAGCAAAACCTTACATTTGAGGAGTTCTACACCGTCCCAGTACAGGTGGAAGCAATTCTCAACTCACGACCATCATATCCAATGAGAGTTGACCCCAACAACCTGTCTGCCATCATTCCTGGCCACTTCCTGACAATGGAACCTCTTACTGCAGTGCCAGCAGAGGACTGCACCGCTGTACCAGTCACCCACTGCAAATGCTGACAACTAGTGGAACACATCCACCAGGGTGTGTGAAACAGGCAGCATAGTGGCTACCTGCACACTGCAACAGTCCTCCAAGTGGACCAGCTGAGCCGTTGCAGAAGGGTGCCCTGGTGCTGGTGCACGACAAGCAACTCCCACCTCTTCAGTGGAAACTTGGCAGGACTGTAGAACTTCATCCTGGCAGTGACGACATGACACCCTACACACCACTCGCGGACTTGTGACGAGGCTGGTCATAGATGTGCCCTTTTTCTAAAGAAAACTCGTTTTAAATTTATACAGTTTGGTGGATGTAAATGTTTGCAACTATAGAGTATAAGTTTGTACAGTATTTGAATTTTAAATGTTCCGCCATGTGACAGTAGCATTGCCTGGTGGGATTTCTTTGTATCCATATGGCAGTTAGTGCACCATCTTGTTAGTTGTTATTTAGCTGAGCAAGATGTGCTCCCATGCTATTCAGTCAAGTCAAAGCAAATAAATGTTGGAAAAGCAACCAGCCCTATATGTTGCCATACTAAACACTTACTCTCAGTACATTACTGTATTTGCCAGTCATATTAAAAAATAAAAACTGTTTGATAGCTTTTGGTGTGAGAAAACAATTCCAAAGATAAGAATAAATCACAAAGAAAAATTAGAACAGAACGAAAAGGCAAAAATAAATAGGTATAATGGCCAGGTTGTTACCTTCTCCTGAGGATTCTTGTACGCACGGCAGTTGAAGCGCAGAAACACAGAGTTCATGACAAATTTGAGGTAAGGATCAAAACCAGGGGTACGCATGCCCACGCCCAGGAGACTGGGGACCTGCACGTCTGTCAGCACGTCCAGCAGATGCAGCAGTGCGCGAGTCAGCGGGAACTCCTCGTTGCGGCTCTCCACCTCCTCCAGCTCAGTCTGCAAAACATAACACACCATGCCGACCCCAATGGACTGTGGATCAACTAGTCTATTACTGACTGTACACTGTTAATTGAACACACTTTTGAACTCAACGTCTGAAGAGAGTCAGCACCCATAACTGCATGTATTTAACATAAGCACACATTGAAAAACTTATGGTAAAGTTCGGAGTGAATCGCTGGGAAGTAGTTTCATATATTAACATAAAATTAAAAGTATAACACTTAAATCTGTGGAGACAGAATTTATTTATGAAATTTTATGTTTACTTCTTGCACTTTAGAGTAACAATTAGCATATCAGATACATATTAGCATTCCTAACATCTCCACAGTTACACTCAACTGACATGAATAAAGTGAGTGGGTCTACAGAAATAGTAAACCTAGAGGCCAGGAGGTGAATTAGGGTACAGCAGGAAATTTGAAATGTGGCAGAGGGGTAATTTTATGTTTAGGCCAGATGGCTGTCTACNGGTGAATTAGGGTACAGCAGGAAATTTGAAATGTGGCAGAGGGGTAATTTTATGTTTAGGCCAGATGGCTGTCTACCAGTGCCACGGTTCTGCATTATTATTTGAAGGTGGTAAAGTCATCACCAGTGTGAGTTTGTTTCTCCAAACACTACTACAGTAAAACCTAACTAAAACCACCCCTCACAATTTCAAGAAATAAGGCCATTATGACAGATCAGTTACCATAGATATTTGGGAAAATTTATGACTGATTTTGACACACCCCAAAATGCTATACAGTCAAATCATGTTATAATGTACATGAATAAAGCCTCAACTTTTACACTTAGTGATGAAAGTATTTTGCACTGAAAGTCTTATTTTTAAAACCTTCANAGCCTCAACTTTTACACTTAGTGATGAAAGTATTTTGCACTGAAAGTCTTATTTTTAAAACCTTCACAACTTAAGCTCCGTGAAATTATAAGACAATTAGTAATTTTAGTAAAGAAAATTGCCAATGCCACAGCCTCCCCCCACTCCTGGCTGGGAACCAGGCATCGCCCACTTGACAGGGTTATTGCAGGGAGTGGAACTAGTGGCTTTTGCTAATTCATAGTCTGCTGGGAACATGAAGAATCACAGGTTGGTGATGGCCTGGTGTGCAGTCAGGAAGTTGTGTAACTGGACGGTAACTTGAGGTGTCTTTCAACTTTCTCTGCTACTGATGGCCGGTTATAAGATATGAGCTTCTTAAGAGGCGTGGGAGACAGTGGCGAGACGGCACAAGGGACATGTCTACTGGCTGAGCTGGTGGATGTTCCCATCTGCCGAGCTACTTCCTCTCTCTTCCAGGAATACACCATGTTGGCAATCTGTACGCCCACTACCAAATCCCTAATCAGGACTAGCCCATGTTTGTCCGCTTTACCTCGCCCAGCCCTGTGGCGAGGCATAAGGGGGTAGACAGTGTAAAGAGTATGACAGTGAGTGTACTGTATGGGCTGGCACGGCCCGAGAGGAAGAATGAATAGGCAGGTGGGTGTGATTGGTAGGCGTGGCTACTGGTCTATAGCAAGTGACTTGGTGGGTAGGAAGTCGCCGGCAGACCCAAGCACTTACAGAAGGGTGCAACAATTGAGTGGGCCACCGCTCCGCAGAGACAGGCTGCCTATAGGCACAGAAGTAATAGGGAGAAGGCTTCGATGATCTGTCGGGCAGTGTGAAGTTCTACCGCTGGTGCTGCACTAGCTGGTAGACGGTACAGATGTCAGACCGCATCCGGGCAGAGTGACGTTCTGCAACAGAGCTGTACGATTCAGCTGGTGGTAGATGAAGTTGGTACACATCCAGGCCGAATGAAGTTCTACAACTGAGCTGCAAGAGTCAGCTTCGAACTGTGGACTGTGAGTACTATTTATACCAGTATACCCGGAGCACAAGGCCAGCGCTAGGGGCCTGGGTGGTGGAGAGGTCGTGGAGAGAGAGAACAGAAGGGAAAGGAGCACGCGCCGAGACACTGCTGTGGCAAGGCTAGAATGCAAAATGTCATCGCCCATGACGCGTCAAACGCCCTTCCCACCCTAACACATGCACACATTTTCGTTAGCTGAAACCACAGAGGCGGAGAACGGCCGTCCTCTCGGGAAGGTGCCTGGACTCTCTTTTAGATGTCAGGATCTGAGATTCTCTCTCTATCTATATCCATCTATAAACCAGGTGTCCCCTTCTCGCTTAACCCATGTGTCCGCTAAGAAAAAAGGGAGTTCGAGAAAATGGCCAAAGTGACCAAACACATGAGCTTAGTGCGGATAGGATAGGGAATAGGATCTGATGGATCCCATTCCCTATCATCAGTATAGAACTGTGCTAAAAATATGATTGAAGGCCTGGGTTTGTACGATTATCCCCGAGTGAACTTCAATGAGGTGGGATATGTGGTTGCAAAATATTTTCACAGCCCATTTGCAAAGCTAGTGAAAAAGAGAAATGTTTAAGGTTACAATTACAAACAATCTTAGCCTCAAGGGGATAGCTATGTTCACTGTAGAGTCAATCTAAGTTCTTCTAGTGGTGCGTATGCAAGTGAGGGTTAACTGGTGAGAAAATTACTGGAATTGGGTGCAATGAAAAAGTTATATAAGTGGTTGGCAACCCCTTCTCACTTCGAAATAAGAGCCGCTACTGGTTACAAAATTCGACTGGTACAATATCAAAAACAACAACAAAAGAAGTTAGGATAGACACATTCAATTGTTTTGTCTTGAAGTTAAAAGCCCATGTAAGTTGTATCTTGCTTCACAATATTGTCAAAAAAAAAATGGTGTTTAAGTTTACAGCCTTTACAACAACAAAATGACAATGGTTCAAAGTTTTACAAAGGTTTTCATGCTTAAGGCAACAAAAGCAATTATACAATGTGAACAAGTGGTACACACAGTTATCAAAAGGTTTACAGTTTGGGTAAGTTAACCGTGATGAACACAAAAGGTGTGACAATTGTGAATAGTGATGGACGTTATTTAATGTAACAGTAATAATAATAATTTTAAAAAACTCTGTTACAATTTGGTAACATGTTACATAACACATTCTATTGTTTATACAGTTTACAGTTATTTTTAGAACATCTTCGATAGCCTCACTTAAACCTACGCTTGACTACTGCGCATGCGTAAAAGTTACTTTTTTTTAGAACGTCTGGCTTGTAACTGTTAAACTTCCCCCACCACACCAAGTAATTAAATACTACACATGCATCAAAGTTAGTTTTTGGAACGTATCGGTTTGCAACAGTGCGCATGTGCGAATGATATTACTTGGAACACGAATCTGTGGAACATTAAACAATGTATTCGTTATTTTCAGGAACGTTAGAACAGGCAAGAAATGTATTACAGTAACCTGTTACAAAAATAACATGTTACTGGAACATGTTACTTACTTGGAACTGGAACTATGGAGCACATTACACATAAGTAACTGTTTGGCCCATCCCTAATTGTGAACAATAGCATGAGGTTAAAACACAATTGAAAGAAATGAACATAGTACATGTGAGGCATTCAGGCAAAGCTTGACACCGCCTGTAATGGTAATTACAGATAATATATATTTTTTTATTCTAGTGTTGACATCTCATGTAAGTTCATTCAAGTTAATTAAATGCTTGTTTACATTTTTTATTCTACTCACTACATCATTAATGTTTATTTACAGTGTATATTTGTAATTATTTGTTTAGTTATGTTTCAAGGAATTTTTATTGTTCTTAAATTAATGATATTTCACATTTCTGNATATTTGTAATTATTTGTTTAGTTATGTTTCAAGGAATTTTTATTGTTCTTAAATTAATGATATTTCACATTTCTGTACTGTAATTCTGTTTTCTTCAAAGTTAACATCGCTATGTAGGGGTAATGGTTGGCTTAGAGTTTTGTATTAGTATGTGTGTGTACATTGATGGCACATTTAAGGGCCAGTTTCACCACTTTATAGTTTAACTCGTTTAACTAAACCAAGTTAAAATTTTAAACATTAATTTATAGGTGTTTAAGGTTGGTGCGTTTCACCANTTTAACTCGTTTAACTAAACCAAGTTAAAATTTTAAACATTAATTTATAGGTGTTTAAGGTTGGTGCGTTTCACCATGTACACATAGCAGGTAATTAAACCCGTATAGTAAATCTAAGTTTAGGGCCTGACATTTGAAGAAAATTGTGCATCTAGAAGGCAGTGGCAAGGGTTTCCCGCTAGTGTGGAGTCCGAGTTGGTTTATCTTTGGAATCCTAGCAGAAAATAAATAATCTGCAAGTAAAAAAGGGGGAGAAGTAGAACATTTTATAAAATATTAAATAGTGATTGAAACAGCATATGACTACTGCAATATAACAGGGCAATTATCATCAATGAATGAGAAATTGCAAGTTTACATAATAATTCATACTGGACATAATTTAGCCAACGACATGTGTAAATCTTTCTGTGAAGCGAAAATATGTAACAAAATCAGAATCAGCATAATTATTGTAACAACTTGATTTTTTGTGAATCCACCAAGGTCGTATTATAATTTTCCATTGTTCTCTTACATGAAATTGTTTGTTATAACTGCAATGTGCAGATAAACTAGCAAATAGCAGCAACAAACAATAGAACTAGGCTTCATTGCCAAACTCGCAAATACGTTCTACTACAAACTACATTTAAATGTAATAGTTGAACACAATTTACAGAATATTCAGTGCTGGTGATATTTATTTCACATAGCATATGTAACTTACATTTTTTGTATGTATTCATATAGCAAATAAACCACATCATAGTAACTTAATATAATTGTGATCGGAACAAAGACATCTGCCAAATTATTAATCATAACCTCCAAAGTATAATGATATATTAAGGCAGCTATTTATCTAACGTAAACGGAGTTAAAGAAGTTAAACGGTACAAAATGGGTGCTTAAACTTAAACTCCAGTAAGTTAAAGTTAATCGCGTTTTGACAGTGGTGAAATGCAGCGAACCAACGCTTAAACTCAGCTTAGCAAGTAAAACTTGTGTGGTAAAACTGGCCCTTAACGAATGTATGTTACATTTAAAATTGGTTTATATATCTTAAGATAGCTTGTCTTTGTGCATGACGTGATTTTCGGGTCATGTCGTGTACGAGAAGATACTTGGGAACCATGTAGGGCAGTGGTCATGTCATTTTGATGTGAACATAATTAATTTAATTTGGGAGCACCTATCATAATTATTTGTCTAGTTAGAACCCAAGCTGCAATGAAGTAATTTTATTAGCTGTTGTAGGGAAGAATTTGTTTTGAAACAGCTTGTAATATCTGATGTAACTCAATTTAATGTAATTTTTTTGAGTACCTGTTCAAATGGAAGATGTCGTAGAGTCCACAACAGAAAATGTCTGTAATCCGGCAGCTTGTTTGAATTTATATTTTTCAGATATCTGCTATTTAATTAAATAGTACTATGAGAAATTTTAGAAAATTAAATAATGTTGAAAATAAATTTATTACTTCACAAAAATGTTAAAGCAATCCCAGAAACCCTCATGAACTAGCCGGTGTTGAACTTTCATTGATCTACACCACAAACTTTAACTTCATTAAGTTAAGAATAGTTAACCTTGACCAGACCCTTACGATGCCACTGGGATTTCTTGGTTACGTTAATTCACATAATGGAGTTCAGCATTATTCTTTTTGTTTGAAGTAAATGTGTTGAAATGTCCAAGAGTTTATTTATTTGAAACTTGTTCAGTGTTCTAACAAGAGCCACATGATCCCTATTACCTTTCTATTGCACTATTGGTACAAAATACAAATTATTTTCACGTTCTGTTCATATTTTATTTGGCTTAAATTATTCTAGTGATTGGTATAAATTTCCTTGATATAACTGTAGTAACACAATACACATTTATTTCCAGTAAATTGTGCATCACAAATGAGTTTCCAACATTACAGAACACAGAATATAAATTATGTGCACAACACACAAGTGAAAAGATAACAATATTTACATACTTAATAAGATTAATGCAAAAAAAGACGTTTCGAAAATACAAATGAATAATTTATGAGCAGTAATTAGTTTGATAAGCAAGTTGCTTACATTGACAAATGCACTCATTAAGTAGTTAGGTGCGACTTGAGTTGAGTTACAAGTGAGCTCATTGGAGCTAGTTTAGTTTACAAAATAAACATTGAATACTAGGTACAAATTTATGAATGGACTGATCCAATCTAGCGTGAGGCACATTACCGAACATTCTCAGAATAGTAATAATAATGAAGTGATTGGCACTAGGTACAGCTCTGCTTCCAGGCACATTTTCATCTAGGGTTTCAATACTAGGCTGGTTAAAATCTGTGTGTGTTCTTAACACTTCATCTTTCTTTCCGACTCATGGGCATAAACACAACTGGCAGTTAAACTGCTACAAAACAAAAACATCTGTAAGCGCAAAGAAGCAGATTAGTTCACAAATAGCACAAAACAACAACACATTACCAACTCTCTCCTCATGAGCCTGTGCACATGTTAGAAGCACAGCTGTGACCGAGGTCTTAGGCTACAATTACGGAGGCATGGCTAGGCTGATATAGCATTACACTTCTGATGAGACTGAGCACTTTACAAAATCTGGTGTTTACGTGGCTTGCTGGTATACAATACATTACGTCGCACAACACTTGGGTTAAGGATTGCTCTGCTTTTGACACAAACGGGGTTTTACTTATTACACACTTCCTATTCCATGTTTTTAACTATCTAAAAACTCACACCAGAAATGTAAACTAATTCCTATTCTATCTCACACTTACTCATGGATGGGGCATGTTCACACAGCGAGGTGGAGGCACTCAGCGAGTGTGAAGTTGCAAGGGACAGCGTCACACAAATAGTCTGTGGCTCTAAGCGGGAGAGCTCCTCACACAACGGTCTTTCTTTGGTGCGGCTGGCCAGCTGAAGATGGGGGGGAAGTGTCAGGGCTAGGGCATCTCCTGGTAGCACCTCGGCCTCTCTTCGATGGTGACACGACGGGTTCTTAA
>NQII01000346.1:0-14221 GCA_002778355.1 Clitarchus hookeri
ACCATTTTTTGTTCCGCCTATATACACCGTAAGTTACGTCGTTGAACCTTGTTGTGTACGAACTGAGATACGTCCATACAGCGTCCGTGCGGGAACCTACCTTTCTTGTATGTTTCTGTTCTGCCAAGGATACGTTGTCTTCGTCGACATCTTCGCCATTGCCCTCCGGAAGTGGCTTTGGTTTGATGTCCAGGTCAGTCTTCACACTAGCGATAGTGGGAACCGGTTGCTCCTTTATAGTATCTAGCCGAGAGGTGATAGGCCGAAAGGCTTCTTCCAACACTGCATCGCGCTCCATATAGGCGCGTTTGGCCTGTAGGTACTTATCGTGGACGCTTGCCACGATGCGGCGTAAATTCTCAACAGCTGTGGCCATTATACTAAAATTTAATGTGACTTGTTCGGACTATTTTTATATATATATTTATTAGACAATGGCTCTACGTGTAATCAAATTGACTATTTTATCTTCGAATGTAGTCAGTTTCTGAAGCACAGCGGTACGCACATGCTCGCAATGCGCCCATTTGTCATCGTCCGTGCGACTATCGTTTAAGTTACGAATAACCCTATGCCATATAAGGTCCTCGAGGTCTGTAAGTCCTGTATTAACTGTTAGAGTGCGGATCTCGAGTTCCTCGAGCAGATTTCTACTAAGCTTATTCGTCATCCTTTCCATTATCTTGCTGAGATTCGTCTCTAGGCTGCCTACGCTCTCCAGCTGCGTGCGTAATGTGGTTAGCATAGCCGAACCTGCACCTGACGCATTAAGGTGGTCGTCTAGTTTCGAGGAGAGTAGTGTAAACTTCTTAATGTCGAAAAGCGAGAGCTGTGTCTCCACCGCTGTGAGCTTGGAGTCCACGCCGCTAAGTTTATCTGCGCTCTCTGTTGCTATACGTAGATTATCTCTCAATGTTGCAGCCAGCGTCGTAAGGGACCTGTAGTCAACGCGATCGCCTAAATCTACCAGTTGTGCCTCTACGGCAGGGAGCTTGCTAGCTACCACGCTCTGCATGTTATTCGTCAGTGTCTGGAAATGTTTTGTCGTGGTGAGGGACATCGTACTGATGGCCCCTAGGTTCGTGTCTAGCTTCTTACTTATTGCTTCCAGCGCGGTTGTGTCGTTAAGGTGACTGCCTAGTTTCGTAGCGAGAAATCGCACCCGCTCGCCCACGTCGTCCGTGGCTTTGTCATTAATGAGACTGTCTACTTTCGCAGCGAGACTGCTAACCTGATCGCTCACATCGTTCATTTTCTTCTCCATAACTGCGAACGCGCCGCCTAGCGTGCCAAGTTTCCCTACATCGCCGGCTATGTTGCTCAGCTGGGCGTCCAGCTTGGTGTATAGTACGTTCGTGTTGGCGAACATACGACCTCCCATGGCTATGAGATTTGAGTCTAGCTTTGGGGGTATCACACACTCCGTCTTTACATTAAGGTATCCGTTCAGTAATGCAGTGAGGCCTGCTTGCACTCTAGTGTTCCCTTGCTCACCCACGTCCGTGATTTTATTCTCCACTGCCGATATTCTCGCTCCTAACACGTTCAGTTTAAGTACGTCATCGGATAGTTTGTGCAGCTGGGCCTCCATATTGGTGGCCAGTATGTTTGTGGTGCCGGCCAACCTACCTTCCACGACATCGAGCGCGTCCCCGGTTGTTACGGAGGTCAGATGGGATACCTTATCGATTAAAGTGCCGAGCCTCAAATCCATGTTCGTGGTAAGTATATTAGTATCGAAGAGACGACCTTCCACCGTGGCGAGCTTCCCCCCCACCTCGGACAGTTGCTTAATATCATCGGCCAATGGGCGTAATTCGCTTGACATGGTCGTATGCACACTGCTGGCTATTCTCTCTCCTACACCGCTCAGGGCTGTCTCTAAGGTCGTGATTCGAGCCATGCCGGACAATAAGGTTCGTAGGTGTGTCTCGATACTGGTCTGTAGTGTTGCTACTGTCCTCATTCGTGCCATCCCGGCAATTACTGTACGCAACTGCATCTCTATATTGGATTGAAGTGTAGCCACTGGTCGCAACGCCTCCGTGGTAACGCTTCGGACGAAGGAGACGTTCGTAGCGTCACTGTCGTGTTTCGCGCCACCTAAATTCTTTGCTCGTTTTCCCCCGAAACTACAGTTCCCGTCGTTCGTAGATATGATACATCTTTCCGGCGTCCGCTTCAGGCTGCTATGGCCGAACTTGGATACTGAGTAGCTCATACTTCACTGATGTACTATAATGAACTGATCGAAACCCCTACGGTACCGTCCCTTTTCAAGTGGAAAATCTTTTGCTATAACTAGAAACCCATGAGGGTCGTGCCAGCAGCATGCACACAGGTCCTTAAATTTGTCGAATGTCATGTCTGTGTTAACGTGGTCCGAGTAGAAGTGGCGTAAATTCAGGTCGTCCATGCGAAAGAGGACTAGGAAATTTGCATTGTCTCGTAGCAGCTTTTTAGGCATGCGTGAATATGTTTGGCATAGGTATATAAAATCTACTGCTACGTGGCGTCCCATGCTGAAATACTGCTGCATTGTCGCCTGTTTCTCGCATGCTACATCATAGAATATAAACACGGAATATGGTAACGCCTCGCTTGGCTGCACGACCGTGTCCTTGTCGCTACATGGAAAGTATTGGAGGCCTGCGACTGCTTGTAGTATTTGTGCTAGTCGTACGTACTTTGGCTGGTGAATGGACTTAGAGTAAAGATATATGTTTTCAAAACGCAAGCCATTCGTTTCCTCTAATAAACTAATGAGGACGCAAGTTTTCCCGCAGTTTCTCGGTCCTTCTATGATTCCTCGTACTGTGTCCGGTAATAACTTCCCATGTCGTAATTTAAAAACATTAGTTTCATCTTCGTCGACGTCACTGATGCGGACAGNGCTTAGGGATTCGGGCGCGGCCATATTGGCAGCCAGCGACACCTTGGCGTCGGCCTAGGGATTCTCTTCGGGGGGCGGCCATCTTGGCAGCCAGCGTCATCTTCGGGAGTCGCAAATAACTTGGCGTTGGCTTAGGGATTCGGGCGCGGCCATCTTGGCAGCCAGCGACACCTTGGCATCGGCCTAGGGATTCTCTTCAGGGGGCTGCCATCTTGACAGCCAGCGATGTCTTCTGCAACCAACTTGGCGTTGGCTTAGGGATTCTCCCATGGCTTACACCTTGTCGTCGGCCTTGGGATTCAAAAATGGCCGCCAGGGAATGTTCGGGAAAAAATAATTTTTGGAACTTTTGAAAAGTTGAGGCTTTTAAAAAAATTGGAACTTTTGAAAAGTTGAGGCTTTTAAAAAATTGGAACTTTTGAAAAGTTGAGATTTTTCAAAATTTTAATTAATGTTTTGAAAGATGACGTCATAATTTAAATCTAAAAAATTAATTTTTTAAATTTATTTTGTGAACAAATAATTTTTGAAAATTAATTTTTTTAAATAATTTTTTGTAATTTTTTGCACATTTTGGCACTGGCTGCCAAGATGGCCACCGACAGTTGACACTGGCTGCCAAGATGGCCGCCCCCAAGCGGAATGCAAACGCATTAAGTTTGTCATTTCCTTACCAAGCTTCTGAAGGTCGAATCCCGAATCCCTGTCATGACGCTGTGTTAGAACCCTCCGTTTCACACTACTCCTCTCTTTTTAATTATGTGCAATTATACATGTAAAACCTGTATGTAAAGTTATTTGATACCAGACATAAAGATACATCAAATACTGTATTTATGTTATTTGGCCAGAGAAATTTCCAATACTAGATATTTACATATGAACTACTCATCGTGTAATGTGTTGAAGCAGCCTCATGCGAGAGCGGGAGCCATAAATGCACCAGCAATGGTCCATCGCTATATCACTTCACAGCCATTAAATTACTTACATAAGGCTACCCATGCTTTTACCAGCAATATTTGTAAGTTATGTGAAGCCATTGCTGTAATACAGTTGGTAAACCGTTTATTGGTAATTAGTTGTTCACCTATTCACAATCATAAATTTTATTTTCGTCAACATTCCATCAGTGTGCCNAAGCCATTGCTGTAATACAGTTGGTAAACCGTTTATTGGTAATTAGTTGTTCACCTATTCACAATCATAAATTTTATTTTCGTCAACATTCCATCAGTGTGCCATACATGGTATGCCAAACATCCCGGTTCCAGGACATTATGATGGGTGTTGTGTATGCCTAGAGCTACAACTCACGAAACGACCTTTGACAAACATATTTTGTAATTTNATATCACTTCACAGCCATTAAATTACTTACATAAGGCTACCCATGCTTTTACCAGCAATATTTGTAAGTTATGTGCAGCCATTGCTGTAATACAGTTGGTAAACCGTTTATTGGTAATTAGTTGTTCACCTATTCACAATCATAAATTTTATTTTCGTCAACATTCCATCAGTGTGCCATACATGGTATGCCAAACATCCCGGTTCCATGACATTATGATGGGTGTTGTGTATGCCTAGAGCTACAACTCACGAAACGACCTTTGACAAACATATTTTGTAATTTNGACATTATGATGGGTGTTGTGTATGCCTAGAGCTACAACTCACGAAACGACCTTTGACAAACATATTTTGTAATTTCTCGCACAAGGTGTGTTTGCCGCCTAATGATAAAGGTCTTGTACTTTCAGCTGCCCACTCTCTATGGTGTTGTGCCTACCTTTACCTTCAAGTACGTAATACAATATTGTCTTTCTGGGTATTAAAAAGACGCCATTTGGTAATTGTTTTATTATTATAATTTATTTTTTTTTTTAGGTTTTTGATAAATAAATTATTGTTTAAACGGATAAGCCATAACTGTGTTTAGAATACATGAAAAGCAAAATATTTTGTTTAGTGTAGTTACTCTGCGTTTTTGCTTTTTACCTAAATTAAATATCCAATTTTATCTAGTTTTCAACATGTTGTTAGTATGGTTTCCTGTTTATGTACAAACACAGATGCATCTAACTTAACATTCACATTAGTAACACACGACTGCCTTTCTCGATATATTGTTACTAGGTTTTACTGATAATAGCCCACATTTTTGAACACAGACCAGATAAACTTGTATATGTAATATTAACCGGGAGTCAGTAATCCAAAATAGGAAATGTTAACACTTGTTCAACCAAACATACACATAAAATTTCATTCCTTGAACTACATGTCGAAATGTATGCCTTGCATTTAATCGGTTCAATAAAGAAATTAACAAAAGATAAAATATATGTATATAAACCATATTCGTTTACGGGACCTCTCCGAATGTTAGTCCATTGTGTTGCCCATTGGTCCACATTTACTTATAGCTCTTCCACAATCATAAAGAAATTTTAAAATATTTAAGGATATCAGGGTACCAGCACGCACAGCATTCGTACACTGAAGAGCCCAAAAAACTGGTATAGGCGTGCGTATGCAAATACCAGAGGTATGGAACCAATTAGAGTAACGTGATGCTGTCGGCAGCTAGATCGGTTACTGCTGCTACAATTGCAGGTTATCAAGATTTAAGTGAATTTGAATGTGGTGTTATAGTCGGTGCAAGAGAGATGGGACATAGCATCTCCGATGTAACGATAACATTTGGATGGTGGCGTCCGACCATTTCACGAGTGTACCGTGAATATCGGGAATCCGGTAAAACATCACATCTTCGACATCGCAGCGGCCGGAAAAATATCGTGAAAGAACGGGACAAACGACGACTGACGAGAATCATTAAACGTGACAGCCGTGAAACCCTTTCTCAATGCGCAGATTGTATTTGTGGACTGCCCTGCAGGATGCATGGTGTGAATTGCCTCCTGCATACCTTCAGACATTAGTCGAGTCCATGCCACGTCGTCTTGCGGCACTTCTGCGTGCTCGCGGGGGCCCTACACGATATTAGGCAGGTGTACCAGTTTTTTTTTTTTTTTGCTCTTCTGTGTATAATTAGTAGAGTAAAAAATTAAAAGCAAAACTTTCATATTTTCTGTACTCTGTAGGCTCGGTAACTCTTAAAACTAACATACTCTTTTGTATCTTCGCTTGGTAGGACACCACAGTCATTACGAAAAAGAAACATATTCTTTACCTATTGTGAAATATGAAAATATTTTGCATGACCTATCTACTTGCAGTGGCACAGCAGTTATTCAGTCCACATGTCTATTCGAAAGAGTTTTTTCGACATGTACCACAGTGAAGTTAAATGCAATTACTAGTTTATTTACCTATTTGGTTGAAAAGTGTTCCTGGAAGGCAAATCAACCCCACTCTCCTATGGCTTTTTTTTCTAAAATGTAAATTATAAATATAATTTTGCCACGATTTAATTTTATAGTGTTCCCTGTTAAAATTCACGACATAGCCAATATTCGAAAATAAAATGTAGAACCAGTAAGCAAAATCCCGTNATAGTGTTCCCTGTTAAAATTCACGACATAGCCAATATTCGAAAATAAAATGTAGAACCAGTAAGCAAAATCCCGTACTTCATATCCCATGTATTAATAACGCATCAAAGGGATCTTATAACTCTACAATACCTGTTACATGAAGCTTCATTTTTAGCATAATTTCTGTTACAATATTCTTTGTTAAAAACTATAATAATTCTCATAATTTCGAAAAGAAAATTTGGAGCCAATAANAATTTCTGTTACAATATTCTTTGTTAAAAACTATAATAATTCTCATAATTTCGAAAAGAAAATTTGGAGCCAATAAGCGAAGGTCCCCATTTATAAAATATGCAGCAATATTACGAAATATATTTTATCACTCTGCCTGTCACGTATTGAGGAACAAATTCAGAATTCGCCCAGAGTGATTCGGATAGGTCCAAACGCGTAATTAATATGGCCTGCCCCAAGGTTTGTGCCTGAATCGAGTGCAGGACATGTATGCATGTGAGCAATGTGCCATCTCTCACATTTAAAAAAATATGTTTTACTTTTTTTCGCATATCACTAACTACTGTTTTCGCAGTAAAATATATGTATTCTTGTATCACTGACAGTTATTTAACTACTTCCATGAATTAATTTGTCTGCATTTGCTACCTCCTCCTGCCACAACCATGATAACTATGACTCGGATTTTAAGACATAAGAAATCACTAAAATCTTACTCATTAGAAAAAAAACATTATCATGCCTCACGTTATATGCTTAAATACACATTGACTGCCTGACAGAAAATGCCACACCATAAAGGATTGCAGTACTTAGAAACATGGAGAACAGATGTATATATGCATGTTGTGCATTTGATTAACATTTATTTCCAATCACCCAAACTGCATGCGCGATACAGGCATACAACCAGTACATAAATCTGACATTCAAAACGTCATTAAGCTGTGCAAAATAAGCATTTTGGCTGTTACTCTGTCTGGAGAACGAAAAAGGCGCTGTAATTCATAAAGATACAGTCATATGTGATTTTTGTAAAACTAATGAGTTCACAAGAGGATTCATCGTAGTTCCGGTATTGCTGGTTCACCCTTTTGCAATTTTGCGTAAGAAATGCAATGTGATGCCACACCTGTTTGTCAAATTTGTTGATAATATTCCCAGGAAGGAAATAGGCGTCTTGGTAGTGGGACTGGAGCACAGAGACGGACGTCAGAGTACATAGATCGTCGCATCAAACACCATGCTAAAGCACACCCACGATACATGACGCGACATTTTCGATGTGCGTAAGGGGTTTTGTCTGCTGCGATATCAACATGGACAGTTTCGCTCTGATTGGCTGAAGCAGGTTTGTTGTCCAGCCGTCCATTGCGAACGAAACCCTTAACACCGAGGCATCGTCATCATAGAAAGAGTGGTGTCACACCAGAGCTGCGTGGTATGCAGAATGGACAGTGCAATCTCCAGGGACAAATCCCATTTCTGTGTCATCTTTGATGATCATTGTGAGATAGTCTAGCGACCATCGGGCTGATTCCTCTCCCATCGTGGAGTGCCACACAGCCCATCAAAATGAAGGTAATGAATCGGGGTGCTTCTAGCACGAATAACCGCTCACCTCAATATGCATTATGGTTGATGACCTGCTGCGGCCAGTGGCAAAACCACATATCCAGGACATTCTTAACACACAATTTAAACATGATAAATCCTAGCCAAATATAGCTCAGATGAGCCTCAATGCACCTTAAGTTATGCAGATGCTTCCTTGGCTGGCTCGATCTCCTCATCTCTTGTCAATCGTGACTTTGGGACACAATCGGACATCGGTGCAATAAACTCCCATCCCCATAAAATGAATATGAACTGTGGAATCGGATAAAAAAACATCATTTCCTCAGGGGTTGACATATATACATTGAATAAACATTCAGTTTCACCTGTGCTTAAGAATTTGTATGTTTAAAAAATGCATACCCTGAAAATATTTTCCATTTTAATTGCAGTTCAAGAACTTATTGAAGTAATTGTTAATAGTGTTAAATAGAGGCTACTAGGGCATCGCTTCTGGCTGAAGTACCAGGGTACATCTCTCTAGGGTCATCAATTCCCTGTGCATTCTAACAGGAATGATAGAGTACGAGAAAGCGCATTCTTACATTTAATTACGTATAAACTCCATTGTTCAAAGCCACAAAACCAATTTTTAATACTATGAATTTAAAAGTTTACCAAATCGATATTTTTATTTGAAAACTAAAAAATAAAACTATTGGATGTAGAAATTAGTTATTTTTATTAGTCTTTAAATCAAACTTACAATATATCCCAATCAATTTTTTCGAGCATTTTATTAATGTAATCGACATAATCACGAATGGAATGTGGCAAGGAATGGTAATTTTTATATATAATATGGTATTATATAGATCAATATCCCCAATCTAAGCAAATTGAAACATTACAGTACAAGTTAAGCCCCTTTTACAAACATATTTGACCACCTACATACCTCACAAACAAAACATAGGCGCTCACCTATGTCACTATACACAGTTTAATCACATTATTATGACCACCTGCTGGATGTTACATCTGCAGCGCATAGCACATGATGTATGGCCCGTGACGTGGGCTGTAAAGTGGGTATATAATGAGACCAACAGGCTGGCTGTACACAGTGTGCTTCTTGCTGTCATGCGTAAGGGAAGCGATTTAACCGAGTTGTAAAAAGGGATTTTCATCGGCTTTTGGGACAAGGGGGGCAGCATTTCGGAAAGAGCGATGTTTGTGAACTGTTCACCTGCCTCTGTGGTAAAGGTGTATCGTGAGTTGACGAATGGCATCATTGGGAATAACTGTCGTCAAAACTGTGGAGCTCCACACACCATTGATGTCAGAGGTGAACGTCGACTACGATGGTGCATGAAGGCCAACCGACAGGGTACAGTGGAACAGCTCACCATCCAAGTTAACCAGGGAGAATCCAGACATGTGTCTACCGCAAAAGTTAAACGAACCCTTCTGCAAATGGGATTCCAGAGAAAACGGAGGGTGGCTGCACCCATTCTAACACAGGTACATCGACAAAAACGACTGGCATGTGCTCGACAGTGTGGCGACTGGACTGCTGCTGATTGGTAATGGGTAGCCTTCTCCGACGAGAAACATTTTCAGCTGCATAGAAGACATAAATGTCAGCATATCCGGCGAAAAACGTCGGAGAACCGACACCCTGCATCCATTTCTAGACGAACACAAGGCGGTACGAACACAAGGCGGTGGGGGCAGTGTTATGGTCTCGGGAATGTTCTCGTAGTGTTCTCTAGGTTCCATCATCCATGTGGAAGGCATTCTTGATCGATTTTTGTATGAATCCATTCTCGGCGATTATCTCCACCCGTACATGATGATTGTCTATCCTCGGGAGGATAGGATCTTCCAGCATTATAATGCGCCTTGCCACATGGCTGGAAGTGTATGCACATTACTGGAACAGCACGATCAGGACTTCAAATCATCTTCCCTGGTTCTCAAACAGCCCCGATCTCAATCCCATTGAACATCTGTGGGACCACTTCGATCGCTGTGTTCGCTCTATGTCTCCTCAGTCACGTACCCTTCAACAGTTGTGGACCTGAGTTGTGGGACTGACTGAGTCGCTGCCAGCTCGTTTAGCTGCAGTCTGTGCTTCGCAGCGTGGTTACTCTGGATAATAGCAGGTAGTTATAATTATAATGTGATTCGACTGTGCATGTTGGTAATGGTCACGTTGAACAAGGTAATTTTATTAGCGTAGTTGGCTGCAATACTTGTATCACTGATGATATAATAATCTCTGAACCACATACATTTTTTATGTTACTGGTCAAACTTCCACCCCGGCCTCTTTGATATATTATTGTATAAAAGGTATCCGTGTTTAGTCACCTGCCTACTGCTGTCAATGTCGGTTACACTAGGCAATCCCCATAGTTTTCGCTTTATATTTCATTCTGTATCAGCTGACAGCTAATGTTGGAGTGGTGTTCCAATGGGAAAATTTTTTTCTGCAATTGTGACATACAGTAAACTCTTGTCACTCGAAGCCCTAAATACAGAAAAGTAGCTCAAATTTCTGCCTTAAGAGTTTCTACTAACGTACGCACATCATGAAGTTTGGTACATGTACAAGAGAATACCAGCATGCCTGCAGGAAAATGAAGATATTCGCGACTGCCTCCTATGCACCTTGTGCTTCAAGGGCTGTACCTCCTCCATTCCAGACACTTCACATTCATGCAGCTCATGTAAGGCACAATATCGCGCGGCAGCCACTACACAGTGAAAAAACATGAATGACTTCGCAGAAAATTCGAATGACGACCTTATGCATCAATATCAGCAGTATTTGGTTGCCGGATACCACAGTTACTCCCATCGCACCACCATGACCTGCATCGCACGAGGTGACATACACACAGACACACAGGCATACTGTAAGAAGTAGTTGACCAATGCCCATTTGTCTCAAAATTAATTTGTCTCAAAATTAACAAACAGTAGGCCTACATGTAATGCTGAAAATAATATATATATGCTTGCGAGATACTTCGTGAAGCTTCCGTAAGGCACTAAGAATTAAAAGAAAAGGATCTGATGATCAGTTCGGGATTGTAACCATTCTTACCTAAAACTTAAATTAAAATATTTAAAAAAATGAGTTTTTATTTATAATGTTTTGAAAGATAATATCAAACATTTAATACATAATGAAAAAAATATATTGTTGTCATTATTTCCATACGAAATTTTTGGGTTTTCTTGGTATAATACAGCAATTCGCTATTTCCTTCATGCTAACCTTCACACATGGAGTATGTTACCGTACCACAGCAGGAATGGTGGCCATGGCTATGTTTCGTAACATGCATACCCAACTGGCCACATTCCGATACCTCTACAATACGCAGAATGAGCAAACAAGAAGTTCCTACCCCTACAAGAAGTCGCATCTGTGTGGAGTCTGCTTCATTCTACTTCTGGCCAATCTTCTGCACTGACTGTAATGAGGCCAGGAACACGAGTTCTTTAGGTGATGACGTCATGTTGGCGGCAAATTGTTGAATATTAAGTTAGGAATTTGGAAGGAGACCGTTATTAGTGGTGACATGCATCTATAAGTAGTGTATACTTCCTTTTTTAGCCTGTAAAATGTTTCAAGGAGCTATTTTTAATGCAGCTAAGGTGATGTGCATCGGCTGATTTAAGGTGTTATAGGTGGAATGTTGTTCATATAATTTATGATACACCACTATACACTGGCTGTAAGAAAGGTGCACTCGTTCGTATATATACCCTATAAACCATTTGACAATAAGTAATAACAATTTTGTAATTTGTAGAGCACATACCAATTATGTTCCTTTGTTTATCTGCAATTATTTTGGTTATGCTGACTCTTTGGAAATGGATTTACTGAATTATGTTACTTAGAAAACATTTGTTATATCACAAAAAAACTTCAATTAATATTAATTACACAATTTTTTTTTTATTTTTCTGCAATAGCAGAAATACCTACATACATTGTCAACAACTGCACAAAAAAATTAAAAAAACATAAACCCAAAGTCACAACTGAAGGAATGTATGAAATTCCTATAACTACATATATAAGGGTGACAAATTGTTCTTATAAAATAGATATTTTAGAATGTGATTTCATATTTTGTCACAGAAAGATGTCACAGGTTCAGAGATAGATTATGACTAAATGAGCTATTCATATTTTAAATGTAAATAAAAATGTGATTGCTTTGAAGAGCATAATTTTAATTTCATGTTATTAAAGCACACAACAAATGTTTATTCTCCTTCCTAGTTCCTGGCATTGAGAGATCTTACATGGCGTGTTAAAGATAACTTAGATTATAAATGTAATTTGCATATAAAATTTTTGTTACGAAACATTGCATACATAAACTTAAAGATGTTACACGGAACGAGTGAGTCTCATGTGGCAGGAGAACCCTTTTTCCTTAAATTTTTTGTAACATGTTTTGGCGCAACACTTCGCAGAGGTATGCTCCGCGGTTTCCTAGAATCTAAAAGCTCTGGTGCTAAAAGAGCATCGTAAAATACATTGAGTTTTTCAAACATGTTTCTAATGAACAGGTCATTTCTTTCAATAGGTTGAACACTAATTTCATGGGGGGTCCTCACAACAAAATCACAAAACTTAATCTGTGTAATAGCTAGTTGCCCCTGAATTTGGTAATAGTAATTGTGAGTTTCTGACAAAGATAACTCACTTTGGGGAGTTAGTTTACAGTAAAATGGTGGTTTCTTCAGTTCTTCTGCTGCTTGCTTAGGGGAAAGATGTCTCGCTCTGAAAGGACACTTTACTTCCAAAATGCTGTCATTACCAACGTATCCATCTGATGATGCAGCATATTGACATTTTACTAAATCTACAAACAGACCACATTTCACTACATTGATGTTCTTCAAACGTTCGTATTCACCTATGGCAATTTCTTCATTCAATAGGCCATACTCGATAGCTGCAGATGTCGCATGACCATAAAGAATTTTGTTTCCAATACTTGAAGAGGCCGTTCGTCTCTTGCACACTTCTCCGAAGTTGGAAGATGTCAGCCTCATTTTTCTTTCCCTAAACAATGTAGAATACATAAAATAAGCGTTTGTCTTCAGTGGCGAAAAAATAGTTCTATTTTAGGAGGGAAGAACTGCTTGAAAGATATCACAGCAGCTAAGGTCTTCAGTGCTGATGAGAGTGATATGAGGTGAAGGGACAACACTCGCCAGGAATCGAATGTTGAACCCCTCGCACCGCAGATCGGCGCGCAACCAACTGCGTTACGGCAATCGGCTAAATCATTTTGTGCTGCCAACAGATATGTCCTCGGGATATTGGTTGGAAACCATTTCTGAACCATTGAAGATATAGTGTTATGGCTTGGCAGTTTCGGGTGTCAGGAAATACCCTTACTGGCATGCTGTACTGCCAACAGTATTGTTACCAGGAAATGTATTTTGACTGCCATTTCTGACCCATAGGAGAAAGAATTTTTGCACTTGATATGGTTAGTGGCCAGGATATACTCTTTACGGCACTCTGTACTGTCTACATAAATGTCATCGGGTACTTAATTGCCATTGATTGACCATTGAAGTTAAGAGTCTAGGCCCTTGACATGGTTGGTTTCCAGGACATACCCTGACTGGCACCAGTTGCCATACTAAATGTCATTGGGATGGTAATTTGTTTCACTTTGTGTTCTGGAATTTTTATCGTTTGGTCAATTGTGGCGGAGTCTTGTGCATTAGTATATTTTTAAGGCTTAATTGACCTACCTGAGGTTATGCCTTTTAGGGTAGGGTTTTGTAACATAATTGCATACTATATTGTGTACCATTTGTATGTTACAAATTCTCTTTCACCTATTTGTGTGTACCACTGTTATGGTATGGCTTATTGTTAATATGTTACTTCGTACGATTATTTCGGAATTTTGTAAACATAATATACTTTCTCAGAAAAGCATTCAAACAGGCTACTGCAGGTTCCTTCACATGATTTCAATTACAACTGCTAGATGAAATGTACGGACGAGCGCCGATAGGTGCAGGTGTCAATATACAGGCTTCCCCAGAGAACACTATAGCATAAATACAAATATGTTACATTAATTATTTAATCACAGTATTTATTCGCCTATTACCTGCTTCACTAATGGAGGCCTAGACAGCGGATTCCATGCGCCTGTCCCCTGGTTCATTCTCATTAATCAAAAAAGGA
>NQII01000346.1:14247-79592 GCA_002778355.1 Clitarchus hookeri
TAGAGTACTGGAACAAAGTTTGTGCACATCTTTGAATCTTCCTCTTTCGATCGCCCCACCCTCTCGCCTCACCCAGGGAGGAGATGTGGATACCGGTGGGGTATGTTTTCAAAAATTTTCACCTCTGGAAGCCGCCGTTTTCGGTGGATTTCGCCAGGATTTGAGGGAGGGCTGTCTCTTTGGACCTTCCCTCGGCCGTTGGGTCAGTTATGCCCTTTTGAAAAAATGTGGTACTCCTGTGGGGAGGGGGGAAATTGTTTTTCGGCTCTTGACGCCACAGTTTTCTGCCGATTGTGGTGGGATTTGAGGGAGGGCTGTCGTCTTTGGACCCTCCCTCGGCTGCAGGGTAAGTTATGCCCTTATGGAAAAATGTCGGTACCCCTGGGGGAGGTGGTAATTTATGTTTTTTCAGCTCTTAAAGCCACAGTTTAAGGTCGATTGTGGTGAGATTTGCAGGAAGGCTGTTGTCTTTGGACCCTCCCACGGACGCGGGGTAATTTATGCCCTTATGGAAAAATGTCGGTACCCCTACAGGACGGAGGAGAAAATATGTTTTAAAGACCTGGGANGCCCTTATGGAAAAATTTTGGTACCTCTTTGGGGAGGTGGGCATTTATGTTTTTCGGCTTTTGAAGTCACTGTTTTCGGCCGATTGCGGTGGGATTTGAGGGAGGACTGTTGTCTTTGGAACCTACCTCGGCCGCGGGGTAATTTATGCCCTTATGGAAAAATGTCGGTACCCCTACAGGACGGAGAAGAAAATATGTTTTAAAGACCTGGGAGAAGCATTTGTCTGCCTATGTCGATGGGATTTGAGGGAGGTAACTTACTTANTTTATGCCCTTATGGAAAAATGTCGGTACCCCTACAGGACGGAGGAGAAAATATGTTTTAAAGACCTGGGAGAAGCATTTGTCTGCCTATGTCGATGGGATTTGAGGGAGGTAACTTACTTAGGCCCTTTTCGATTAATGTCAGTACACCTGAAGGTGGTTGGGGGTTCTATATGGTTTTTTGTCCCTGGGTATAACAGTTTCTGTGTCCGATAGCTATGGGATTTGAGGTAGGGAACTTAGTTAAGCCCTTTTAGATACTTGGTTTGGGCGATTGAAGCAGAGATGTGATGGAGATAGCGTGTCTCAAAAAAAGGAGACATTTTTGGCTGGGCTACTTTTTAGCCTCGTCTGATACAGAACATGACAGAGATCATGTGTATCATTGTGCCCAGTGGTTTGGGGCGAAATTGCAACCATGGCTCTCCCAGACCTCACTCGGACTTCTTTAATGCAGCCTGTATCACATGTGGTCACATATGTGATGTCGCCTGTCCCAAGCCGGGATAAATGCAGAAGGGGTGTTTTTGAGGTGTATGTGTACATCTCAAGCACATCAATAGGTACGTGCTGTATACGGTCGTGCTTTGTGGAGGGTGTGCCTATGGTGGTGGTCACCCTCCGTGGTTCTGATGGAACCCTGACACATGAGTTTGCCTGTGGTTATGGCCGCCCAGCCGTATACAGACATGAGGGAGGGTGTGCCCATGGTGGTGGTCACCCTCCACAGTTCCAATGGAGCCTTACACATAGGGGTGGCTTTGGTGATGGTCCCCTACCAGCCTTGGCTGAATATTACACATGGAGGGTGCATCTGTGGTGAAGGCCACCCTTCAAGGTTCAATATGGGCCTTATGCATGGGCGTGGCTATGGTGCTGGCCTATGTCCATGTATACAAGAAGTGTCAAATGTGTGGAGGGTGTGCCTGTGGTGGTACTCTCCATGGTTCCAATGGAGCCTTACACATAGAGGAGGCTTTGATGATGGTCTCCTACCAGCCTTGGTTGGATATTACGCATGGAGGGTGTGTCTGCGGTGAAGGTCACCCTTCAAGGTTCAATACGGGCCTTATGCATGGGCGTGGATATGGTGGTAGCCTAAGTTCATGTATACAAGAAGTGTCAGATGTGTGAAGGCTGCATCTGTGGTTATGCATGCCCTCCAAGGATAGCTGGTCACATACACATGGTATGTTTGCAGTGTGTCATATGTTACCGATGGGTTTCTTTTTGTTACAGATGGTGCATAGTTTGGTGTGACCACTGAAAACTGTGTTTTTGAACTTTGATGTTGCGAAATAATAATTTGGGAAGTCATGTGTGTGAACATTGACTATGTGAATTTGTAATTTGGACATTCGTGTCATGATGCCAAAGGTTAAGAGTGGAAAAGTCCAGCTGTCTGGTCACAAAAGGACATAAAGTGCCTCGATAAGCATTCGTCAAGAGAAAATGTGTCTCAGCAATCAGACAGTGTGTCCGGTCGATATGAGTCTGAAATATCTCAGGTGTCAACGCCTGTGTGGACGTCAACACCCGTCCGAGGAGTGCGACCTCCAACAATATTTCATGACAGCCTAGTGGCAGGGCCTTCCCACGCCCCTGATCCACCTGTTGTGCAAACAAGGGGAAGGCGAAAAACGTGCTCGCGTGTAGCCTCTGATGCTGGACATTAACATGCTCCTATACCTACTTTTGCTATGCCTTCTGACACAAGCATCTTAACAGAGTCAATCCAGTTGGATAACGAAACAACCAAGGGTTTGTGGGGCCCTTTTACGAAGAGGAAAATGCACCTGTGCTCATCCTCCAAGAGGTACAGGTGGCTGTTACAAGAGCGAGACCAAGAATGTATCATTCATGGCACTACCATGCTGCCCATAGAGGTTGACCAGTTGCTGTCGAGGCACACTATATGGGCCAGATGGATAATGAGTGTCGGCATTGTGGCACACTCTTTTTTGCAAGTGAAGGCATAAAACCCGATGGCGTGTTCACCATGTGTTGCATGAGGAGCAAGGTCCAGCTACCTCCTCTCTGTGAGTGTCCTGTTGTCCTACGGGAACTTCTCATGGGCGATTAAGATGAGAGTGCTGATTACAGACAGTTCATGAGGAACTACAATGCAGCATCCCTTTGAGGCAGGTCACCTTGACGATCAAGCCGGGCCTGAACAAGGATCCCAACATATACAACCTTCCTGTTGCTCTAAATGAAGTAGCAGCGATTTTGTGGGTGACGTCCCGCCCTTACGAAACGATATCAGGATTTATCCTAAAGATAGGCCTGTGCAGGTAATAAGTCACCTCAATGCCTTGGCAGACTTGATGACATACCCTCTCCTGTTCCCACATGGAGAACATGGGTACACCTGTGGCCTCGGCCACTCTTTCATTGTGAGCACGACTCGCAACACAGTAACCTGCAATCAGTTCTATGCATATCGTATAATGCAGAGGCGCGGGTTTTCAACCCTGCACCATTCTGGAAAACTCTTCCAACAGTCTGTCGTTGATGCTTACTGTAAGGCGGAAGCCTTGAGGATATGGTACATAAGGTAGAACCAATACAAGCTCAGAGTTGAGGAATACGAGGGTCTTCACGAGCACGTGCAGAGGAAATCTGATATTGCTCATGTCAGAGTGGGCAAAGTTGTGATACTTCCTTTATCTTTCTATGGGTAGCAAAGACACATGTATCAATGCTAGTAGGACTCGGTAGCTATAATGCATCATTTTGGCAGACCAGACATGTTCATTACATTTACTTGCAATCTGAAGTGGCTGTAGATTGTGCTGTCGTCGCAGGGCCGCCAGCAGACATGCCATCACCCTGATGTTGTATGCAGAGTTTTCAAATGTAAACTTGATGCTTTAATGGATGACATCCACAAAAAGCAAGTCATTGGCAAGGATGATGCCTTCACTTATACAATTTAATTTCAGAAGCGGGGACTGCCCCACACTCACATCCTACTCATTTTGTCAAAAGGCGACAAATTGGCGATGCCAGAAACTGCCGATGCCGCTGTCCGATCTGACATCCTGGACAGAGAGGTGGAACCTGAGCTATATGCATTGGTGAAAACCCACATGCTGCACATCAAGTGCAGGCCATCTGCACCCTGCTACAGGGATGGTGGTTGCAGGCTCCACTTCCCGAAGGCTTTTCGGGCAGAGACTCTGCTCCACTATCGTGGCTTTGTCCAATACAGAAGACCGGACAATGCCGCTTCTGCTACAATCTGCACCAAGCTGTACGACAACAGGCACGTCGTGCCTTATTACCCATATCTGCTTTTGAAGTATCAGTGCCACACTAGCGTTGAAGTGTGTTACTAGCTTCAAGCGACAAAGTACCTGTACAAATACATCCACAAAGGATACGACTCTGGAGTTCTGCAATTCGGAGACATTGTCCATGACGAGGTAACATCTTACCTCGATTGCAGGTATAACAGTTCACAAGAAGCATTCTGGCGTTTGTTGTCGTACAAAATGGCAGACGAGAACATAATTGTGTTCAGGCTCAACATTCATCTTGAGAACAGGCAATCAGTTTTCATTGCCGACAATTATGTAGCTGGTGCAATGGAGAGGGCGCATGACAAGCTCATGCAACTCACAGCATTCTTTCTTTATAACTCTGAGCACAAGTTGCATTACCACCGTGGTGGCGGTGAGTGTGGGGCAATGCAGTGTCCACTACACCTGACATATGCCCAGTATCCAAGTCACTTCTGTTGGCTCGAGAAGCACCATATCTGGAAGGCAAGAGAGAAGGGTGGATTCAATACAATTTTTTTTATTTATCAAGTAAGCCCTCAGGCGAACGAGGAGCTACTTTGCCTTAGGCTGCTTCTGCACAATGTGAGAGGTCCCACCTCCTTCGAGGACCTCCGCACTGTGCAGCATACTGTTAATACATCGTACAAGATGGCGTGTCTCGACCTACTCCTGCTTGACAGAGACGACATATACCAGGTCACAATGCACGAAGCTGCCAGGTGGAGCGTTCCTGGGCGCTTGAGAGTTTTGTTCACCCACATTCTCATTCATTGCTAAATAGCAGACCCACTGCTAATGTTTAACAACCTTAAACCATATCTGCTCGATGACACATCTGATGATGTAGAGGCTTCTGAAAATAGAGCACTCATCCACATTCCGTTCAGACTGGGTGTGTTTAACAAATCGCTCGCCGATTTCGGGCTTCCATGTCCCAATTTCTGCCGTGTACACGACCTGCCACAATTTGAAGTTGAAACAGAATGCAATGAAGGTGAACGCATGCGTTCTGTTCTGAATGCCGATCAGGCAGTTACCTTCGGTGAGGTGATGGCTGCAGTTGCTGCTGCTGATGGTGGTGATGAACCCCAGTGCAGAGTTTTTTCGTAGATGGTCCTGGAGGCTCTAGGAAAACGTTCCTATAAAACTGCATCATACATTGCCTTCGGGCAGAAAACAAAGTTTTATGCCCCATTGCTTGGACAGGCATAGCCTCAATACTGTTGTCAGGAGGGAGCCCTTCACATGCACTTTTAAAACTACCTGTACCGGTCATGCAAGGGTCTGTGTGTGGCATCTCGGCACAGTCGCCAGAAGCCGAGCTATTGAGGAACTGCAGCCTCATTATATAGGACAAGGCACCCATGGTTCCGAAGGAGGCATTGCACTGTGTTGACAGACTCTTGAGAGACGTTACCCAGAACGATCGCACCAAGTTCGGAGGGAAGGTCATCCTCCTCGGAGGTGACTTCTGCCAAGTTCTACCTGTGGTGAGCCATGTAGGCCGCGCAGACCAAGTGAATGCCTGCCTGAAGAACTCCCCACTGTGGCCGTTTTTCAGACAGCTGTGCCTCAAGAACAACATGAGGGTCAACCAAGGGCAAGAATAGTTCCAGCAGTTCCTGCTGCGAATCGGCGAGGGGACACTTCCGCCCATCCCCGGTCTGCCTGATGGCTACGTGCAGCTACCTCAGATCTTAGTTCTTCCTCACAATGGTGACATCTGCAGCCACGTCTTCGTGCATGGGGTGCTAACTGATAAGGTACTGAATGGTGTCCAAGTGTTTCTACTATGACTGTGCATTGACAGATTGGTTCCTGTTGCTACAAAAAGTGTGTGCTTTTATGATTGCAGGTCATAAGCACCATGGTGATTCTCTGTCCAAGAAACGAAGATGTAGATGACATTAATGCCACCATGGTGTCCCGTCTGTGTGGAGAGAGCAGAACATTCCTCAGCCAAGACCAGCTGGAGTACAGCAAAGGAGATTCCATGAGTGTCCCTGTAGAGTTTCTCAACTCACTGACTGTATCATCTTTACAGCCACATTCACTCATTCTCGCAGTTGGCGGCTGCATTATGTTAATAAGAAACGTCGACACCAAGCACGGACTCTGTAATGGGACCAGGTTGTTGGTGGTCAACATGTCCGATTATGCCATTGATGCAAAGATCATCACTGGGTCTCACAAGGGCGACAGGGCCTACATTCCCAGAATTAAACTGGTGTCTTCCCCAGCTGACTTTCCTTTCTCTTTCAGTCGCAGACAGTTTCCTGTTCGCTTGGCATTTGCCATGACGATAAATAAAAGCCAACGTCAGACATTCAACCCCATAGGGATTTACCTTCCAAATCCAGTGTTCAGCCACGGTCAGCTGTATATTGCACTGCCCCATGCTAAGAGCTTAGACTCTGTGTCCGTGCTGGCTAAGCCATCATCAGGCATCGTCTTGCAAAAACATCACCAAAACAAAACATTCACTCGGAATGTGGTGTACCCGGAAATTCTGGGCTTACCTCGCCTAAAATAAACCACCTCTTCCTTCTTATAAAAAAAAACCTCTCCCATCATTAAAAAAACACATATTCTTCAAACAAACACCTATCCTTCAGGTTCTTCAAAAATATCTGTCTGCCTGCTCCAGGCAAATTAACAAGTGCATCTCTGCTACTCTATATCGAACGTTTTGACTCCTCAGTGGCACACAATTTGCCAAAGACTTGACTTTGATCAAGTTCATCGATTCTTCTGTGTGCTGGCCAACGACATGTGGAAGGGTCCTCACCACTGCAGCTTCATTTTCTACAATAGGTGCGTACATATACCTTTCCCCATTTCCGCGACAGAACACACTCTCTTCTTACATCACATACACAAAGTATTAAATGTTCACTTGCCCACAAACGAATACACATTACAACACATCATTCATCACCCGTAAATCAGCCTGCATCACTGTATGTTAGCATGGTTCACATGCGGTGATGTTGCAAGTCCCAAGCCCAGATAAATGCAGAGGGAAGGTGAAGCTAACGGGCCATGAGATGCGACGTTAGCACACCATGGAGGTGTGGCAATCGTTTTGGCCCTCCATAAGGTGAGTTCAGATGTGGTTCCTGCTCATCTCAAAGTCCCTTTAGCCTTAAAGCTATACAATTATCATACAAGGGGGTCGGTCTTGATACCGACTCGGACCAAACAGACCCTAACGAATCATATTACCGAAAACGTTTTGTGGTTCTTTCCTGGGTCTGTAAGTTCAGTGTTGGGACGCGAGGCGTCTACAGACGACTCATACCCCGAGGTTGGCATGTTGTACTCACCAGGCCAGTTACCATGATGTCACCTGTTGAGACTCACACCTGCTTTAGGACAGGCACATATGTGATGCTGTGGTAGGTCATTGCATGCTTTCAAACATACAAATAATTCCTACCACGAGGTGAAGTTAGATGTGGTTCCTTCTCACCCATGGAGGTTAGCCCCCCATAAGGTGAACTCAGATGTAGTTCCTTCTCACCTTCACCCTTCATTAAGGTATGGGTGCATGTTCGCAATCGTAAAATTTAGCCGACTTTGAGTGCAAGTTGCAAACAAGAGTGTGAGCTGGCACACTTCGGAGGGCAGACTAAGATTCTTTTTCTCAATAAGGTGTAGTAAGAAGTGCTTCATTCTCACATAATGTCTTCTCCAAGGTACGACCAAAGGCATTAATTGCCTAAAATGTTTTCTTTGTAACGAGACACAAAGAAGTAACCACGGCAATTGTAGCCCACTGGGAAATGATTAATACCATCTCCCTCAAAGACAGATGTGGATCCTGTCCTACAATTATACNGCAATTGTAGCCCACTGGGAAATGATTAATACCATCTCCCTCAAAGACAGATGTGGATCCTGTCCTACAATTATACTTAAAAAAGGTGAAGTTAGAAGTGGTTCCTTCTCACCTCATGTCTTTTCCAAGGTTGTTCCGGACAGGTTGTTCGTGGTTGTTCTATTCTTACACATTGTCTTTGTAATGTGACACAAAAGGAGAGAACACTACCATTGCAGCTCCATAGAAAACCATTACACCGTATGTATATACTAACAACTGTACTCTCACAACAAAACAAATTTTCACCAGGTACTTGCCTCACCCAATGATAGTGCACCCGCGAATTCCGCGGTCCGACCCCTGGCTGTTTTCATCAATGAAGAACGAAAGCTAGAGGTTCGAAGGTGATCAGATACCGTTCTAGTCCTAACCATAAATGATGCCAGTTAGCGATCCGCCGATGTTCCCCTGATGACTCGGTGGGCAGCTTCCGGGAAACGAAAGTTTTTAGGTTCCGGAGGAATTATGGTTGCAAAACGTAAAGGAATTTACGGAAGTACACCGCCAGGAGTGGAGCCTGCGGCTTAATTTAATTCAACACGGGAAACCTCACCAGGCCCGGACACCGGAAGGATTATCAGAATGAGAGATCTTTCTTAATTAGGTGGGTCTTGATGCATGGCCGTTCTTGGTTGGTGGAGTGATTTGTCTGGTTAATTCTGATAACGATTACTTACTGCCATCTTAGGCATTTTGTTTCCCCTGTACAAATGTAATTTACGTTTTTGCAAAGCACCGACATTACCAGTGGGATAGAAGTGAAATGTTGCCTTCAAATATACAGATGTCCGCAAAAATCATAAATATAAATTATAGAATAACATTAAAATGATAGCAGTGCATCTTTGTAAATCAAAAAGTTTGGGCATCCATATACTGTCCACTTTTCCCAAAAAAAATTTTCACGCCCGGTGAAAAAAAAGAAGGAGGGGATAACTGGCAATATGGATTCTGCTTCTCCCTGTTCTTGCACCACGATACTTTTCTGGGCTTAGGATTAAGATGTACCATTAAAAAAATACACAAGTAATTATTAAATAATTGCCATAAATAAGCAATACCTATTAAATTTATTTGTTGCAATAATTATCAACAATCATAATACGCCTCTTAGTGACGTATATGATGTAAAACACATTTAATTCAATCAGAAATTGGATAATCTTATTCAAGTACATGTTTTCCTAAATATCAACCTCTACATCGAAATAAAATGCGGAAAAGGTATTTGAGATAAACGCCCCAGTTTATTATATCTAAATGTATCGCTAATGACTTGTCATAACATGCATAGAAAGCCTTAATTCATCAGCGTTTAGGAACTGTAAATGCTGCAGTAGCGTAGGCAGTATTTCTGTTATGCCGGTGGGGAACTAGAAAGCTTTGATATCAAATATTTTTTATACTTGACCTACCACATTGCATTCACATCAAAGAATGTGTACATAGACGTGACAAAATATGACCCGGCGTGGGGAGGGGGGGGGTTCAGTCACAAAGGTAACAAAAAAAAACAGAATGCAAAGTCATCAGAAGTATAAATTTTCGACGTTGGTGGTAGGGGAGCGAGAGGAGAAATAATCCCGTTGCGACCTCTCCCCCTTCTTTCACATGGTTGCTTGTGTTTGGTGCAGCAGAATACATGCATGATGTAAAGCACGACAAATTGTTTAGATCTAACTTACCTGTACCACATATCATTATTTCGTTGCCCTCTCGTATGTCGCTCAATTTCATCCCTCATAGCGACACTGACCTGCAGTTTGTTTTTAAGTTCTACAATCATATCTTGCAATTCCGCTTCTGGAATATCAGGGCAGTGACACTGTTGACCGTAGTCTGGATTGTTGGACGTTTCATTCGAAGTTTTCATTTTCCTCTGATGAAATTGCAAACTTCTTCTAGCAGATGCATTATTCTTCTCTTTTCGTGAAATCAGGCGTTTGACCCTATCTCCAGGACTCTTCCCATTCTAGAGGGGAGAAAATATGCGGGCATGAGTACATATTTGTAAACACTAACGTTTTCTCTAATAATTATACATGAAAATGCGGTAATTCAAAGGAAAATATACAAACCTTTCTCTTCCACGTGTTTTGAATCCATGAGGGCCCGTACTGAAAACTAAGAACTGCGGCGAAACATCTTGTATTGAAGGACCCTCGTCTACTAAAGAAGCTCTACTTTCCATCGTTGAAGCGCGCAGCAAGATGCATATAAGTTTCTGCCGCATTGCTTGTTATATTTTTTATCAGACTGTCACTTTTCGCAGCCAGGTTTCCAATTATTTATATTATTCTCCTACGAGTGGAACTAGGTACCAACTCCAGAGCATTTGATGATATAGTGTTTGCCATATTGCAAATATCTTATAAACACTCGTTATGATTTCCGAAAACATGAAAAGGGGCAACTTTAATATCTCTTTTCAGAGTAATGACGCTAGGTGATAGGTTTTTTTTATTCTACTCTTATTACGTACCGAATACGTCTGACCATGTGTTTTACTTTCCCACCTGTAAAATGGGTTTTATTGACTGAATTTTCTTTGCTTAAATTGAGGAGATGCTTGTTCAAATTTTTTATTAGATGGTTAGCACACTAAGTTTTAATAATCTGCAGTCCGTAATGATAATTTTCTAGCAGCCTCTTGTACACTGAAGAATCTCCGTCACCTATGTATTTGAGGTAGCGTAAACCGTAAGAATGTTCGTTAGCTTTGAAACCTTCCACCAAAATATCACTTTCCATAGCTGTTGAAGAACCATCCCAATTTTTGTAACACTTTTGATGCCGAGGAGATTCGTTGTTGTGCTCTGCCAAAGCACAAATACTACAATACTTATTTCTTATCCCAAGAAAGAGCAATTTTCCTGTTTTGTGGCCAACAATTATTACAACACCTGATTTGGATTTGAAACTGTGTCCATAACTACGATGGCTCCAACCCCCATCGACTACAACAGTTATATATGGAAATCCATCTTTATCTATATTATTTGCTTGTATTGCATACGATTTTTCTTCTTTCGCAGCTTCTTCCATGGCTTCAGTCAAACACTGTAACCAAGCCTGTAAACATCAGAAAACAAGTAGTTCAGAGAGAAGGAAAAATTTTGTGTGAGCCATATTATGAAATGCTTATTCTTTAATTACTCTTACTATTTTTTATGATTTTGTTTCTGTCGGACTGCAAAATTAAGAAATACATTTTACGAAATATTTGGAAAAAATATTTAAACGTGTAAAATATTTTAATAAAATAATTTTGTAATGAAAGTACGTTTCTCCATTTCGTTTTACTAATTTATTCTTACAGGGAGCATCCAGGTTACAGCTAATAGAAAACCCCATTTCTTATCTCAAACTTCATAATACAGATTTTTTGGTGTGTATTGTGTTTTTTAAACAAAATTTTTGTACATGACAGATAATTAATTATTATTAATTTATCGGAATCGGAATCGAAAACAACAATTATAAAAAGAACAAAAGTAAGCATTATCACCTCGCCAATTTGTTTTTGTTCTTTTTGGTACGTTGGTTTACTTGGGGCAGGGACTTCCATCAAAGACAAAAATTGACTCATGGCAGCATGCCCTTTGCCAGTCAAAATGGTTCCCCACGTGGCTGCTGTGTTCAGTGTCTTCGACGGATTTGTATCTATTACCGTTTCTGAGTTGCAAGAATTACACTTGAAAAGTAAAAGGCTCCGAAGCCCCAAACGCTTTTCCTTTAGAAATGAAAAGTATCCCTTCACCCTTGTTTTGCACTCGCATGTGTGCTTTTACAAAGCAAATGCTGTATTTCGCATATTCGCTTGCCTGTCAAATTTTTTAAGGAAGCATCTCTACCTCCTACTTCGTGAACAACATCTACGCACAGTTCCCTGAAAACCAAAATTAAAATATAAAAGCATTCGTAGCACGAATACCTAAGCTACTGGTACTGTACAGTAGAACCGATTTGCAATGCCACTGCTGTTTCATAATGGACGATTCCTATTTAAAGTAAAGGATTTCTAATAAGTTATTTTAAGCGTGTTTGCTGTTAGAAATTTTTTATAAACGTAGTACGTTAAATCTGAATCTTATTTCTCTACACGGTACCAGTAATATTTCATGGCACAGAAATGTACAAAAATCTACAGACAGTTAGGAATACTATAAAGAACAAAATTATATAAGGCATCATGCTTACGGTAAGTCTGACAGAGAACCATCGTCTGCCAGGACTGCTTCTGGGATTGCTACAGCACTAGAAGAGATCTCACTCATTTGTCCTTGTGTCGGTGTTGGTTGAAGAATATACGTTTCTTCAGACAAATCCATGTATGTTTTATTTTTCGTTGGAGAAACTCTTGTTTCGTAAATATTTGTGGTAGATTCACTTAACTTAGTAGTCTCCACATACGTTTTCGGATAATTACCTGGTAATGTATATATATATATATACCATTATCATCGTCTCAGGTTCTTAAACTAACTTAACTAAGTTCATGATACTTGGATATTGTTCAGTGCATTTTTCTTTAGTGTGTAATGTGTTAGCCGCGAGTCCTCTTGCTGAGCTGAGACGTTCAGGCATGCTGTACTGGATCGTAGAAATGTTGAAATTAATATTTTCCATTAAAGAAAGTTATTACTTATAAGTATATATAATTTATATTACGCAATATATAATATTTTAATTTATCGCACGCTTATCTAACGATATATGCACATAAGCATTGAAAACAACCAAATTATAATTCAGTTACACGCAACAATAATAGTGAACATACTATGAATTCGAAAAATAAATTAATTGCATCAAACACCTTTCAATCTACACAAGTTCGAACAATAATAATTTTTCACTGCTACACAGCTTGAAACTTTAGCTACAGTTTTACTGTGAAATAAACATTAGCAACCAAGTATAGACTTCTTATTAACCATTTTAGAGAAACTTTAATGGCAGCCACATTGCGGTGCGTGTAGCAAGTAGAGTGACAAATTTCATAAGCTGTGAGAGAATGAAATTCAATACTTACAGTTGCAGCAGACGTTCTAAGGGAAACTGTACATCTTCGAAACATTCAAGAAAGTCATCCTCTGTGGACAATTGACATCTGGAGTTGGTTTCTGGAATCATTCCTTGTGTCGTTGGGGAGTTATTCACAATTGTATCAATTGGCTTAAAACCTACAGGAGCAATTTAGGCGCATTCCCTGGTAATGTAGTTACATATGGTTTATTACTAAAGTTGATGTTAATGGAAAAAAAAAACATAATACAATGACACTTTTTCTTAAGAGCATTTCGTAAAAATTCAGATATTTCTATGAATTTCAGGCACCGCGTAAATATTATTGATTGAAAATAGTTAGAAATTAATAACATAAATAAAATAACGAATAAAATTTAAATGATGCACAGAAAAAAAAGCTGCAGTGTACACACATTTTATAAAATGTAGCTAACTCAGGTGATTTCACATTATGACGATAAATAATTCAATGCTCTGAATTGTAAATGTACAGATGTTTAGATAAAATAAAAATTATCTGTACAGAAAAATAAGCACTTATTTTATACGCATAGAAATACAATAAACCGGTAACAATAAAAACTCTCCGATTTTCAGCCAATCTCAGCAACACACATCGGTGGAAGAGCCTCTAACAGGAATCAGTGGAAGATAATACAGTAGGCTCCTTCTGGGAAACGATATTAGTTATAAAATAATTATAGAATAATTGTTTCAGCCACAGTCTGGCGGAGATTTGAATACAATGTAAGGTATTTTGTTGTGAAATTGTTATCTAACTTACTAAGCTATCAAATCGTGATGTGAACAGGAAAGATATTCGTGTTCAACTCCAGCTATTTATTTAAAAATAAATATCGTCCAATTATAGTTTTTTCTGCCTGTTAGTGCCACGATATTTGTTTACATAAATAGCACGTGTCATGTATAATTTTATCAGCGCAGTGAATTCGCCACATTTAATGTATTGTAAAGATACCAGAGCGCCATGACGGTTACGTGAGAACGAAATGAAAGTCAGAATATTAGCGATGACTTATTAATTATTATTGTAGGCGAAAACGCTTTAAAGTTGCTTTATTTCTCCCATATGTATATGCAATGCAATGCAACGTTACATCTCATTCATATTCTGAAGTTTTATAAACAGTAAAGGGCCTTTCACGATTTGGAATAAATACTGAATCCAAGAAAATATTTCATGGTTTGCTTGCACTCTTCAGTGAATTGAATTTGATAAAAACTGAAGTGGATAATGTAATATAATTTTATATTTAACAACATCAATCTTAAAAATGACAATAAAATAATAAATTAAAATGTTATTATAACCACATGAAATAATGGCTCAATATACAAGCAATCACGGTATTGTAAACTTTGATTTACTTCCTACAAAACATTAATAAATATTATTTTCCTTTTTTTAATGTGGTAATGCCGAATTGTGCTTTCACCGAATTCAGGTACTGTAGGGAGCTGACGAGAAGGCAAAACCTTGGAGAGGGGTGGTGGTTGTGGCCGGATAGCTAGACACTCGCTAATGCATGCTACATTACTAGCCACTACAATATATGTAGGCCATTAGGCGGAAGGAACCGCAGCTACATACACGCAAAGGGTGGACACAATATGGGACACGGTTGAACACATTTTCCAATCAATATACGCTAAATCAAATCTTATAGACCAAAACTTTTATTCTTTGCTTACATATAGAACGTCTTAATTTTAATCATAGTTAATTATAATTTTATGCGAAAAAATTAGTTTATTATTATTTATCCCTTAAACTTTTTTCTTGCACTTTTTTGTGCATTTCACTACTTTCAGAGTGGTATTCATGACAAAATAAAAATGGCGTGGCTTTCCTTCAGGAAGTATGTTTAAGAGTGCATTTGCAAGTAAATAATTTATTTACTCCTGTATTCGTGTGTAATAAAGCGGAGCAGTTTTAATATTAACCTAACGTTGGAATTATTTTGTTTAATTCTGTTGCAGCCACGTAATTTTGTATAGCGCATATACGTATAAAATGTAAAAACAAAGCACACGATGGAAACATCCCATCAAAGTCCAAAATTTGTTGAAATGAATGTTCGTTAAAATATAAAAAGGAGTACCGGTAATGTAAAAATACATTACACTGATAACATTATAACTAAACTAAACTAAACACATTTTTAGATTTTAGAGCTAGAAAAAAGCAGCAGGTATGCTGTACTTTGCTTGCAAAAAAAGAAATTCCCAACTATTATTCAACCAAATTTGTTCGCTATATGTACTTGAAATGCAAATAAATGGCTAAGTGTTTGTGTTACAAGAATAGTGTTACAATTTCTCAAAAGTCAGTGGGCAAAACCAAGTTCGTTAAGGGATGGGGTTATTGTTTAAATAAAAGAGTTTATTATTATTTCCTATTTTTATTTACAATAAAAAAGAACCAAATTCTCTCGACTCAACATCTCACATTAAATTCATATCACTTGCTGTTTACAATTACTGACTTCAATTAATCAAATATACAATTACCTCTAATGAATAATGTAATTGAATAATCAAAAATCAGTCCTTATATACAGGGTATCTGAACATATTAAATTACTTTAATGGATGATATGTCCATATTTGACAGTTCCAATATTTACAATAAAATCCGTATTGCGTCCCAACTCAGTGCAGCTCATGTCCCACCAGCCCGCAGTGTTCTAGAGTTCTTTGAGCGCCCTCACGCACAGTAGGTTTCACTCATATTNTACCTCTAATGAATAATGTAATTGAATAATCAAAAATCAGTCCTTATATACAGGGTATCTGAACATATTAAATTATTTTAATGGATGATATGTCCATATTTGACAGTTCCAATATTTACAATAAAATCCGTATTGCGTCCCAACTCAGTACAGCTCATGTCCCACCAGCCCGCAGTGTTCTAGAGTTCTTTGAGCGCCCTCACGCACAGTAGGTTTCACTCATATTNCAGCTCATGTCCCACCAGCCCGCAGTGTTCTAGAGTTCTTTGAGCGCCCTCACGCACAGTAGGTTTCACTCATATTGTTTCATACCCTCTCATTCATACACACCACCAACATCTCGTCCGCCATCGTCTTGCAATCTCCTGGCGTCGTCCGCAATTGGCTTCGCTTGCGCACTCAGCCAGATGGCCTTCGCCAAAGACTGCTGACAGTCCAACCGTGGTTTTTATTTATAGGATAGTAGACCATCACCCAGAAATCTTTATACATCCCGCATTGCGCCGAGGCTCCTAATTCAGAGAATATTCGTACGCCTTCTCTACATATGTCGGCTCCTCCCGCAGGGGTAGGAGTAGGGTCTGTGACGCCAGCCAGGTCTTGCCGCTGTCAATCATTCCACTTTCTACCTTTTTGAGGAAGCGTGGGCCGAGGCAGCGAGCAAGTCAGCCACGGCAGGAGAGGGACGAGGTGGGTCAACCCAGACAACCCAGACTTTATTCATGTATTGGTTTGAAGAACATTCTGGACAATTCCAGCGAATTATTTGGCCACCAAGATCGCCCGACATGAAACCCATCGAATATTTATGGGACATAATCGAGACGTCAATCTGTGCACAAACTCCTGCACCGGCAAAACTTTCGCAATTATGGACGTCTATAGAGGCAGCATGGCTCAATATTTGTGCCGGGGACTTCCGATGAATTANGCAAAACTTTCGCAATTATGGACGTCTATAGAGGCAGCATGGCTCAATATTTGTGCCGGGGACTTCCGATGAATTGTTGAGTCCATGCCACGTCGAGTTGCTGCACTTCACCGGGCAAAAGGAGGTCCAACACGATATTAAGAGGTATCCCATGACTTTTGTCGCCTCAGTGTAAATAAATAAATATATATATATATACATAAATTGCGTGAACGATANATATATATATATACATAAATTGCGTGAACGATAAGATTAAATGTTTTTTAATAGTTCACAAATATTATTCTTTTTCAATCACATTTTCATCAATTTTACACATAACCATTCCTTTCAAATTTCATTGTATAGACAAGTACATACATTACAATTTGTGTTGTGTGCTGTACCTACATTTTATTGTATTTTACGCATGACAACCTCCATAATTGTAAGTTTACAGTAATTACAGAAACTAATTTTAGTTTCAAATTGAGATATNTTTTACGCATGACAACCTCCATAATTGTAAGTTTACAGTAATTACAGAAACTAATTTTAGTTTCAAATTGAGATATGTGAAATGTGTGCGATTTATATAATAAAAGGATTTTTTTTGGCTGTATGACAACAGGCATAATAACATACACCTGCAGTGGTTGGTTGCTCGTGATCGCATTAGTTGCAACACTGTAATTTTTCTAGGCAGCAGCTAATGCTCGTGGCGATAGCCAGAGACACAGGTCGACACGCGTCCCCTCCGTCTCTGCAGGTAGACAGGTGCTCAGAACTCTTCCAAATGTTCACAACCCATTGCCAGGCCTGTTATCGCGCACATCATCACCTCGCCCTCGGACAAGTAAGTAGAAAGCTGTTCTTCACGTAGTTCTACTTACTACCACTGCGCTACGAAGGCAGCAGCTTCCTACGTGTATTATAGAATTTTTATATACTTCCAAGATTGTACGGTTATTTGTCATGTTATTGTTAGTGCGATTGATTTATATGAAATTTTACATTAATATCTTTGTCTGTTTGCAAAAAAAAGTTGTATTTGACATTATTTTAAATTTAGTCAACAGGTGTAATATATATTGTAAACTATTTTTATAAACAAATTAGCACACCTATAATATATTTGCGAATATTTTCTCAGGTACAAGCATAGAAAAAAACTGCTAGTTTGATTCGATGCTGTTTTTTTTTAAATAAAACTAGCTTTGTAATTCATTCAGAGAAGAAAAACGCACATTCTTTAGTAAAAATGGAAATTTTAGTTTTAAATTAATTAGTTAATTAATTTGCTTTATAATTTAGCATGTTAACCTTCTAAATCATAAATATTCCTTTATATTCCTACAAAATAAACTACTAGATTACATAAAATAAAAGACTATATCACTATTAATGTTCCGGTGCCAAAAGACCCTACATTAAAAGAATAGATGCATCAACAACCAATAAATTTTTTAGGCAAAAACCCCACAGTAAATTAAATTATAATAAAATAGATTAATTCAATCACATCAAAATAGGAGGAAAATAGCTGAAACAAACCATAACAAATTTTATAAAATGTATTATTTTAAATTAAAATCTCCTATTGGGNTAGGAGGAAAATAGCTGAAACAAACCATAACAAATTTTATAAAATGTATTATTTTAAATTAAAATCTCCTATTGGGGGTAAAAAACATAATTAAAAGTAAATAAATATCAATTTTACTGATTTTAAAATCAATAAGAAATAAAAGTTAATAAACTTTTCATGAAANGTTCCGGTGCCAAAAGACCCTACATTAAAAGAATAGATGCATCAACAACCAATAAATTTTTTAGGCAAAAACCCCACAGTAAATTAAATTATAATAAAATAGATTAATTCAATCACATCAAAATAGGAGGAAAATAGCTGAAACAAACCATAACAAATTTTATAAAATGTATTATTTTAAATTAAAATCTCCTATTGGAGGTAAAAAACATAATTAAAAGTAAATAAATATCAATTTTACTGATTTTAAAATCAATAAGAAATAAAAGTTAATAAACTTTTCATGAAAAGTTTATTAAAGTATAAGTTGAAAAAGTTAAATTGAAATTATATGATTAGTGGTGAAAAAGCTAAATTGAAATTATATGATTAGTGGTGAAAAAGCTAAATTGAAATTATATGATTAGTGGTGAAAAAGCTAAATTGAAATTATATGATTAGTGGTGAAAAAGCTAAATTGAAATTATATGATTAGTGGTGAAAAAGCTAAATTGAAATTATATGATTAGTGGTGAAAAAGCTAAATTGAAATTTTATGAAATAACTTAAATAACGGGATGCTTTATTAAAAGATTATTTTGATGTAATAAATATTTAATAATATATTACTTCCGTTATACTTAATAGAATTAAACTATTACCTAAAGTATCAAAAACTCATATGCATCATACAACAAAGTATAGATAAGCTAAAATAAGCTAATGGGTTCATACCTCATGAATGGAATATTATCCTTTTTCTTATTATAAATAAATCATCAAATATATTGTTTAGAATAATTCTAATTATTAGAGTAATTTTCTCTATTTCATCTAACTCTTTATTTAGAGTGTGAATAGGAATAGAAATTAATATAATATCATTTCTTCCTATAATTATAGAACAAAAAAATATAAATTCTAAAGAATCAGCATTAACATACTTTTTAGCACAAACTATTGCATCAATATTATTATTAATAGCAATAATTATATTAATAATTAATACAAATACATTCAATAACTTTATAAAAGAAACACTTTTAATAAGATCATTAATAATAAAAAGAGGTATCTCACAATTTCATTTTTGAATACCAAAAATAATAGGACTAAATTGAATTAAATGTTTTATATTAATAACATGACAAAAAATTACACTTTTAATAATAATATCAATAGTGTTAAAATGTAATCTTATTATCAAAACAGCAATAATTTTATCAATTATAGTTGGGGCAGTCGGAGGGTTAAATCAAACATCATTACGAAAATTAATAGCATATTCATCCATTAGAAATAATGGGTGAATATTAATAGCAATAATAGTTAGAGAAAAAATATGAATAGTATACATTTTATTTTATACAATAGTAATATTAACAATGACTCTATCCATAAATATATATAAGATCTTTCACATAAACCAATTAATATCAATAAATTAATCAACTTATAAGAAATTATTTCTATTAATTAATATATTATCAATTAGAGGATTACCTCCAATACTTGGATTTATACCAATATGAATAGTAATTCAATCAGCTATAAATTTAAATGAACTACTAATTGTAAGAATTATAATAATATTAACATTAATTACTATTTACTATTATTTACGCATAATATATACAGCATTAATATTAACTAATTCAGAACCAAAATGAAATAATTTAAATTTTAATTCAAAAAATAATTTAATATTAACACTTACAATTATGACAATTATAGGATTATCATTTATAACTTTAATAATAAGAATTTATTAAGGATTTAAGTTAAAATTAACTAATAACCTTCAAAGTTATAAATAAAGAATATCTTGAAGCCTTAGTATACATACACCTTTAAATTTGCAATTTAAAATCATTATATGAATATAAGACTATAGTAAAAAGATATAATATCTGTAAATAAATTTACAATTTATCGCCATTAAACTCAGCCATTTTATTAATGAAAAAATGACTCTTCTCAACCAACCATAAAGATATTGGAACTTTATATTTCTTATTAGGAATATGATCAGGAATAATTGGACTATCAATAAGTATATTAATTCGAAAAGAATTAGGAAGACCAGGATCAATTATTGGTAATGACCAAATCTACAATACAATTGTTACAGCTCACGCCTTTGTAATAATTTTCTTCATGGTTATACCAATTATAATTGGAGGATTTGGTAATTTATTATTACCAAATATAATTGGGGCTCCAGATATAGCATTCCCACGAATAAATAATATAAGATTTTGACTATTACCCCCCTCATTAACATTAGTAATTATAAGAAGAATAATTGATACAGGTACAGGAACAGGATGAACATTAAATCCCCCTTTAGCAGGGTAAACTGGACATAGAAGAATATCTGTAGATTTAACTATTTTCTCATTACATATGGCAGGGATCTCATCAATTTTGGGAGCTATTAATTTTATCTCAACAACAATTAATATAAAATCACCAGGAATATCATTAGAAAAAATACCTTTATTCGTATGATCAGTAATTATTACAGCAATTTTATTATTACTTTATTATTACTTTAATTAATTAATTTAACCATTAAATAAACTTATAACTGTGACGTATTTTACACTGAAAAAAAAANATGATCAGTAATTATTACAGCAATTTTATTATTACTTTATTATTACTTTAATTAATTAATTTAACCATTAAATAAACGTATAACTGTGACGTATTTTACACTGAAAAAAAAAAAAACACTTATCTTTCATATGAAACTCAAGTCATATTTTTCTAACGATTTTGGAAATCTGTACAGTACTTTTTAAAGTGTTCTGCATTTACTGTGTTGATGGTTGCGTCACTATAAGGAGATCCACGTTACTTCTACCTTAATACTAGCAGTGATCCCGAAATGAAACTGTTTTTTTTCTTACATTATATCATACTTCACACCATGCAGCACCAGGACCCTCAGATAAACGAATATTCAGTTAACAGTTGACCATCATCACTTTAATACAAACAAATGTCGGATGGCAGAAAAAATACAGCATCCGAATTACTTACCATGGGCGGTCTATGAACATACTATAACATAATGTTTGAAGATTATCAAGCAAAAAAAATAAACGCAGCGTTACATCTTGAAAATGTGTTGTGGAGAACGAGTCGACCTTTTTTTTACCAATAAAAAAACTTTGGCCATTCTGATAAACCAGACATGTCCAATCAATACATCTCGAATCACCATGTTGTGGTTACCAAAGGGATCAAAATTCCAAACATAGCATATTACATTTTAAACTCTAGATTACAATATTAATTATTGTAAAAACAATATAAACATATAATATCAAATAACATAAAGACATTGAACAATAAATAGCAGATGTTCTGCTATCTGGTGTGACAAATATCAACTGAAAACACAGGTTAAGTAGAGACAGCCCAAAAACGTTCGCTACTTTAAGAGCAACAAAACCACTAAAATTAGGATACTTACATTATTTTGTGACTGCTTATTGCATTTACAATTACAAGTTTCAAACAAGCTTTTCAATTAAGGTTACATCACTCTTTAACATGACGTAATAAATATTTAAATATAAACGAATTGCCATAAAAACATTATTTTCCATATAATAATGCCAAAAAAGGAATTTGCCATTAAAGGAAAATTAGAACAAATTAGGTTAGAGAGAAAGTATTACAACATCGCACAACACTCTCTTCCTAAAACCTGTGATGGTGATGCAATTACCACTTCAAGAAACAAATTACATACTCCTGAAAGTTAAAAGGGGTTAGAACACTCTCTACATAAACTAACCAAACAAATAATCACAACCTAATGTCACTACCTAATCAGTAGCTTCTGTACGGCGAGGAGGCAATGCCACCACTACAGTTCTCTAAGAAAACTCAGCGGAAGAGATAGAAGGATGTGAAGGAGCTGAGTGTTGTCTGTTGTAAAGCTTCAAAACAAACCATAGACACAGAGCAAGACAGAGTGCACCAATAACAGTGGGAACAACCAAGGAAGGTGATAGGTTGTCATGGTCTCAGGAGCAGGGAGAATGAATATTATACTTACGGTAACAGGTGTTGTGGTGTTTGTAGAGATGGAAAGGGCATCAGCGCATAAGATACTCATCCAGGGATGGGCAATTCGCCTAAGTGGCTTCTCCTGAGTTCACCCTGCGATGAGATGACATCGTCGATAATGTTGTAGAATCCTGCCTATGCCTACCTACAAGGGTGTATGCCCCATCATACACTTCTAATTATTGCATGAGACTATTAAGCAGCTATCTCACATTCCATAACACAACAAATACTTCATTTGTGGGTGCATTGCACCAGTGGGTAGAATACCCAAAAGACTGGTTAAGTGGTCGTAAAGTGACCGATAGTAAAATAAAACAATTTATCACTTGCAACGATTTTGCACACTATATAATCCTCGTGAGAGGTACTTACACGGGTCTAGCGGTAAGGCATGCTAGCAGCCGACACGGAAAATAAGCATGTGGCTAATATAAATCAGTACGGCAAATAACACCCCCGGCACGTTTCGAGCTGGCAGGGCTGAGAGTGGCCCGGCCCCTGGGCTATGCAAACAAATTATATTAATTAAGTTCCAGAATAAAATATGTTACTATTGATATACTAATGCTCTGTGAATTATGTTGAAGTGCCTGGTGGCATGTGGGGCACGTCCACTCCCCCAGTGCGTGCAGAACCAACTGAACGAATATGGTGGAGCCTACTAGGGACCTCTGCTCCAAAGCGCACCAATTGCATTGCAATAATACATTGGCACTTTGATTCATAAATTAAACACCTGCAATTATATCTACAAAGCACTAAAATACATAAGCCTTTTTACATATTAATTTGCGTTATTAAATTAAGCACAAAATTAAGTTTGATTGGCAAGAAATATATATGACTCTTATTTTTATTATGCCATGGGGCTGTCGCTCCCAGTCTATTGTATTTGTATCATGTTTTCATTAAACCTTTCTTTATTAAATAATAGAAAAATCACTAGCACCCTTAATTGTATTAATTTTAGGGTGGTAACATGTGGCTCGCGGTGGACGAATCCGCTCTGACCCGAGGAGGGGTGTGGGTAGCCATGCTCGAATATGTATATAACAAGGCACATTTTCACATTGCTTCTTAAAGTCGTCTTAAACCCCATATTTTTTCTGGATAATTTGCACACTCACACTACATCCACAACACATGCACGGGGACGTGAACAAGGAATTAATGAGGAACGCAAGGGGTCGCCTATTGGCAGTATTGGTCGGCCCGAATAATCATGCCCTCAAAAACGGACTTTTGAGGACATGAAAGCAGGACGGTCACTTGGCTCTGGCAGTATCCAGGTGGTAGCAAAAGGGTGGTGCCCTCCGGTGCATGTCGCCGGCATATGAGTCTTGGAGGGGGTGACCGCTGTGTTCGGCCCAACTGTCCCCAGTAATGGACACGTCGAAGCTGTGCTGGTGTAGCAGGACGAACGGGCTAAGGGAGGAGCGAGGTGGCACTCATTACAGGAATATTCAAGGTAATTTCAAGGGAGTTTTGGTATTTAGAATGGTGAAACCTGAAAACATCATGAAAGTGAGCACCAGTAGGCTGAGAACTTAAAATGCTATGCAATTCTTTAATAAATGTATCACTTTGGGAAAACTCAGTAAACACTACAAAATGTAGGGAATTGAGTTTGGCCGGAAGATTGGGTACATGAACCGTGGGAAAGAATACGTTTAGTTGAATAAAGGAATTTAATGAACCAAAACATGTAAAGAGAGGGCTGACAATATCTCAGTGACTATCATTAGTAATAAATTTCGATCCATTTAAATAAAGAGGTCGTTGCAATTAAAGACTTTGTAACAAAGAGCCAAAAAGAATTAGTTCTTTGAAAGAAGGGGAGAACAAGACTCACAAACTACTTGTTGCAAAGATCAATATATGGTCTGCCTATAAGCAAATTAATTTCATAACTCATGACATGAGTGTCAAAGAAGGAAAAAATGGATAGGCAAAGAGTAACACCATGGGNAGCAAATTAATTTCATAACTCATGACATGAGTGTCAAAGAAGGAAAAAATGGATAGGCAAAGAGTAACACCATGGGGTTTTTTTTTTTTTTTTCAATTTTCCACCAGATAAGAAGGGATTGCTGCAAAAAGTTTTTTATCTGGGCTAACANGGGTTTTTTTTTTTTTTTTCAATTTTCCACCAGATAAGAAGGGATTGCTGCAAAAAGTTTTTTATCTGGGCTAACAATTAAATAGTCATGAAGACGGATCAAAATATGCCTGTTCAAACTGGGGCAAAGAAAGGGTACAGGAAAAATTATGTAATGCTGAAACAAACTATCCTTGTTTGCAAGGGCTATATTAACCACAACATTAAGAGAGGTTTTATATATTACAGATTTTACAGTACTAACGCCATAAAACATGTAATGGTTCTCCTATGAAACAGGTGCAATCATATACAAAGGCAAGGTAATCATATTTTAAATTTTGTTCAGTACATAAATAAAAAACAGCATTTAACAAGGTAGAACTTTATTTGCCATGAACATGGGGTACAATTGCATTTATCAAGCAAAAAATATCGAGTCTATCATCAACATGTGGTTCACTAAATCGCAAAAACATAAAATTCGAGTCAATCCTAAAGCTCATAATCATATTTCTGTCTACCACTTTCTGCGCAGTTTGATTTATCAACTTATAAAAAAAAGGTTTTGAGAATTTTGCAGGCAAAATTTAGAATACCTCTCTTCTGCCGAGATACTGGAGGAAGTAAGGAGGTCAATGTTTCAGATTTGAAGTCAAGGGCGCTTTCTTCTAGCTGAGCGATAGACTAATGAAAGTTCTGAACAAAGGTGTCATTTTCACGAGGAATTCAAATTGTATTTTCATGCACATATACCACTGAAATGGTAGCTTGAAATACCTGTAGAATGCAAAACAGTGTTTCGGTATGCCTGAAATATGCAAGGAAATGCTGATACCAAATAAATCTTAGTTCTTAACATAGTGATTTTTTAATTTAATGCGTATACATTTGTCTGCATTACGTGTCACAATTTTNATAAATCTTAGTTCTTAACATAGTGATTTTTTAATTTAATGCGTATACATTTGTCTGCATTACGTGTCACAATTTTTTTAATGTTCCCTTCCTCGAAACGTGGCTGGCTCATCATTCTGAAAGCCCGATGCTGTGGATTCGATGTGAGCGAAAATGGCGCAACCCCCTTCCTCTTATAATGAACACACATTAATATTTTTTATTCGTGACTGTATTAGATTCTCGTAAAATAGTAGCGTGATTGTACATTATCTAGATGGTGTGCAANAATATTTTTTATTCGTGACTGTATTAGATTCTCGTAAAATAGTAGCGTGATTGTACATTATCTAGATGGTGTGCAAGCAATAATAATAACAAAAGTAAATTTTCTACCATTTTGAGACAGAGCTAGTTGCTAGGGCAAGCGGGAACAAGTAAGGACTCGACCAAGAAACCATTCCTGTATTCACTTAGAGTGGTTTTAAAATATAAATTTGTGCCGAACGAGTAGAGTATCGATCCTTGGTCCCCTTTAAAATGGGTCTTCTCTGGTGTTGACTTGTGCTTGCAATTATCTGTGTTTATTTTTGTATGAATTAAAGTTGGCTTGTGTGAGAAAAAAAACAAGCTGCTGGGGCGACAAGCCTCTCCCCGGCGGTCAGTGCGCTAGGGCAAAGTCCAATTCAACACCTGCTGCAGCGCGGCTGGACGTGTGCGCGAGCTCAGATAAGACTGCACGTGTATCTCGTTTACTTCTGTAATGGGACTCGCGACAACGTTTTTGTGTATGCTTTGGTCTTAATAATTTTTTAATGCGTTTATCAGTCTCGCATGAAATTGGGATATTTCGGCCTCTGTGTGTGTGTGTGTTTGTAGGTTTGTTTTTAATGTATGAGCAAGTGGATAGTGATTGTTTTTACACCTTATTTCTTAGTTTCAGAGCATAAAAAAGTATCTTTAATTTCGCCGGAATTAATACGAAAAAAACAAAGGTGGAGTACGACCCAGAATTCATTTACAAAAAAAATTGTACATTGAATTAATTTTCTACTTTCGAAAGGGATTAATATAATTCTAAAATGTCATGGTCTGCTTAATACCATGGCTGCAATATGCTCACATTTTTTCGCATTTGTGAAGTATTTTCTTATATGTCTCGGCGAGGTTGAAGGGTGGTGAATGAGAGCTGAATGTGCCTGACATTGCTGGAATTTTTATTGTGGTTTGGTTCTGTATGGTGGATTAGCATATCGGGGAAAAAGCTACGTTTTAGTTCGCGTATTTCATAAAGAATTAATACTACTGACACCTGTTGGATTAGAGGACTCACAAATATACATACGCATTTTGGCATGCCACTTTTCATTCGGCTATAGTCATGTAGCAGTGTGAATAGACTAAAAAAAAAAGNGGGGGGGTGTTTTAATGCTGATCAGATATATATTTTAATGGAGCGAGCGCACACGAATGTATGAAAATACATAAATTTGTTTGCCGAAGGTAACAGTTTTTTTATGAGTTTGTACTTGTGGTAGGTGTATCTTTACGCTAGCATCTCCTCAAGATATATAAAGTACAATGTGTTTATTATTTATGTGTATAAAGAGTTGTATATGCTGACAATAGGTGATAGAAAAATTGCAGCAAGTGGAGTGACCATATGGGTAATTTTTCCCGCCCCAAAATTTCCTAATGTACTGATTGTAAACTTTGGAGGAAATGTTTTTAATAATGAGCATCTATGCCTGGTTAAGGGGGAATACATGGGATCCTTTACTGTTCGTATCGCATACCGTAAGGGGTAGCGAAGTTGTATAACTCTGTTTTTGGTACGCATCCGTACACATCACGTGTTTTTTTCCAAATCCTTAATTTAGATTTTAAAAAATTACGTTCTTACAGTAAAAAATACATATATGTACGAACGTAACATAATGTACAGTATATATGTATATGTTATGTTAGTGATGGCTAGAGTTCCATTGAATATTTTTCTTTAAATTATAACACAACAGATAAACAAAGTGTTTTATTTTCATTAAATGATAACAAAACTGGTGTACTAAATATTTTTTCAATACCAACAGTGTTTTTTTTTTAAATTTACATGAGCAGTACATAACTCCAGATAAAATAAAAATCTATATATTGTTCTAACACATTCATTTATGCACGCAGATTACATTATTATTATCATTCTGCATAATACAAGCAAAACTTTTTTACACGTGTTTCTTCTGCGAGTCTTGGAGGACATTACACGCTCAATAATTTTTTATGTACAATATGTTTCTTATAGTCTTATTTTTAATGTACCATGGGTTATTATAATTCCGCAAGCTTAGGGCTTCGTCGTTGCATGGGGCACAGCAATATATTTGATTTTTGCACTCGTGAAGTCTTGTGGAGGACATCTCGACGAACTATCAAAATGACGGGCAAGTGCAATACTTTTGAAGGTTTACAAAGTTCTTTCCGATGGGGCACGCATGGCGAATCGCTGTTTCTTGGCATCTTCCAAACACATACGCAGGGTAATTGGGTGATTATGGCAGAGTCTAGCATGGCCGGAATTTCCTCGTACGGAATATTCCGGTCGTCCCACCTTATTCCGTGTGTTTCGTACGTCTGTAGGCGGTACATCTTTTGCGTGGTGCTGCCATGGACAAGGTGATAAAAAAGTGAAATCATTCGTTTTCTCATCCTTGTCACTGTAGGATATAGCAATCTGATTGATGGTGTACGAGGTCAACGAGCTAAAACCTCGCATATTGTGAACAGTTTTTTTTTCACTAGATTTTTTTTGTTATATAAAAGACTTTAGGTTCCCATGTACAGACCGAGTTTTAGTTTTTTTTTACAAATTCATTTAAAACTTCATCAAAGTCCATACACATCCGGCACCTGTGTTCTGGGTTGGTTTCCACGCCGGGTAGTGCTTGCTAGTGAATTTATAGAAGGGGAGCATCTTCCACGGGTACAGCTAGCGAGTAGATAACTTGCACGTGGACGTCGTCTTCTATGCGGAGGGTGTCTTCTACGTGGAGGGCGTCTTCAACAGGGAGGGCACCTTCAAGAGGTACGTTGTATTCAATGGGGAAGTCGGCTTCCACGGGCGCACAACACGTTGCGAGGGCTGCTCGGAGGGCCTTACACCAACCACTGCGATGTGGCGCGTCGGGAACCGAGGTGGTGCACCCCTCGATACACTTCTTGCATAGGAGGCAGTCACATATGTCTTCGTCCTGCTGCAAGTAGGCAGGAAAATACTTGAATACGGTTGAAATTTTGTATGGTTCTTAGACCAGGAGAAATTCTTTCGGCAGGTAAGGTAATTCGTCCCGTTTTTCCAAGGCACTAAGGGAGCGCACCCTTCCAAATGCCAAAATGGCAGAAAACCGAGCACCCGTCCATACTGCAGGGTGTATGAGGGAGTGGTTTGATAACAACAGCGTCCCACTAATGGACTCGCCTGTGCAGAGTCTTGATTTGAATCCGATAGACCGTATCTGGGATATTTTAGAATGCCGACTTCATGCTAGACCACAGTGACCCACACCGATACCTCTTCTCATTTCTGAGCTCCACGAGGAATGGGTTGCCATTCCCCAGGAAACCTTCTGCTGCTTGATTAAAAGTACGCCCCCGAGAGTGCAGGCTGTCATCAATGCTAAAGGTGGTACAACACCGTATTGACTACCATTGTTCCTGTTGGAGGGCGGGCTAAACTTAAACTTAATTTTCAGGAGGATGTCTGGGTACTTTTGATCACATGGTGTACATTTCAAATTATTAAGTTCAAAGCTACTGTATTTTAGTGTTAATTTATAGCTAGCTTCAAAACACATAATAAAATTATTTATAAACTGGCAGTTTTGGGATGCCGTCACTAGTCTCAACAATTTAATCATAACCCTAAAATATATTTTTCAATTAAAAATTAAATTTATAAAGTTATGCGAAGAATGAGACATTTTAAAATGTGCAAAAGTGCATATCTAAATGCCTACCAAGCTAAAAATATTAGCTCACTAAGTAAACAGTAAATTTGAAGGGAAAATGTCCTAAGTTATTATAAACTGGAAAAGGTTATACTGTTTTGAAGAATATGGAACTGCCACACATTTTTAACATGTGTTCAATAAAGTTTATGCCAAAAGGGTTTCAAGACAATTATTTTTAAAAAGTTATCTGGTTCAGAATTTATCAGCTATCATTTCACGTGGAGTTTCCCCTCTTGGCCATTACCAAAGGAGGTCAAAATGCTTTATGTGTAGATGAAAGATTGGCTCAATTTCTAGCAGCTACATTAAAAAAAATATTATTATTTAATGTTTCCTATAACCTATACCAAATGTAAACCTTTACAAATTTGAGGCGTATTAAAGGACTAGGATATGTTATGGGTATTCAGTTGAGAAAATGTCTTAAAAGGTTTCAAGTAATGTGTTTTTTATAGTTCAATGTACACAAATATGTTAAAAAATTAATTTTCCAGCATGGGAAATCTCTAAGATGCCATAACTAAGAACATTTGCAATGTGAAGTTTTTAGTACAGGCATATTTTTAAGCCACCAGTGAGCTGCGACCCCTTTGATGGTGGTGATGCAGACTGACATGCTCAATTTTTAACTCGTTCATGTAATTTTTACTCACTTATAAACTTTTAATGTCTCAATACTATTATGTAGGTACATGTTCTGTAAATAGTATATGTGACAAAGCACAATGTTACCATGATGTAGTGGTGACATCAGTACATGTAATGTGTTTCGAGAGTAGACTGCCAACCCTGGCTGTAAAGTCACGATAGTCCAAACAGGGTGTGATAATACTGCAATTGTTAAAAATCAGAATAATTGCCAATTAGCGCCTTGATAACTGAAAAATTGTGAAAACTGGAACTCAAACTTACTGTAGTGACACATAGGGCAGTCTGAAGAGTTAACTTTGCCCGACGCTATTCAAACTGTGTACATGAGGACACACAGATTTGTGATCTTACCAATAGGAGTAACCTGTACAACTTGCACACTTAGGAACACTGCAGTCTTTTAGAAAAATATATATAAAACAGAACAAGCACATATAAATTAGGAAGACTAAGAGAAAAGTGCTACTGGCTACTTGAATGACAACCGTAAGCAGACGTGTTAAAAAAATCTGGAAATGTTATTGCTGCAAAGTTTTACTTAGTTTTCCAAGAAAAAAAAATAATAATGGCATGTGGGGAGTGCACCCAGGGCAAGGCGACACCCACCTAGTGACGGTCTTTCCAGCTGGGACCCGTAAGTGACCGTCATCCCCATTCAAGAAAAATCAGATATTTCACTTGCAACTGATTTGTGGTTCTGAAAAATTTTGGCAATTTAATTAAAATATTCTATTTCGGGTAGGGGCTATCACAACACAAGCGCCCTCGTGAAGGTTTGGAATAAGCATGTAAGAATGTTCAAATCATTACAAACATTTTATTAACCTTCAAAAATATAGTTAATTAAAATGAAACTTGTGTAAATAGCTAGCAATAAGCTTGAAATTCAGGTGAGGATTGAAACGCGTCTTTCTGTGTGGCAGACATGTTGTGTTGCCATAAATGGGCGTTACCAAAATTTATTTATATACAGAAAGTGCAGAAATTATATATTGTGTTATGAAAGGAATCTACATATTACATAACCACTGGTAATACATTCCACACAATTTACTTTATCTTTATCTTACATACACAGCTTTTGCTTTAAACATTGCGACAATTTTCGGATATTGAACCAAAAACCTCTAAAAGTTCTACTATTAATTTGCCATCCAGGCCTTCAGTTCACTCTATTCAAATACTGTCAGAATAACCAATCTGCACCTTATTGTATAGTAATATCACACATAAATATAAAAAGGCATTACAAGGCTTTTCATTCATATACTAGAAACAATATTTTAAGCCACTTAATTTTATACCATTGATATTACAAAGAACAAGTTTTTAATGCATATATATATATATATAAGTAATTAACGACTTTGTGTAAACTATCTCGAAAAACAGTAATATTTTCAATGCTGCTCAGTTCCATTTTATGGGTGCCAAATATACACCAGTGATTCAGGTTATTTATTAGTAGCACCTAATTTAACAATCGACTGTGCACCCACAACAATGGATTCTGAATTATTTACATTAATGCAATATATGCTGGTATATTTTCGACCATTCGACTGAGCATGCTTAATTAAAGACTCTAAAATATGCAGTTACATTCATAAAAATAATAAAATGAACAGTGCAGATTATTTATGGTTACATTTCCAACATGCTGACAGGTATTTCTTGCAAAGGTAATGAATAATGATGCAACCTCGTTAAACTTATTCTTCACAAATAGTATGGGCTGCCAGCGAAAAGTTTCATATCACGATTAACTGGAGACGCGAAGCAGTTAATCCCAAATACCTTAACAGACTATGCAGTTGTGCTGCCTTACAAAGCAGCACTTTAGATGTGCTGGCTAACTAGCAGGATGATATCACCCAGTATCAAATTGCATACATTTTTGTAGTAACGTATGCGAAGAGATACAGTCACGACGAGCTTCCGCGACCTGAAGCACAGGCGCTTTGCACATAGCAACCACTTCGGGCACATGGATCAGTTTGACTACAGTACTCCTTCCAATAATATAATTATTTCTTCTTATAAAATGTTGAAAGCACTACCATTAGGACCGAAATTTAGCTCGCGAGCAATTCAGAAAACTTAAATAGCACACAACCCCTAACTGCATAGAACACATTCTTGCCCGACCAGACCAACAACCAATAGATGCAAGCTGGTGTCAGCTGTAACATTTCTCGTAACACGACATGCTTGCTAATGCGCCCAGCCGAGTTTAACTGTCTCTCATCTGCTTGTTACATAAGCAACATGTCACCTCAGCAACAACAAGCCGACAACCCGCTCCACACACCACATGCCAGCAGTCACAATACAACCATCCGCTCTAGCAGACAAGACTACGCCTCAATTTCTGTGTGATACATCGACACCACATATTATAGACAATTTTGGGAGAAAAAAAAACTTTATCTTCTGGCAACCCGCGCATAATAAACATCGCTTACACATTGTGTGTCGAACACAATGTCACAGCCTCAAAATACACTACAAGAAGCCAAAAATGACATAAAGCAAATGGACAATAATCAGGAACTATCACGATGTTTGGAGTATCAACTCACTAAGTACAATACACAATAGTGGCACATTATAACAATTAAAACATAATTCCCCACTTAAGAATAACTTAAATTCCCAAGCAAAACACACAATCGCAAAAGACAAGATAAGAAACTCTTAAGGACACTAAGATGCAGATACTACAAACCGTCACTCTGGCCACTGTTACATATAATTGCCTCACTTATTATCACTGGTATTCAAATTTTATAGCAGAAATGTTCACCTTTTAAATAACCAAACCATCTGATAGATTGGTTAAACAAACGGCAACAGGGGTAAGAAAGGCAACTAACTTATATGGACCATCATATAATGGAGACGTCTTAGGAGAAACAAAATAAATTTTGTTACTTTGAGTGGGCTTCCTGCAAAGCATCAGATCTCTTACTTTACTGTTACATGCCACTCTATCCTTACTGTACCTTTGCAATATCACCTTATGGTTCTTAAAGAGAGACTGGTAGGCATCTCTCCAGACTTTGCTATCAGACTGTATAATTTGATCATTAAAAATTACAACATCAATGCCCCAAAGACTTAACAAATGGTGTGGCATATACTCGCCTGAACAAAACCATCGCGGGAGACTTCCTAGAGACATCATGCAGCACAGAGTTAAGAGCGACATTCAGCAACGCCAGACCTTCATCACACCGCCTCTGCCTATCATGATGGTAGATGAACAATGCAACTTTCAGCGACTGGTTCAACTTTCCACACTAGCTTAGGACGTGGATAATATTATGGGCTACTGTGTATCCACTAGACCCCCCCCCNAATGCATTATATATTTTATTGTTTGAAAACATAACATGTAAACATGATGGTAAACATAATATTTCTAGTATTGTTTTCCAGTAAACTATAATACATTGACTGGTATTAAGAATTCATGGCTTCCAATGATATTAAAGATTTAATTTTCAAGTCTACTGCATATCCCAAATGCCTTCATGTCCCTCAAGTGCATCAGTACTGCAAATCTCGAAAGACCAGCAATTAAAATAAGCAGACAAATGTTCCCCTTGCCAGAACATGTAAGAGGCTCAAAAACATCGATGTAAACTCTCTGCCAAGCTTTCACTGGGATTTGTACAGAATACATCCCGACATTGGAATTTTGAGGCTGCTTGAAACATTGGCAGTTATGGCACAACCTAATGTAATCCTCAATACTGTTATGCATATTGAGACAGAAATATTCTTCCTGATCTCCAATTCCGTTTTCTGATGAGCCCCTACTGGAGAATCATGTAAGTAATGCATAATCATAAGTTTACTTGACTTATGCAACCTTATGTGCTTCTTCTAATTCTTTCCTAAAAAATACACTACACCTTTTACAACCTTGAAATTCCCACCATGTCTTTTCTGAATTCTATCTACGAGTTCTTGGCTCTCAGCATCATCTTCTTGCCATCTACGGATGTTCAAAAAAGATTCTGGGACGAGGTGCAAAACATTACATAATTCTCCTACTTCTAATGTCCTGAGGAGTCTCAGGTGGTACCTAAAACACAGATGGATCGTACATTCTCGATAATGCATCTGCGATGCAATTATCCTTTCCCTGCACATGACAGATCTTAAAATGAATATGGGCCAACATCACGATTCATCTGCCCCATTTACCAAGTTGGCAGGGATGCGAGAACAGCCACGTCAAGTCTTGATTATATGTTCTTATATCAAACTCTGCATGCTCTAAATAGGAGGCAAACTTTTCCACACCAAACACACATGCAAACGCCTCTTTCTCGTAAACACAATACGCCTGTTCAATTTCTGACAAGGTCATGGTAGCAAAAGCTATCGGTTATTTATTACCTTCCCTATCCCTTCAATATAACGTCACCTAAGATCCTTCTGCTAGCCTCAACCTAAAAGACAAACGTCTAATTGAAATTGGGTAACCACAACACGCGCGGATGATAAAGGCATACATCAATGCCTGAAAGCTATTCTGTTGCTCTTTTCCCCAGCAAAAATTCACATACTGCCTTTTAAGCTCATTAATGGGTGCGCAAAGTAACCCAACATGCCTAGGAAACGCAACACCTCTTCGTTAATTTTGTGTGCTGGAAAATTAAAATTGATAATCCTCCAGAAACTTGTTCAGAATCCTAGACAAACATTGCCCCCATCCCCCTTACCCAGAAATTCACCTTAAAATATACACTGAAGAGCCATAAAAACTGACATTGACGTGCGTATGTAAATAACAGAGTAACGCAATGCGGTCGGCAGTTAGATCGGTTACTGCTGCTACAATGGCAGGTTATCAAGATTTAAGTGAGTTTGAACCTGGTGTTATAGTCGGCGCATGAGAGATGGGACATAGCATCTCCGAGGTAGCGATAACATTTGGATGTTCGCGTACGACCATTTCACGAGTATACCGCGAATATCGGGAAACCGGTAAAACATCACATATTCGACATCGCTGCGGCTACAAAAAGATCGTGAAAGAACGGGACAAACGACGACTGACGAGAATCATTAGACGTGACAGACGTGCAACACTTTCTCAATTTGGCGCAGATTGGATTTGTGGACTGCCCTGCAGGATTCATGGTGTGAATTGCCTCCTGCATACCTTCAGACATAAGTCGAGTCCGTGCCACGTCGTCTTGCGGTACTTCTGCGTGCTCGAAAAAGGAGGGGGGTGGGGGCTACACGATATTAGGCAGGTGTACCAGTTTTTTTTGGCCCTTCAGTTTATATGCTGCCACTCAAAATGCCTTCACAGTGTTACGAAATTGGTATGCCTATTGCTCCCTTAATTTAACTAACATTGGTGGAAAGTCGAATTCAAAACCAAGATGGTTAAATGGAGGCCTGCGACAGGTACTGGAATAGGATCTCTATGTTAGGCAGAGGGAAAGGGTCTAAATTTATTTTCTTATTAAGAAGATGGTAATCTAACACAAACCTATATTTTCCAATATCTTTCTTTTTGAGCAAAAACACGAAGAAAAACTATGGCGAATTCTATGCACATTGAGAGATACTATGGCAAATTATATACCGCATTTAAAAATCTGCTATAGTAGAATAAAATGGAGAATTCTGGTGCAAGGGAAGGGGGATTCAGAGCCTCGTAGCCGACATCATTCTCTGGCATTCTGGCCGCTTTGCCGCATATTGGAACTGGATGATATTGACCCCAGTGACCTTTAACCTTGAAAATAAAAACAGGTCACAAATATTTAAAAAAAAATCCAAAAAATCTAAAAAATATTAAAAATCGTAAATAATTTAAATCCCCAAAATAATCCTTTGACCCATGACTTTTGAAATAAGATTATTGACCCAAGATCCAAGACCCATTACCCAAGACACAAGATCCAAGACCCATTACCCAAGATCCAAGATCCAAGACCCATTACCCAAAACCCAAGATCCAAGACCTTTGAGCCAAGACCCAAGTTCCTTTACCAAGACCCGATACCTAAGTTCCTTAAGCCAAGACCATTGCCCCTTGACCCTTGACCTTAAACCCCCCAAAAAATCCCCAAAATTAAAAAAAAATAACTTTTAAAAACACCAAAAATTCAAAATCAAATCCTAAAAAATTCCAAAGAATATTTTTAAAATAATTATGTCTATATTGACTGATTTCTGATCATATCGCTTTGCATGCCCTCAAACTTAACCTGATAGAGGTTTTAGCCGAAAACACAGCTCGACTTATATGTTGGTATAATACTCAGAATTGTTTAAAATATATATTTATGTGACCAACTAAGCCATTCATACGAGTAGCAATCACCTGCCCATTTCGTGTTATAATATGGCTATGGATCAGCATCTAACAACACTTTTATAGACATACTTTGTAGTCATTGAAATACCAATAGTGCTAATCCCTTGAAACTTGGAATAAACGAAAGGTGATAAGCAATGTTATCTCCCGTACTCTTCTTGAATAGCAGTTCATCTGATCCTTTCCATTAATCTTCCAATACTTCCATACATTTTTAGCAATATTTCCATCAATATTTCGCAAACATTCCATCAATCTTACAATATTTTGTAAAATCTGAAAAATTTTTCATCATTATTTCGATCACTCACACAATATTTCCATCACTCTCATAATCTTCCATCGATATTTTTTCAATTTTTCCATCAATATTTCAAATCTTTTGTCCAATCTTAAAATATTAAGACCAATCTTAAAAGCTTTCCATTGATCTTTCGACTACTCTCGCAATATTTCCAGTAATATCACATCTCCCCCCCCCCACCAATTAAAAATCATTCCATCAATCTTCCAACTTTCCCATCATCTTTTGCAATCTTTCCAGGAATTTTCAAATATGTCCATCAATCTTCCAACTTTTTATCAATCTTTTGCAATATAGCTATTAATCTTGCGCAATATTTTCATCTATATTTCGCAATATTTCCATCGATCCTCCAAACTTTTCATTAAACATTCGTGATATTGCCATTTATTTTTCGCAATTTTTCCTTAATTCTTTCGCAATATTTCCATTAATCTTTTGCAATATTGCCATCAATCTTCCAATCTTTCGATCAATCATGAATCCATGATCAGTCCATGGGTGTATAATCTGACCCCCATCCATACCTATTTTAAAAAAATCATTCGCCAACTATCTCCACCCATTTGTACTTGACGACTGTATTATTGATATATGCGCAGTCCACTATCAATAAATTTATATTTAAATTCTTCATTAATATTCTCTGCATAGATATGTACTTTAGTAAACGAGGGTTCATTGAACCACTTTAAAGTTATGAGGACTGAATGGGTACAGCACAAAAAATTTAAAAACAATTATTATTACAAATATTTATTATTTTGTAATTACAATCTTAGAAGAAATAAGAACTCGTACATCACATCATGCGGAATAACCCCTTCTCTTCAGTTCGCAAATTATTATAGATATTTTAACCATGCGTGTGTCATCCCCATGTTTTTGCAGGTCAATCAAATGCCTGGTTTATCAACAAGTTCCTTCGTGTTTTCGGGAAATAGGTAACCAGTTTTTTTAGTGTATTCTTCCTTCTTCATGTCACTCGTTGCAGCAAACGAGGTCAAGAGCTGTGTTCGAGCATCGAGAAAATCGCAATCATCTTCAGTTCCATAACAGTCTTAATGTTCATTTTCATCAATGTTGTCTTTATGGTCATCTTCACCTCCTGTTTTGTATTCTATATTAAATTTACTTTCTTTGCTGCAGGAGTTTTATGATCATCAGCATTTAGGGCCGACGACCATTTATTTTGAAGTTCGTCGACTACCCGCGAAAGTCTTGCAATTGTACTTTCCACACAAACCGACTTGTCTACACTCATTCCGTGTTTAGGATTAATATCATAATCGCCTATCAAATCAGTACTCATCCATGCAGCAAGAGGTATTGGCAACAACACTTACTGACTCCCAGTAGACGAATCCTTGCAGATCTCCATACGATCTTTCAATGGATCGCCTTGGATAAACTGCATGCGAACAATTCCATACTGCTTAATCATGCGAAAACACTCTTTGTACAAGGAGTTATCTCATGCCCACGAGCATTTTCACCATAGATGAAAACTCTATCGCAGAATCGGTGGTGACGACCACCAGGTAGCGATGATGTAGGTCGCGGCTCCATGTTATTTGAGGTCAAAGGCAGGCCTTAATATTCGCAATTCATATTCGTTGTATCACGAGAGAGCCCTTCCAAGTTGATGGTGTCAACATGACAACTATCATTTTATATATAAGAGCGATTTTTTTACAGTAAAGAGTCTAGCTTGTGCCCACAGATAGGATTCTGATATAATTTATGATGTTATTTATATGGGAGAACTCAGAGAAAACCTACATATATATTATTCCCCGAAGAAAACACGCAGATACCTACATAACAATATATAATATACTTTTTTAATATGCTTACATAAAAATATATTATATATTTGATATGCTTATAGGCATATGAATACATATAAATATAAAAATACTTAAAATAATTTTAATATATTCTATATATTATTATGTAAATTCATATTGTGTCTTCCCATGTTTATACCTATAAAGAAATATAAGTGATGGCATCTGTGTGTTTTCTTCTGGGACGAACAGTTTTGTGGGTGTTTTAAAAGTGCTCCAATATTTTTTACATAATACAATGATAGCACAAGGTCTTCTGTGGGCACAAGCTAGACTCTGTACTGCAAAAAAATCGCTTTTATATAGAAAATGACAGTTGTCGCTATCACACCATCAATTTGGAAGTCCTCTCTCGTGATACAACGAAGATGAATTGTGAATACTAAGGCCTGTCCTTGACCTCAACTAACACAGAGCCACGACCTGAAACATCGCTACCTGGATGTCGTCAGTGCCGATTCTGCGAAGGAGTTTTCACCTAAGTTCAAATTGCTCGTTGGTATGAGAGAACTGCCTGTACGAAGAGTCCTTTTCACGTGATGAAGCATTACGACACTGGTGTCATGCAGTTTATGCAAGGCGATACATTGAAAGAATGTACGGAATTCTGCAAGGATTCGTCTACTGGGAGTCTGTATGTGTTGCCGCCAATATATTTTGCGGCATGGATGAGTACTGATTCGACAGGCGATTATGATTAGACAGTTAATGCTAAAGACGGAATGAGAGCAGTATAGACGGTTTTTGTGGAATGTACCCCTGGAAGACTTTCGACTGAAGTCAACTAATTTCAAAATAAACGCTTGTTGGCCCTAAATACTGATGAGAAAATAATTCTTGCTTCAAAGAATAGTAAATTTAATATAGAATACAAAACAGGATGTGAAGATGACCATGAAGACAACATTAATGAATATGAATGTGAATACAGTGATAGTGCTGATGACGATGGCGATTTTATCGGTGCTCTGACACAGCACTCGACCACATTTGCTACAATTACCGAAATTAAAAAGGCAGAAGACACAGAGAAAACTGGCTACCTATTTCCCGAAGACCCGGATGAACTTTTTGATAAAATCTTACTTTAGATTGGCCTGCAAAGACACTGGGATATCTCACCCATTGTTGAGATATATTCTTTCATTAGCTAACTAAAGGTGAGGGGTTCTCTCGCATGATGTGATGAACTGCTTTCTTCTAAAACTGCAACACAAAAATAAGGAATATTTTTATTATAATTGTGTTTTAATTATTTTGTGCTGTATTATTTCATCCCACGTAACATTAAAATGGTTCTATGAGCCCTCGTTTACTAAAGTACAGATCTACAAACAGAATATAATGACATATTTACCTATAAAAGTGCATAGGTAGTGGAATGCATACAAAAAAATGCAGTCGTCAAGTACAAATGTTTGGAGACAGTTGGTGAATGAATGGTTTTTTAATATTTATGAATGAGGACAGATACCAAAAACACCCATGTACCTGTTATGGAATGATGATTGATCGAAAGATTGGACGAAAGACTGATGTAAAGTTTGCGAGAGTGATCGAAAGATTCATGAAAATATTTAAAAATTGATGAAAGAATTTAAAGATTGACAGAACGATTGAAAGATTGATGGAAATATTGCGCAAGGTTGATGGAAAGATTGCGAAAGAATGATGGAAAGATTGCGAAAAATTAATGTAAATATTGTGAAAGACTGATAGTATGATTAAAAGAGTGATGGAAAGATTGTGAAAAATATATGGAAACATTGCTAAAGATTGATGTAAAATTGCTGACAAGGGATTGCGAAGGATTGCAAATGCTGGAGTGAAAGATTGATGAAAATATTTAAAGGTAGTTTAAATGATTTAAAGATTGGTGGAAATATTGCGAAAGAATAATGGAAAGATTGGAAGATACATGGTTAGATTTCGAAAGATTGATGGAAAGATTGTGAAATATTGATGTAAAAATTGCAAGATTGATGGGAAGATTTGAAAATTTCTGGAAAGATTGCGAGAGTGATTGAAAGATTTATAAAAGACAAATAATTTGTGAAATTGATGGTTAATATCGCGAAATATTGATGGAAATATTACTTAATATTGAGAGGATTGTTGAAAGATTGGTGGAAAGGTAGAAAGATTGATGGAAAGATTTGGAAAGTTTAGAGGATTGATGGTAATACTGGAAGATTGATGGAAAGATTGTGAGGTTTATGGAAATATTGCTAGAATAATCGAAATACTTATGAAAAGATTTATAGATTGTAAAAAATATAGTAATTGATGAAAAGATAGGGAAAGAATTATGGAAATATGGCTAAAGACTGATATAAAGATTGAAATATTGATGAAAACATTGGAAGTTTGATGTAAAGCTTGGGATGTATTTCTGTTCAAGAATAGCATGGGTAACTAGAATATTTATCACCCTTCTTCATTCCAAGTCTCAGGGGACGAACACTATTAGTATTTGAATTACTGCCAAGTATGTCTATAAAAGTGTTGTTACCTACTGATCCATACCATGATTATAACATGACGTAGACAGGTGGTTGCTACTTATATGAAAGGACATGGATTAGTCATTTATAACCTAATAAAAAATATTTTAAGTAGCGTACATATACCTACATAAAAGTCGAGCTGTGTGCATGGCTATAACACATGCGGGGTTAATTAAGTTGGAGGTCCAGCAGAAAAACATGAGCAGCAAGGTATGGTTACCTACTTTTTTCATAAAAAAATTAATAAAATATATTTTTTATTAAGTTTTTGTTTTTAATATTTTTTTAAGAATTAGTTTTCAATTTATTTTGGGATTTTTTAGAAGTTTTTGGCATTTTTTTTCGAATGTTTAGATTTTTTGGTTAAAAACTAACGTCAAAGAACAACTGTCTTTGGTCAAACATCTTAGTGGAAAAGGGTCAAGAGACTCGGCATCAATAGTCAAGTATCATGGTCAAGGGTTTTGGGTCTGGAAACTTGGGTCAAATGTCTTGGATCTTGGGTCAGGGTTTAGGGTCGTGGTCCGGGTATTGGGTCATTCGTCAAGGGAATTGTGTCTTTGTCAAGGGTTTTGGGACAAGGGTCAGGGGTCTTGGATCTTGGATGGGTCTTGGGTATGGGTTCAAGGGTCTTTGGTCAAGGTTCGTGGTGTCAAGGGTCTTGGGTCTTGTGTCACAAGTCATGGAGTCAAAGTTTTTGGAATTTTTTTGGAAACCTTTTGTTTTTTTAGTTTTTTATAACTTTGGATTTTTTGGAAAAATTCTGCAAGTTTTGGAGTTTCTGGAATTTTCAAATTGAAAGATCACTTATGTCAAAGTCATCCAGATCCAATATGGAGGCTGGGCAACCGGCAAGACAGAGCATAATGACGGCTCCGAGACTCCGAATACCATTACCCTTGCCTCAGAATTTTCTATTTTATTCTACTTGCTATGATATTAAGAAAAGCCCGCAGCGTGGGAGGAGAGCATTGTCAAGGAACACACCTTACCAGAATGTTGTTAGACACTTGTCTTATATAAGGTAAAATATCACATATCCCTAAATTGACTGTCAAAGTATTGTGAAATTTCTTAATGGCTACTTCTTATTTTTCCTTAAGACTCTCCGGAAGAACTTCCCATTAAATCTCTACTCTATTGCAGCTTTTACCCTTTTAGCAGTAGAATTACCATTCAACCCCAACAGTATGTACCCGAACAAAGACAAAAATTATCATTTTGATTTTACAATCCACCAGAGCATTAGTTTCTTGTAGAAAATTTTACTCAAGCACCATGTCGAATATTAAACCAAGAAGTACCCAACACTTCAATGACCAGGAATACTTTTGTTTTTTAAAATAAAGCCTCACACAAAATTTAACTGAACATTCCGTTCCACTGGCCACGTCTAAGGTAAACCCCTCCTGAAATTACATGTTTTTCTTTATTTTAGTTTCTCTTTAATTAGCATACTTAAAAAATGTTGGCTAACAAAACAAGAGAATGGCCCTGTATCCNGTTTTTTAAAATAAAGCCTCACACAAAATTTAACTGAACATTCCGTTCCACTGGCCACGTCTAAGGTAAACCCCTCCTGAAATTACATGTTGTTCTTTATTTTAGTTTCTCTTTAATTAGCATACTTAAAAAATGTTGGCTAACAAAACAAGAGAATGGCCCTGTATCNTTCTTTATTTTAGTTTCTCTTTAATTAGCATACTTAAAAAATGTTGGCTAACAAAACAAGAGAATGGCCCTGTATCCACCATGGCTTCAAGTTCAATTTCACATATAGCTACATTTACCTACAAGTATTTTTAAACATTTTATTTTGCTAGCATTACTTTATCCTTATCCCCCTTTTCCTTTTCACTATCCCTGGCCGTTCCCTTTTTGCAATACTTCGCAATAGGACCTTACCTCCACAATTGAAAAAAATGTATTTATGTTTTGTTCGGATCTAGAGTGAGAGGCATAATGCCCCACTTTATCGCAATTGAAACTGGTAATCTCCTTTCACCTGGGTGGAACTTTGTCCCTTTGTTCCACCTTACCATCACTTTTACTCTTATCTGCCACAGAGTAAACTTGTGATGAATATGCCAGATTATCTACCTCTAAACCCAAAATTTCAGCTCTTTGGTTGTGGTATGTTTAGACAAAAAGGTGCATAACTGCCTAACTTGAGGTGCCATATGCTCAAAAACTAATGCGACAAGGTCACTATCACTGAGTTGAATACCTAAAATCCCAGTGTAATAATTTAATTCTTGAATTAATTCTCACATTTCCCCCCTCCCTTTTGGTAACAATAGATAAAGCTCTGCACCATATCTTGCTTTACTCTCATAGGACATAACACTTGCCACAACCTACTCTTATTTCAGGACCAATTCCCCCGCCCCCCGGTTCAAATCCTTCCAGCAAGGTTTCAAGAGCAACACCAGAACAACATGGGATAAGCCACTGTGTCAATTAAACATTTGATTTTATCAGAAGTCTATGCATTATTCCATCTACAAATTTCAAAAACTACAACAATGATTAAGGTTCAAAATTTGTCAACCTAGGGGTGTTATTAGGGAGGTTAATACTAACTGTGATACCAACGATGCACTGGCCATCGTTATATTTTCACCGCTACTGCCCCCATAACCCTGATCTATTTTCACAGGCTCGTCCTTTTCAGTGCCCCTTATCACAGCAACAAATGTATTTCTAAAGGTATATACAATATCCGACTCTTCTAACTTTAATACCCATGGCCTGAAAGTTACCGACCAGGTAACTTTTACTGAGTTTATAAATCTAGCTAGAAGCCATGACTGAAGACGCACACAAATTATATATNATATACAATATCCGACTCTTCTAACTTTAATACCCATGGCCTGAAAGTTACCGACCAGGTAACTTTTACTGAGTTTTTAATCTAGCTAGAAGCCATGACTGAAGACGCACACAAATTATATATAATAACGCTAATAACTAACAGTCTCAATAAACAGTGTGACTCTTATCTAAAAACCGTCTTTCTGGGTGGCAGAGACGTTGTGTTGCTATAAATGGACGTTTCCTAAATTTATTTTACTTAGAAAGTGCAAAGTAGTGTTGTGTTCAAAGGTTTCTATATATTACATAAATAACTGGGAATATATTCCACACATTTCTTTAAATGTATCTCGCATGCACAGTTTTTGGTGTTAACAACGCTACAATTTTGAAACAATAGCCCAAAAAATCGATAAAGCACTACTCATCTGCCAACCAGGTGTTCAGTTCACTCTATTCAACTAATGTGACAATAACCAATCTGCACCCTAATGCATAGTAAAATCACATATAAATATGAAAAGGCATTACAAGGAAATTTATTCATATTCTATATACAATATTTAAAACCACTAAAGTTTATACCGAAGATATGACAAAGAGCAAGTCTTTAAGGTGTATACCGCTTGAGCCACCCACGCATTTTTTTCCGTATCTATGCAACCCGCACACAATACAATCCCATCTAACCAAACGTCGATCGTACCAGAACACCACATGCACGTTGATTCGTTGTCGTCAGTAGAGTAAGCAGTGAATGGATGGTGTTATGTCAGCAATGCTTTGAGAAATTGTCACTTTTCAAAGAATAGATGTCGGCTTACTTTGTTGAAACAGATAACTGCGCTGTTTACCGAACATGTTGGTTTGTGACGATTGCATCCTTCGAGCCATTGTGTTTCTTCATGTGGCATTTAAATGCAGTCGCTACTAACTGCATTGACGAAATACGATAAACGCTCACGTGCTGTTTTCTAGCGATTCTCTATTCTCTATTCCCTATTTTCGATTAGTGCGGGCTAACAACGGCACCAAAATTTCAGGCAACAGTCGAGGTGGCATGATGAGTACATACACAGCACGGGACTCGGGATACACAAGAGATAATTATTTTAAAGCAGAGGAGATATTTTGTTGGAGGGATAGTGATGTGCGTGGATAGCATAGATACGGAAAAATAGGCACTGGTGATCATACTGTATATAAAAATCAATAACATACTGTGTATAAACTATTTCGAGTAACAGTATTTGTTTCTATTCTGCTCTGTTCAAGTTTATCGGTGCCAAATATACACCAATGATTCAGTTTATTTATTTTAACACCTATTTTACAAATTNGCTCTGTTCAAGTTTATCGGTGCCAAATATACACCAATGATTCAGTTTATTTATTTTAACACCTATTTTACAAATTTACTGTGCACACATAATAATGGATTCTGAAATATGTAGATCCAATACACTAGATTTTCATATATTTCCGACCATTCGACTGAGAATTCGTAGTAAAAAGCTCTAAAATATGTTGATACATTCTTATTTACACACAGTACAGCACAGTAATAAAATAAACAGTGCATATTATTTGTGATTACATTTCCAACATGCTGACCGATATTTCATGCAAAGGTTATNGCTCTGTTCAAGTTTATCGGTGCCAAATATACACCAATGATTCAGTTTATTTATTTTAACACCTATTTTACAAATCTACTGTGCACACATAATAATGGATTCTGAAATATGTAGATCCAATACACTAGATTTTCATATATTTCCGACCATTCGACTGAGAATTCGTAGTAAAAAGCTCTAAAATATGTTGATACATTCTTATTTACACACAGTACAGCAAAGTAATAAAATAAACAGTGCATATTATTTGTGATTACATTTCCAACATGCTGACCGATATTTCATGCAAAGGTTATNAGTAATAAAATAAACAGTGCATATTATTTGTGATTACATTTCCAACATGCTGACCGATATTTCATGCAAAGGTTATAAATAATGAATCAAACTTTTTAAACTTATTCTCCATAATGAGTACGGGCTGCTGGCAAAACGTTTCATTAGATGGTTACCTGGAGACGCGAAGCAGATGATTCCAAATCTTAAGAGATAAGGCAGTTGCGTAGCCTAACAAAGCAGCAAATCGGCTGGTCTGGCTCTCTAAGCAGGAGAATATCACCCAGGATCCATTATCAGTACTTTTTTTTAGTAATGTACGCAAAGAGACACAGCTATGATGAACCTCCACGAACTGAAGCACAAGCGATTCCCACATAGCAAACACTTCGGGCACATGAACCAGTTTTACTACAGCACTCCTTCCAATGATGCAATTAGTTCATGTTATAAATTGTTGCAAGCTCTAGCATTACGGCCAACGATAAGCTCGCAAGCAATTTAGAAAACCAAAATTTTATACAACAGGCCACTGTATAGAACATGTTCTCGACCGACCAGCACAAAAACCAACAGGCGGAAACTGGTATCATCTGTAAACTTCCTCGAAACTCGAAATACTGGCTAACGTTTCCGGCCGAGTTAAACTGTCTCTCCTCTGCTTGTTACGTCCGTGACATGTCACTTCAGCGACAGAAAGTCGACAACTCGTTGCACACACCGCACTGCAGCTGTCACGTAACACCCCTCCGCTCTAGTGGTATGACTACCGCTCAATTGCTGCGTTACGCATGGACTCAAGACAGTATAACCAACTGTGGCACAAACATACCAAATCCTTGCATAATATGATCAACCTTTTCCTTGTCATATGAAATAGAAATATGTGGCCTGTAAGAGATCTGAAAACACACTTACGCTATAATCACCACAACAACTTTCTACCCGCATAACTTTTTCCCCATTTGGAGATGAATTGAAGATTTTTTAACGATCCGTTCTTGACCGTAATGAACTGATAGATATGTTACAATTACTGTACTTTTATAGCATTCCATACTAAAATTAGTGAAAATATTGTCAATTAAAGTGGAATATTTTGCAGTTTCCCTCGTACTTGATGCGATTTAATGGACATAGTGTAAATATTTAAAAGTTCCGTTATATGGTAACAAACCAACTCTTGTTGGTATATCTGTCTTGTTTTTTTGTTGAAAATGTAACATTTATATGCGTAATAGGAATGCAAATTCTTCAGGTCTTAATTTCGGCACGTATAATGGCAGTTGTGTTCGTACCACAGAAATTGTTGGCCACAGCAGCTTGGTTATACACGTCACAACATATTTGAGAATAATAAGATGTATCCCATGTGACAAACCATATACACACACAAAACCATTTAATACGTGATACCACATCCTTTCACTCGGCTGGTCCCACAATCACAGCAAAAATTTCCCGCGCTTTATACGAACAATTCTTTGTAAACTAGATTACAAACATTTTCTTGTATCTCTGCATCTAAACTGTTGTATATTTACAACGCATTATATTAGAAAACCTATAAAATGATTTATGAAGCTTTATGTTTATATAGTCTATTCGCGGTTTCTTCACACTTTTTTAATTAAACCTTTGGAAAATCACCCCATCTATGACGTGTTTGGTTGTTTTCTAAATGTGTCATATGTCACATCTGTTTTGTACTTCTATTAACATAAGAGTCTCTTTTTTTTGTTCAATTTAACTTTTACTTATATTTTATTTGTAAATTGTGATATTTCATTTACAATTCATACCAATAAAAACATTAAGAAAAGAAGTGCTTTGGTATTGCCTAGTAAGAAATTGTTCTTCAGCAAAATATTATTAAAGTAAATGTGCACGAATGTGGCACGTTGTCCTTTTGATGACATTTTCTAGACTTGGTTAAGCTCTGTTTGTATGAGGCGAAGAAATATCCTGGATGTAGAACTTAAGCCGCGCTTCATAAAATTTTCCAGTAACTGTGATTGAACTATGTAATAAAACTACAGACGTGAATACTTTCTTGTTAAGGCTGTCGCTTATTGAAGGGTGTGATAAAAACATTTAACAATAGACGTATGGTATGCCTCGTGTCAGTGGAAAGAGTGATACGGTATATTTACCGAACACTTTTAATTTAATGTTAACACATGGAACTACTTTCCACTCCTTCGTTACCAACTTTACTGTAAGCATGCCATTCAGTGTGGCCGTTAAAATATACTGGATGGAAAATGTAAAATGAACACCCGAACTCAATGGTCCTACATGAATGAAGGTTTTATTGAATAATTATGCAGGTGGTACACAGTATATGATAATCATCGCAGGGTCGTAAAGCTATGTACAAAGACTACAGAGTGTATTGATCAACAATGTCAGTATCTTGTGTATAATTTATTCACGGTAACTTCAAGATTTTCTGAAGCCCTGCTAAAGATCTACTTTCAGGGAGCCGATTATGTATCATTCCGCAGTATGTATACAAAACATTGCCATGTGACACCTGTCAAATGTTTTGTAAACAAACAGTGCCATGTGGGAACTGTCAAATATTTTGTTAACAGTGTCCATGTGGAGACTACCAAAATTTATTTTTGAAGAGAAACAATGCCATGCAAATCTTAACTGTCATATACTTTAATAACATTCTCCAAATGTCTAAAAAAATGCTAATCAATTTAGCAAAATATTGTAATACATACAAAAAGGTAGATTGAAGTATATATCGGAACTGTTAATTATATAATTTAATTAAAGTTTACTTATTGTATTAAGATTTATTTACATATTTGCTGTAAGGAAAAAGTTAAATTTTACATAATAAACTTTTGGAAGTAGCACTCAGGTTAAAGATTTCACTGTGATAAATGGTACCGTATTTTATCGCATATAAGTGGCACATTTTATTAAAAAAAAAATTTATTGAAAACTCGGGGTGCGACTTATAAGTGAGAAAAATTCCTCCAGCCCCGCACTAACGTTTCATTTACTACGAATTCACGGCCCGCGGCTCGATTTCCAAACTCTTCAGCGAACAAAATCACTTTCATTTTGAAACCTGCGGTGTAGGTACATCTCTGTTCCATCAAGAACTGTCGCGCTTCTTCACTGCAACATAAAAACAACACTATGCGGCGGAAAGACGAGTCACGGCTAACATTTGGCACTGAAGAACCAACGCTAATGTGCTGCCATCTCTTGGTCTCCACAAAAAGCTTTCGAAAATAATCGATTATCAATTTTTGACCACAAATCGATTCTTTTTCATTCTTTTAAAATATGTTTTTCTGTTAAGGATTGCGAAGGGAATTACGTAACGGAAATATTCAAATGCCTTTCTATATTTTGCACGTTTATTTAAAACTTACAAAGATAAACTGCAGAAATAACAACGCTAATACTAAAATTACATCTTAACCTAGAATTATCTTGTAAGTAGAAAGAATGTGTTACGTTAGTTTTATAACCACAATTCAGCGTCTCCAATATGGCGTGGTTATACTTCTGAAAAAAACGTGCCCAAACGAACAAGATGGAGTGTACGAGTCCGCTGGACAACAACTGAAATTTATTTAATTTCAATTAATAACGGTGAAATCTTTACCCATGAGTGCTACGTAAAAATGTAAATATATAGTTTAGCAATATTAACTTTACAATTACGGCATTAAATTTATACATATTAATATTTAACCTACGAACTATTTCTTTTCAGCTATAACCAACATGTCTCTTCAAAATCCGTTGTTAATTCGTACGGACTTTTAACAAATTATTATAATTTATTGAAAAAATATACTTAAAACTTAAAACAACCAATTATATAGTGCTTCAGTGCTAAAAGCAAGACAAAACCTTTTTACATATACAATTTTTTTATAACAAATTGAACATGTAACTCCTAGGGTGATTTTTCAAAGGTTCTTTTCAAAAGTATCGAAGATACCGTGAATGGATTATAGCAATATTAGCGACAATGCAGTCCTGCAGTCATGTGTAGATACGATCAAAAATGTGTCGGATGTCATCTTGGGGAATAGTGTTCCATGCTAATTCCATCTGTTGCTGCAATTGGTGTAGGTTTGTTGCCGGTATTGCAGACCGCACCACCAAACGCCATCCCATCATGGGGCACACATGTTCAATGGATGACATGTTGGGTGATCGTGCTCGCCAGGGAAGTTGTCGAAGACTATTGAGAGCGCACTTGGTAACAGGAGACGTGTGTGCTTGGGCATTATCCTGCTGGAAGAGGACATCTACTTGGATTGTAGAAACTGCAACAAAATGGGCTGGATGATGTTCTTGATGTAGCATTCACTGTTCAGTGTTCCCTCCACAAACACCAGAGGAATGTGGTCATTGTAGGCTATTGCCCCCCATACCATGATGCCAGGAGTTGATCCTGTATGTCGCTTCCATATACAACCATGCTGTTGCTGCTCTCCTGGTCGACGCCATACTCGCAAACGACCATCACTAGCACCAAGGCAGAATCTACTCTCATCACTAAACACAACTCTGCATTCATCTCTCCAGTTAGTTGCGTCGTTCGCTACACCTTCCGATGCGGGGTACACAGTGATGAGGTGTGAGAGGAAGCCTGGCGAGAGACACCCTTGATTGTAGCCCAGCGTCCAGCAAACTGTTGGTGAAGGTCCTAACTGACACACTGGGTGCAACAGTTGCCCTAATCTGCGCGGCAATCGCCGTGCGATCAGCAATGACTGCTCGTCTGATGCAGTGGTCCAGGCAGGAACCCGTATGACACTGCCATCCGTAACCAGGTTGGCGAGCATGTGCACCATCGTTCAACCACCGGCACCACCAGTGATTGACAGCAGACACTTCACTTTATACACCTTGGGCAATTCTTCGGAAGAACCATCCAACCTCCCTCGGGCCCACAATACGAGCTCGTTCAAGGTCCATTAATTGCACGAAGTGTGGTTGCCTATGACATTGTGGCATTTCTACAATACTAACTACACACAGGTCTATGCTTGAAAAAACAGACTACTCTTTCACCTAGTCAAATACATTTGTATTGGGCTAAGTAGTGTTATGGCTAGTACGCAGTTCCTACTCTGTCCACAGCACAGCACTGTTAATTATTGCATCAATTGCGCTCTATCAGTGCCCCATGCGCATATAGTGTTTCTACGTCACTGCTTTAGTGGTGTTCATTTTTCATTTTCTACCAGTGTATATGGGGATAGGGGAAGCGATATTTTTCAAAGGTTATTATTTAAAAAATACTCGTTTAACCATGAGCAGCCTTTAAGCAGGACTCAGTTACCGTTCACAGTATCGCTTTCAAACAAAACAGCGTTGTACCCTTTCAAGAGAAGAACCTGGCTCCAAGAGTGCAAATAGGATAATTGCGATTGCATCATAATACCCAGAATAAATACGTAACATCGCACAATAGTTGTAAATAGAATGTTTTCATCTGAAATAAAAAAACAAAGCTCAGCACAATGTAAAAACAAATACAATGACAACCTAGTAATAAAATTTAAACTATGTCCATAGAAACCTGACCACAGTAGGGTAGATAAGAAATATGCTAAAGTTATTTACTGAATGCTTTATTTGCATGAATAGTAAAAAGTCTAATGACATTTGTGAAATGTTACTTATACGAAAAGTACCAAGAATTATAATCAGTTAGACCTGGGATACAACTGACATATTACTAACACATTCACAGTTACAACGACAAGCACAAACACAATACAGTAAACTTTCGGAATAACGACCCTATAGAAATAACGACCCTTTTTGGGCAACCATGTAAAATTTGGTCTCATTCCAATAATGACCCCTTCGAAATAGCTCATCTTTTCCTTGAAACTGTGAAGTGTCATTTTTTCAATATTTGACTATACAACAAAAGCACAGTCGTTTGGCTACAAATGAAACAACAATAATAATAATAGTTTGTTTATGTTGCTACATTCAGTACTAAAAAAATCTTTTTTTGTGTAGTTGGTAGTTGTATTCATGACAATATTTTCTATAGATCTGAGGCGTTTTTAAAATACGAAATTAGTTTCATTTCAAATTAAATGTTGTTGTTGTGGCGCTACATAAATAAACAAAATAAAATATCTGCCCGAGAAACAAACTCAACACACACACAAATTTTATGTGTATGTAAGTTTTTCATTTGACGATTTAGTACAAGCATCAGACCAGTACAAGCATCAGACAAAATACGCGTTTTATAAATGTCATGAAAATGGCTTAAATTTATTAACCATAAATGAAACAATTACTTTACAGCAATTCTGCGAAGAGTCCATATTGATTCATCAACTAATTCCCTTTATTTTATATGCCGATTGATTTTATTACTGGCATTAGGTGGCCACCAAAAAAGAGTAATTGATTTTACACAATGTGATGGAACAATTACCAGGCTCTCATTTTAATAAACAAATGCCACCAAAAAGTAACTTTCGTTATTCCTGTGTAAAAAGAAACTGATTGAAGAAGATGTTTCACATGTTATGGAACCAATTTACATAGAAGAAAATACAAAATTTTATTCAAACACTGCTACAGATTTTATAAACCGCGACAATCACTTTGCACTAAACAAATACTGTTAGAACCACCCTTTCACTGGGTGCAATGGCAATTACAAAACATAGTGTTCCACAAACATTGATTTGCTCATTTATATGATGCTTCAAAAATTATAATATGTTATAGCTAATAGCATTTGTAATTTAATATGTAATGCCACTAGTCCTATTTAAAAACCTATTGTATAAAAGAATAATAAGATGAAGTATAGAAATTGCAAAAAAAATGTCCGCAGAAATGATGTAGCGGCCAGCAAACCAATATGTTACCACTTTGGAATACAGCGTCTTTTTTTGTGATCCTTTTCGCAGAAAATATCAATTCATATTTGCGCGTATCATGGATTTCGTACACAGGCAATTCAGAAGAAGCCAATGTTTAAGTGAAGAAATCTGTCCTTTTAAACGATTGTGCAGTGACAAATACTTCACCACTTGCTACATCTCTTACAAAGAACATAATTCGCGAAAAGTTTAAATTTATCAGTATCACACAATCGTCTTTGCCATTTACTGCGAGCATGTAAAATGGTCCTTTAGCATTTGTGTAACATTTTCCCTGCAAAGGACCATTTAGAGGACTAGTAATTCAACTTCCTACCACTAGAACAAGATTCTTCTAAACACATTCTTCAAATTCATCTGACTGTATATAATTTTCCTGTAGTCGTCTGCCTACTTGCTGCAATGGTTTATGACCACTTCATACTAGCCTTTTTAGTTGTACAAAAAAAAATTAAAATGAAAAGCACTAAATGAATCCAATGCACCTCACTTCTTAGCATTTCCAACGTATCGCCAGTAAAATAAGCTAACTTTGTAACTACCTGAAGTGAAATTTAACAGGAAAAAACCTGCTGAGAATGATTTATTTAGAAATTTTTTTTTTTATTACTTTGCAACGAAATTTTTTTGTTACCAGCTTTGGAGTGCACATGTAGAATATAATTTAATGCAGCTTGATATTAATATTGGACAAAAAGCGAAGTTCTTATGTTTGCTAAACTGTTAGGCCTGATATGTAATTTTATCAAATTCAATTTTCTTACCATCTGGCCTGGTCCACGAAAATACAAATTTGCGACTCTCGGTGACAAGTAATTGAGAACATATGTCACACAAAAGCTGCTTCTGCGAATTTCCACTCTCTTGAAAAACTATGTGGTGCTTACAAACCCTTCATCACTCATATTTGAGATCCAAGTGTTACAAGTTTGTACCTTACGTGCAATGGCACAACTCAGTCAGACAAATAAACTCATCGACGAATTTTCTTCCCGACTACCGACAAAGACTATGTTTCTAGCAGCGTTCATGTCATGATAAAACACGATTTTACAGTAAGTGCTTTTGAATTCTCTTTTTTTTTTGTCGGTCTCTAGGCCATCCCAAAATAACATGAGTGTTTTTTTTTGTTTCGTTCCAAAACATCACTTTTTATTTTTTATATATTACTGAAATACAAATGTAACATAAAGTATAAATTCCTGTATAGTTGTATCATATATGAAGTTATACACAGTTAAAGTTTAAAACCACCTATAAAAGTAAACCTTTTTATAGCATTTTTATTGTTGTAAATACAGTTGCAAAAATTTAAGGAAACATTTTTAACATACCAACTTNTTTTTATTTTTTATATATTACTGAAATACAAATGTAACATAAAGTATAAATTCCTGTATAGTTGTATCATATATGAAGTTATACACAGTTAAAGTTTAAAACCACCTATAAAATAAACCTTTTTATAGCATTTTTATTGTTGTAAATACAGTTGCAAAAATTTAAGGAAACATTTTTAACATACCAACTTTTCCCATTCATCGCTGCCTCTGGGAAGTTATGTACCATAGCCTACATAAAATCAATATTAATTAAATTACCACACAACATAATATAATGTAAGTGTACCCTATAAAGCCTAGTACTCAATATTGCCTACTGAGTAGTTCTCAGTAATGTCGCAACCCCAGAGTATGACTATGGTAACTCCCAAAAATTGAATTTTGAGGTAAGTCTACATCTAGTATCGTAATTTTATAAACTATCTAACATAAAACTGTTGTCTCTCTAAGAAATGTATTACAGCTGATATGACCGATACTGCAGTTTTGACATGTATGACTTTACAGGGGTTGTAAACAAACAAAATGTCGTATCTATAATACCACAGTTTTGCTGTCAGTAGGTAGGTGTTTAATTATTTTGAAACTGTGATAACTGAGTTATGTTTATACAGCATGGAACAAGTTGGATCAACTAAGCATTGTTTGTTCAGACAATTGTGGCAAGCATAGTAATCACAGGAAAGAGATGAGGTTATATTAGATGGGATTCGCGGTTATATGAAATCCTTCCCTGCAATAGAAACACACTATTTACGTTCTCAGACATGGAGACTTTTATTTAAATGGGAGCCCATCAATTTCTCAAATAAACTGGCGCTATAAAGAAAGGTGTAGCATAACAAACCAGACATATGCTAAGGACAACACGCGCGATTCTTCAATTTTAAATTTAATTTAGGGTTATTCATATTTAAAAAAGAAAGAAATGTCAGATTATATAACATTGAAACAATTTGGTATTCCACGCAGGACATTGCGGAAATATATAAGATCTGGTAGGGTAACCAAGCCAAAACTAGGACGTTAAATTCGCTTTGTTTGAAGTTCAAAACCCTAAACTCTGTTATCGAAGCATACGTCTTGCAGAAGTGTGTTACCATGTTCCACCAAAAGGTTTCTTGCTATTTAATTACAAGTACTGTAAAGCCAAAACAAAACATCAGTTTTCCGACATTAATCAAATTGGAAGCTAAAAATGGGGAAGAAATATTTTAAGCAATAACCTTACAATTTAGATCAGAAAATCCTAAAATCTGAATCTGGCCAGAGCTCAAAAATTAAACAATTATCTAGTTGAAGACCGTTTCAAAAAAATCAAACCAATATTTGAAAAGAATGGCATTTTCAGAAAACCAGAAAGATTGTTCAATATTGTTGAAAAGGACGCAGGCTGAATTTACTCTAAAAACCAAAGGTGCTAGCCAAGAAAGGTGCACACAGATTCCACACAATTGGGGAACGAGCCTAGAGGAAATGTCACTCTAAACACTTGTGTAAGTGCAAGAGATGTAGACATACTCCCAATGATTTCGTCCTAAGGGAAATTTGGCGGCAGGTGCAATTTACCGCATGACTCAGAAGGATTCCATGAAAACACAAACCTTTATTGAATAACTGCATTGTTTTAGACATCACAAACATGCAGGGCGTTGTTCTCACTTCCAATTGTGCCGAGATTCACCTAGACTACGAAATAATGGACACTGCAGAGTGGTATGATATCGTATTGTACTGCCTCATATCCAACACAACACATGAGCCACAGCTCCTTGATAAATTTTTTCCGCTCTTTGGAACACCTTTGAGATGAAGAAGTAATGTTGTACTGGTACAACCATGGTGAAATATCCATATTAAAACAATGCCTTGGAATAATCTTCACTAAAATCTGGAAGAAATCAATGAAAATGCCTAACATAAAGTACCGGTTTTTAGGCAACTGGTTTGTACACACATGATCTTAGTGCGATTCCTCCAATCGTATTTACCCCAAGCTCGCATCTGCATTACCATTTCCTCAAACCTCATATACGGCTGCTTCCTTCAAATTACAAAACACTTCATATTCACAGTCAGCACCATCGAAGTTATGCTTATTACAGTTAGAACCACAGCCTGGACCATCAGGAGAACAACGTCGCAAACGTACCAGAGTGATTAGTTTGTCTTCGGAGGATGTAGATCCAGTTGTTGCGTCCATTATTTATTCCGACAGTGAGGAAGACGAAGCTCACAATAGTATATTTTCTGATTTAATGCGATATCCGAAGATAAAACTGCAAGCCGTTTCCAATAGAGCAATTGCCTTAAAAGGCAAATATATTATCCTAAAGAAGGCATTGTGTGACAAATGACCTAATGTCTGTCTGAAATATATAGCTATTCCATGCAAACTTACAAAGAAGAAGTCCAAGTTGACATCAACCAAAACACATTATTCTTGGTATTGTAGGGTGTGCAATTAAACTTCAGCGAAGGGCATGCATTTGTGTATCGGTTGTGGATAATATATAGTTGACGAAAAACGACAAAGAATACTTTCTTTACCAGTACTGTAACAACTTAGACTAAAAAAAAATGCTGTTTCATTTATTATAGGTTTACTGTCTTTAAGCATTATTGAGTACACTGTGAACCAAATATGCCCAATATGCACTGTTTATAAAATGTTTTGTTTTGTATTCTCTTTTATCTTGAAATTCTGGCAATAGCTATGTTATAATTTTTATGTTTTTTCTCTTTTGAGTCCAGTTATTAACACGTAATTCTTGGCAATCAAACATTTAAAGAAAATACTTCAACCTTAGCTATGCCATAAAGTGTACACTTGTCTTACAACTACAACACCAATACATGTTGCAAATTATCTGTCTAATTAGAAAACCTGATAATTTAGGGGAGACCTATGAGTGTTGTGACATTTTGTACGTTTCCTAGCATATAATATTCAGTTATAGTTCAATATAAGAGTTCTATTAACTCAAGGTACTTTGCCTTTTAAACTGTGGGAATCAAGTCTAAAAATAAAACAAATAGTTATAATTCATGAGAAACAAAATAAAAACCCAAACACTGTCTAGTATCACAACTCTCCTACTACCGAGTTAAGTTGTGACAGAGGCTAAGGCAAGTTGTGACAGACGTACATTTGAGGATTTTATGGAATAAACTTTAATTGTAATGCTATCGTTGGTGATTTAAATGAGTAATATAAGTAAAATGACATGTGAACAAAATTTGTACCTTTTTATTCCATCTTTGGTACATAATGCAAACCACAATAACAGTCTTATGAAATCATTATAATCATTTAAATAAATACAACAATTATTGGCACATATTATCAGAGCAAGACAAAAACACCGAGCGTTATATAAGCCAGTGTCACTAGAGTTCCTCTCTCTGCCGATGTAATGGCGCTGACGTGCTTTTCTCCCCGTCGCCCAATAATTCTGTCCAGTTTTTGTACCGTTGTTATCCCGGTCTCGTCCATGTACCATATACATTTAGCATTAAGTGAATACTTGCTTAATATGCCTGTATAATTGTCAAAAAAAATGCACTCACATTTGTTTTATTAAAGCTCGTAGCGCGAGCTATGCTAGTTGCCTGAGGTAAACTTAAGGATAAGATTGGATGACGTTTCATAAATAATTTAAGGCATACTTCACCCGCCATTTCATTTTCATACCACGACTTTGGAATCTTTTTGCTATGCTCCTTTGCTAACCTGAAGGCCAAGCGTCTTGTTTCATTTGTTGTCATTCCATAATTGGAAGCAGCGCAAGTCAACAAATATTCGCATAAAGTCTTTTCTTCCTCGTCGGTAAAAATTGTCTGACTTTGGTACCCGACAGATATAGGTTTCAGTGCTGGATTTTGTTCTACATATGTTTTCTTTTTTATAAATCGAGACAGTGACAGGTAGTTTAGATTATACGAAATAGCAGCAGTTCGAAGATTTTGCCCTCATAAAGTCACATCTTCATAGGCTAGTTCGTAAATGTGTATACCGGCCAAGCCCCTGTTCGTCTTCCGCACGTATTGGTTAGGCATCCTAAAAGAATAAAATAAGCCCTTTGTATGCAAAGCCACACCAAACAATACGTTTACAACCAAAACAAACTAGTTGTGAGTATACCGAGGAGAGTTGTGACAGCTTGTCACAACTCGCCTAGGTGCGCAAATCCCGCGCTTTAGCCAACTCGTGCTTATAACCTCTAAACACGAATTGAATTTAGATAAGCAATGCCACATTTTAACAGTTAAATAGTCAATGCTTGAAAGGTGTAATAGTGCATTGCAATTATCGTAATACTTATCAAGTAATACGATATTCAAATATTTGTTACAAACTTACTTTTGGCATTTTCTTCTGAGCTGACGTCATAAAAAGAATACCGTCCCACACAGGTCACCGGCGCGCACTGCGTCAAGCGGGAGGTCGACAACAAATGAGACGTGCGACATTGCCAGCTCGCTAACTACCATAATTTCTGAGAAATTGGCTTTGTCAAAACTCACCTCTGCCACAACTCTCCTCGGTCTCCCCTACTGAACACAAATTTTGCAGAAGACAAAAATTGTAGGAATTTATTTGTAAACATACTTCAAAATATTTTTGGGATTTTATTGTACAGATAGTTCTTGGCTATGAGCTTTGGAGTGGGCACACAAAACATAATTTAGTGTCGCTTGATGCTAAAATGTAATATCTGAAAAGAAAAAAAAAATTTCAAACTTTCATTGTGGAAATGTTGCTTACACATAGATGGCTGCGAACAAAGTCTCTAAGGTAACACTGTATTCTAAGCAAAAAAAAAAGAAAAACGAAATCTCTTGAATTAAATTTAGTGCATAAAAGAAGATGTTAAGTGTGCAAAAGTGGGTGAACCACTGGATGATTAATGGGTAGTGGTTTGGATAAGGGACTGCCTGACGGAGAAAAAACATAGGGTGAAAGTGGGGGAGACCTTGTTGTTGGAAGGTGGGGTTATATTAGGGGTTCCGCAGGGTAGTGTGCTGGGCTCCTTGTTGTTCACCAGTTAGGTTAATGACCTGGTGATAATGGTGGGTGGCAAAGTGAGGCTATATTTGCGTACGATTTTGTATTTTAAGCAGAGGTGGGTGGGAAGAATATTTAGCAGGAAGACATGGAATAAATAAGGAAGTCGTTAGAAAGGAATAAAATAAATACTAATATATGAAAAATTAAGATCGTAAGGTTTACTAGGAAAAGAAAAAGGTTTGAAGGCACTTATAAATGACAATGGCAAGGGATAGGAGAAGTTTCAGAATATAAGTACTTGAAGGTGGTGATTCATAGTGATCTTAGGTGGAAAAAGCAATTAAAGAGTGTGGTATCAAAAGGAAGATGGGCTTTGGCAATGCAGGGAAGGGTCTTGAAGGTAATGAGTGGGGAGGTGAAGGAGAAGACTTATATAACTACAATTAGGCCAATAATAGAATATGCAGTCGCAATCTGGGACTCATAAGTGGAAGATAAGGTAAGGGAGCTGGAGAAGGTGCAAATAAGGGCAGCGAGGTGGTTTAAGGCTTGACTTTACCCCTTCTGCAGGAATTCTTAGTTTTCGCATCATAATTTCGGATTCATAATAGTTACTGACAATGCACGATTATATAAAATTTATATTTTACCACTGTTTGATATTTTGTGTATAATTTTAATTGTGTGTTATCGGCATGTTGTAAAAAGTCGAGAATTAATGTCATATAAATATGTTCTTGACTTTTTATAACAAGTAGGTGACACACAATTAAGAGTACGCTCAAAAATATTAACCAACTCGTAAATTGTAAATGTTCTATAATCGTACATTGTCAGTAATTATAATGATTTAGAAATTATGACACGAAAACGAAGAATTTATGCAAAATGTGTGAAGCCGAGACTTAAGGGTGAATGGAGAAGGTAGAGCTGAGAAGGTGAAGATGAAAGCAATTTTAGTCCATCCTTGATGATGAAAGAGTTGGGGTGGAGCTAAGGGACAGCCGAAGAGTGGAGAGGCTGATCAGAAAGTAAAATATGGTGAACGGAATGGGAGTATAGGGGAAATTAAGTAGATATTTAGCTAAGGGGTTGTGCAGGGGGAGGGAGGTACAAACAGTAGAAAGTTTAAGAGGTAATGGAGGTAGATGGAAAGGAGAAGGCAGTCCATGTTGGTGAGAACAGTGAGGGGGTGGAATGTGTTGCAAGAGTGAGTGAGTGGAGATTTAGGCGGCTCTTAGCAGCGAGGTCTTGAGAGCCGATGAGATGAGTATGGAGCAGTGCCGGAAAGAAAGGGGGGGAAAACGGGAGATCCCCGAGAAAACCTGCTGACCAGCGGTATCGTCTGCCACGATTCCCACATGCAAAAATCCGGAAGCGAACCGGCCGGTGATTGAAACCGGTTCACCTTGATGGGAGGCGAGCAGGTTAACCACTCATCTACCGTGACCCCATGTTGCAGGTGGAGTTGCTAATTTTGAATATGGTTGGGCGATTTAGGAACGGACTAAAGAGTGAGAAGGGATGAAGGACGTACGTGCTTGCCACTAGGCGATAGCCCATTTGCAAGTTTGAATTTGTATTATTATTATTTTTATTAACTGTTTTATCAAGGAATTCCCCTACTGAACCTCTGTCACATATTTTAATGTACATAACAAAACATGGTTAAATTGGGTAACTTGGTTACGTATATGCCGTAGGTTTTGTTGAGTTAGGTTTCTCTTCTAAAACCACGTACCCTGTCAGGTATTTTAGTTGCTTTACTTTCAGTGCAGACGTTTACTGTGTAAACTTGGGACAATTACGTTATATAAGTGTAGGGTTGACAAAACCTTTGTTTCATCAGGATATCCTTACCCAACCAAACAATTTTACAGGTATTTTTAGCCTTGATAATAAGTTATTGATGGTTTTACCACACAATTCCGCTGACCTGGTCGGACTGTTACTCTAATGCACCTTTTTTTATCACGTTTGCAATGTTCTAAAGTACCTAAAAACACAACTTTTGTCGGACCCTGAAATGCTTCCTTGTTCACAAGAATGAATGTGGAAACATTTATGAAGTGAAGAGAATTTTACATGACAACCTCCAAACTTAATTAAACCACAATAACAGTGATCAACTCTGTTTGTTAAATTAGTGCCAGTAATTCACCCCCAATTGTCACAAGGGTTAGGTTTTGCTAGAATAGATCGAAACATATTACTCTACAATCTGTTTCATAAGCTTCATTCGCATGCTCAATACCTACTACCACTTCACCCAAACTGTAACTAGGCGTATTTTTTACTGGGTGTATTAATAGGTAATAGACAATTTATACACCTGGGTGCTACGCCTTTTCATGGAGGTGGGGTAAAAGATGTGGAGGCTGTAAAATCAATGTGGCTAGGTGGGAGTTACAAAATTTCAGTTTTATGTAACTGTATCATATATGTTTTGGACTCATTGTATTCGTACCATAAATGACAGGGTCATATATAGTGAAAATCAGATTTAAAATTGTGAGACAAATATAAAATAATGACTTAAATACTGTAAAACTGTAAGCCCACTGATAAATTCCCCCGAAGTAAAAAATTTACACTTAAAAGAAAGTAGCTAATACCCTTTTCAAGCTAGTGAATTAAAAATAATCTTTTAGATTTAATTTGACACAGACAATTTGTATTACTTTTTTATTTGCCTACTACCCGAAGAACAAAAAAACTTATGAGATCACTTTCTTCCTGTGGGTGTTTATGTGTGTCTTCAGTGTGTGTCCCAACTTTCAGTTTTTGAACGCTTCAACCGAATTTCACTAAACTTGGTACACATACATATAATACTTAGTAAGGACACCTTATTTTTAAAGTACTAGACCAAACCGGGCACTTCCTTTCAAAATGGCGGCCAATACATTTTTTTGGCGATATGCGATATCATAGGAACCATTCTACCGACTTACTCCAAATTTATTATGCTGGCAGAGCTTTGTGTAAGCATTAAATTTTGACATGTATGTTGTTGGTCCGCCATTTTGTAAGATAGAACTAATTGAAAAAATTTACATTTTACATTATATCTAGAAAAATATTCAACCAATTCTCACCCAATTTGGCATGTAAATAATACTACGGTAAGGAATGTAAACGTATGTAATTGAGCTTTATTAGTTATTTAAATTGAAAATGGCGGTCATGCAAATGTTTTAAGTTTATTTAGTTTATCTGCCATACCATGTAACCAATTTCGACCAAATTTTGTATACTGATAGTATCTATTACAAGCATCATACACCAATAAATATTCAGTTTTGTAGGCAATTTTGGAAGATAGCGCCATACGAATAAATAAAGATATTATAACCATAGCTCAGTAAATAATTAACTGATTACTACTAAATTTGGCAAGCACTTAGAACTGATACAGATAATGTTAAGTTGTATGTTTTAAACATGTCAGACTTTTATTTTCAAAATGATGGCCATATAACAATTTTTAGCTTATAATGCTATATAGTTGAAACTATGTAATAAATTCCAGCATTACTTTGTATGCTGTCAGTAGACATTAAAAAAATCAACTGTATCTACATGGAGCATATTTTGTACGCCATTTTGTAAGAATTTGCCATGCAAGTAAATAAAGCTTTTTTTTGCCATATATCTGGAAGCAATTAACAGATTCCTTCCAAAATTGGCCAACAAATAGTTCTGCAGCAGCAGGTGTAAATTGGTATATTTAATGTAGGTCAGGCACTTATTTTAAAAACAGTGGCTATATAAATATTTTAATCCAATATATTTTATTAACGAAATAAATTCCTACTTAATTTTGTATGCTAGCAGAAACTATTACATACGTCAAATTTTTCTATGCAGAACCTCATTTCTCTGCAATTTTGTAATATAGCCCTACCAATAAAAATTATAATTTTATCTCGTATCTTGTAAAACAATTAACCCATTTTTGCAAAATTTGCCTAAGATATTGTACTTTGGTAGGCCATAATAATAAACGTATTCTTTTTTAAATTAGGGAACACTTTTTTTTTCAGAAAAAGCGGAATTAAAACTATTTTAGTTTTATGGGTGATATCTACGAAACTATGTAATCTATTTTAACCTAACTTTGTATATTGGCAGTATACAATCATCGAAATTGCTACTACATTACTTTTTTGTCCTCCATTTATGAAGACCGCCACATGAAAATTGTGGATGTTGTAAGCTATATCTCGAGGACAACCGATTTCCACCAAATGTTACACTGGAACATTTAAACTAATTTGTACCAAACTGTGCACACCATAAATGCTACAGAAGACCATGCAAACTTTCATGATTTAAATGGGTCAGACAACGGTGTTCAAAATGGCAGCTTAATAAATCATTCAGGTAATTTTGACATATATATATATATATAAAACAATTTAACCAAATTCAAACAAAATTTGTACGTAGACAGTATACATTAGAAGCATCGTATATAGATAGTCTTCTTCTGGCAAATCTGTACAATAGCATCAAATAAGAAAATGACATTTTTTTATGTCATATCTCAGGGATCAAACAACCGATTTCCATTAAATTCTTCACCCAAGTAGCGCTACGATAGGCCATGAAAACTTACATATTTTATTAGTCTTAGACACTTATTTTCAAAATAAAGGCCTTGTAAATATTATAGTTTAGTAAACCCTATCATTTGAAACATTAGACTGAATAAATCCGAAGTTGATGCTTCGAATCCGACCTCAGTAATTCAGTAGATTGCATGCTAGCTTATAGTATGATACGAGGTTTTCTGGGTTAAAGTCCCAGGTAAGGCATGTGTGTATTTGTAATTGTCTCACTATTGTTGCATAAGTTTCTGGTTTCATTTCTGATGTTATTGCATTCAAATATAAGTCTAGTCCTTCCTACCAACTCAGCTATTAATAAAAAATTTAAAAACTTTTTGCACCTCTGTTGACGAAAGTAGGCTCATTAGTTATAGCAGTAACTTCTTGTTTATATGAACTTCAGAATGGTGAAGCTACCTGGGAGGGGAGGGGAATTGTCCAACTGTTAATGTCGATCTTCCCAAACCAAGTAGAATAAACTTAAATACTACCATCGGAAACTACATAAAGTGTTTATCCTTAAATACAATTATTTGATATTCACTAAAAAAAACCAAACCAGTTCTAGTTTTTTAATATCTCCATAACTTTTTAACAATTAGGGCAAGATTTAATTTTAAGTCTGTGTGGGATTAGCTCCTATGGGACTTAAACCACTGTACTGCAGATGGCAAATGCTGCAGGACTTGACAAGTGAATATTATTAAAAATCTAGTGCATGTGACGTAGAATAACAGGTGTTCTTGGCCACCTTTAATGTTTATGCTAAAACTGCAAATAAAAAATTTTTTGTTGATCCTGCTCAAAATAAACTGATGGAAATTAGTACCTAAACATGCAGTAAAAGTGCATGGGTGCCTACTCGTATCAAATACATAGTCGAATAACATTATTATGACCACCTGCTAACATCCAGAAGTAACCGCCCTTCGCAGCATGGACAGCAGCTAGACGAGCTGGCAGTTACACAGTCAGGTGCTGATAGGTCTCCATGGTTATCTGGAGCCATACTGTCTGCAGTGTGTCCCACACCTGTTGAAGGGTGCATGACAGAGGAGACGGACGGCGAACACGACGATCGAGGTGGTCCCCCAGATGTTCAATTAGATTTAGATCGGAGCTGTTTGGAGGCCAGGGAAGAACTTTGATGTCCTGATAGTGCTCTTCCAGCCACGAGCGGACACTTCTAGCCATGTGGCAAGGCGCATTATCGTGCTGGAAGATCCCATCCTCCCGAGGAATGACAATCATCATGTACGGGTGGATGTGATCGCCGAGGATGGATTTAAAACCAAATCGTTCAAGAGTGCCTTCCAAATGGATGATGGAACCTAGAGAATGCCACAATAATATTCCCCAGACCATAACACTGTCCCCAATGCCTTTAGTTGGTCCATAAATGGATGTAGGGTGTCGGTTCTCCGACGTTTCTCGCCAGACACGCTGATGTCTATCCATTCTGTACAGCTGAAAATGTGACTCGTCGGAGAAGACTACCCGTCACCAATCAGCAGCGGCCCAGTCGCCATACT